>JACATO010002440.1:180000-189852 GCA_018389105.1 Nautilus pompilius
TTTATGTTCCCAGTCCTCCGCAGACTCCGCGAGACGCTACTAATCAGCGCTTAAGCGCTCATCAAAGAGTCCATTATTACTTCTGGGACGAAACAAGCGAGAGGAATTATCCGGATGTGAAAGACGGGGTGGGGGGGAGCCAACGACTGGAAAATTAGTCCCGTACCTCAAATTGTACCACTGGGATATTTACACGTGAAAACCCTATTGCTCATCTGTGATTGATATGATAACGAACTTACGTGTAGGGGTGGGGGTTGGGGCTCGGATCCCACAATTAGAGACGGTCTGATTTTTGTAAATAGGGAATGCGATAAAATGATATACATATAAAATTCGGAACAGGGTTATCGGTCTCTCCTCATCCTCGTCTAGGGACAACGATGGGTCCGGGAAACGCCTTGGGTACTCCGCGGCAGCCACGTTGTCAATGGAACACCTACACGGGGCACGCGTAAGGAAAACGAGGAGGCGACCGGGACTCGGTGCCAGCTATCACCTGTTTCTTTTAGGATTGCGCGGGAACTGAAACAAACCGGGCCTCCGCCAATCGCATTCACCAGCGCTACAGCCGGGTCTTTCTCTCGCCCCAGTATTTCCGGACCTCAGTTCTGGATTTTAACAAAGTTCGAGGATTCACTGTTCAATCTTCCGTTTTATGGTTCAGCAGAATTTAAAAAAAAAATATATATATATTATCAACATTTTCCCATTTGAATTTCGCATCTTTTCCCTTACTACTGACAGAGTGTGATTGTTGTTTAGTTAGCTCTCTGGTTAAAATCACGCATTCAGTTCATTACCTTTTTTTGAAAGCCAACGTAAATCTCAAAACTTGCCTCTTTTTCAATTAAAAAAATCACTTAATCCGCTCCCTGATTATAAGTAGTAGGTTAGTGATAATTCTGTTGTAAGACACGCTAGTGAAACCTTATTAGAATTCACGTTCACTGTACAACTGTATTAAACCTGTTAATTCTAACATCCCATAAAACACCGCTATTCTGATCATCTTACTTTTAAAAAGATAAATTTTTATAATTTAAAAGCTCATTAATTTGGCTGTTTAATTAAAGGTGTTAATTTTTTTAAAACTAATATGATAAACTTTTTTTTATAATTAAAAAGCACGTTAATTTCGATACCTGGTTTCATGAGGACAGTTTAGCGTGTTACCAAGTTTGAAATAACAAAAAAAAACGCGTTAATTTCTTTATCCTCAATGAAAAATGTTTCGCACACACATATCTCTTAAAACATTTTCCTGAACAAAAATACAGTTTAAGCAGGTGATAGGATTATAGCCACACAGCCGCCATTAGCGAGAAACCGTTTTTCTCTGAAAGCCGCGTGAAATAAATAATTAGTTATTCATTTTTTCTGCGTAATGATAATCGGTTAAAATTAGCTAATATAAAATTTTGCGCTCCTTGAAGATCAAAGTGAGGCTGATCAATTGAAACTATGAAGAGCGATCAAAGGGAAGTAATTTTTAAGCCTTCGTTAAGAATGGAATAGCCAAATAATGCTTTAAGAAAAGGTCGGTACTATATTAATAAGATACAAGACCAGAAGATTAGTATGACATTAAAAAATCATTTAAATATAGATATATCTGGGTCCCTTAATATTAGAATTCCACGTGGAGATGAAAGAAAAGACACTCGTGTTTCACTCGGGGAGATGTTGCCAGGCGATCAATTTCTATATTAGAAACGGGCGCCATCTGTAGTGTGTAATTGCAACGTTGATGTTTCTAATGACGGTTTGTTAATAAAGTGGAAGGAATTATTAGCCGTCCTAAGCGATGCGAATAGGATTTATCAGCACATCTTATTAAAACGTGTTTCCATGCGAGCGTTCAAAGCAAAAAATTCATCAAGAAACACGATAGGTTCAGAAATGCTCGATGAACTAATTAATAGAAAAGAACCACGTGTTTTTTGGTATTACATAAAAGACGGACGTCAGATATAGAGGAAATCTGGAGACGGGGGTTAATTCGATGTTTGGCGAACAGTGGTATGGTGAGCCGAGTCGCGTTTAGTCTTTTATAATCTTTCGGTTGGTGCATCTCGCGATAATTAAAAAAGATATATCACACTGCCGTTAGATTGGAAGGCAATCGGGAGAAATCAGGTCTGCTATGGTGGACAGTTTATCCCATGCAATGTTATTGAGGCTTGCAGCATGTTGCATAGAAACACTGCAAGTTTAACAAGGATTATTATAAAACAGTTTTGACTACTTTATAAATGAAAATCTTTGTCGCGTTATTATCATAAATTTGCATTAAACGTATAAAATCAAAAGTTACGTACGAGGTAGAAGAGGGGTTATTTGTTACAGCGCCAGTAATCCCTAACTAAAGATGTAGGCGAGGCCATGACTGACGTACGTCGTATGCGGCCGATCTTTGGCGCTGCCCGTCCGGCCGCCAGCTACATTCCTTCGTGATTAGTGACCACCTTCTCGTAATTAGGAAAGCTGACCAAACGGTTGGCCGCTCAAGCCAGTGTCGTGATTCAGCGAAGTGTGACGTAGCCACCCTGACCGCTGGACGGGCTTACTAAACGTTCGCAAAGCTGAGAAAACGGCCACGCGGCGCTTTAATCCTGTCAGCAGATATGATGCAGGCGATCAGGACTGTTGGCTACTTAAAGTAATAATATCTATTGTTTGCCCCACCCCCCACCTTTCTGCAAAGACTGTTTTCGGCACAATAAAAAGTTTACTTTTAAAGAAGGGTTTTGGTAAAGGGATAAATGATCGTCATCTTTTGAGAATAGAAATTTAATCGTCCCGTGTTTTCTTGTAAACAACTTTTAGAATTTGTTATACCGTTGGAAGACGATTTTCTCTCGTTGCCGTTAGAATTAGTCTTCGGTGGAGTTTAGCCGTGTAAACATCGGTGTTGTTAACTAACCGAAAGATTCGATTATCTCTCTCTTCCCATAAATGGTTCCCAATTGCTATTATTTCAGTTTGGGACCCAGAAAGTTTAGTTGTGCGGAGAAAATGGGGGTGGGGGGGGACTACAAGAAAACAGCGCAGCTACTTAAAAAATATTCTGGACTGTAGGAAAACGGAATATCCGGAGAAAACTCGAGCTGGGCGAGCCGGTACGGAGGAGCGAAGAAAAAAACGAGACAGCTGGCCAGACAGGTCGGAACTAACGGGAAAATCAAGCCAAGCTGGGCTGCCACCACAACGAGGCAAAGCCTTATTCGTTCCTGGTAAGAAACCAAGTTTCGGACTGTATTTAACTTAACAGACACAATTTTAAAAGAGAGAAAAAAATGAACGCCACCAGTAAGATCAGTGCGTCGTGATATTTTAAAACCGAGTGAGAAATAATCATGAATATTGGAAGCATTAATTAAATAAGCTCTCGTTCTAGAGGCGATGGAATGTACGCCCTGTATTGTTTGTGTTGTTTTAAATTTAAAGCAAAATTTTCTTTTTTTGTTGTTTTGCAAACGAATAAAGGAAACCTAGCGGCTTTGTGCGAGCACGCAATCGACAGGTATCAGTTTGCAGAAACTCGCAAAACACCGCATCGAAAATACCTACCATGATACTTTGATTTAACCAAGTGTGGACAGATGAAATATCAGCTTTCAGTTTTTCAGAAGCCGCCTAAGCCCTAACCACACGCACCCAAGTTTGCGCAAGAGTGGAGCTGCTCGTCTCCATTTTGAATCGTTTTCCAGTGGCCATAAAATTGCCACTTGGGCCGCTTACCACCTCAAACACGACGCGTTCATAATTTATATCTATTGTTTGTCTTTTTTACTTGTCGTTCCAAGCTAAACTGAAAAGCGGAAGTTTTATATATATATATATATCAAAAAAGAGGAAAAGATACGATGTTGCCGGACGTCTGTTATAAATTAACAGGTCACGTGGGAGCTGTACATTTATTCTAAGTGTTAATTTCTCCTTCATAGTCACCAGGCCCGCTGGACCCGCCAGCCCGGTCGTATCCTAGGCTGGTATGCACGGACGCAGTAAGCAATTTGAAATACCGCGACCGGAGAAGAGAGATGATTGTTAATCCGTTCGATTAAACATACAGCAGATTCGAAACAGTTCTATTAAACTACGCCACACGGCCGGTTTCGCTGGCGATTAATCCGGCTCCCCGTTTGCCGAGCTCAGCATAAACAAGCGGACTTCTGTCTCCGGGTGCTCCCTCCTCCGTTCGGTTCAGATCTGGGACTCGACGAGTGTTCGCTCCATCGCTCTTCTCACCGTGGGTTTCTCTTGTAGGCTGTTCCGCGCATCTTTCTCCGTCTCGCGCTTCCTTTTCGCTCAGTTACTTCTGGAATAAAAGCCGCAATTAGCCGAGTTAGCAAAACCCGGATAGCCCACTGTGACAGTGGCAGGGGGCACGAACCGCCCCACTCCAGGATGTTCCCTGAACGGATAAATGTGGACACCAGAAAAAAAAAAAAAAACACTAGATGTATACGAAACAAACGCAGAATTTACAGAAGTTTTCTCTCTCCTTTTTTTTTTTAAAATTATTTCCTTTTTTGTAGTTTCATTCGTCATTCGGCAACGTTGCCAAGCAACAGAAATAAATTACTCGCGTCACCGTGTGTGTGGTTTTGCATGGTTTCTACCCGGCTCGTCCGTGTGGTCTGCCGATAAGGTCGCGTTGCTATCGATTTTCAGTGAGGAAGCCGAATGTACAATGATAGCAGCGGCTGGAACATTAGCACACGTCATCTCCCTCCAGGTGACGGTCGGCTACGTCAAAAGGAACTGTGGAAGTATGCAAATGAATACAGTTCCGTATAGAAGAAACCGGACCCTCGGATCGGTGGCCGACCAGCCTGATTTCCAGCCGGTGGTTTTTCACCTTCCAAGCCGCTGATATTAAAGGGGAGGGAGACAAATCGGGCGAAGAGTACTTAAACTTCACATCAGCGTTTGCGTCTGGAGGTATTCTCAGTACTTTTCCTGCTTCTGGGTTGTAACGAGTTCCGAGAACTATATATTTGTCGATGAAAAGACACCGGGAGAATTAGCCGCATAGAATTAATTTGCCGTAGTAAGAGGTTTTCATCAGCACGTACAGTTATTTTGTTTTCCGGTTAGCTCCCCTTATGCCCATCTTCAGGCCGGCTCATCGACGGGCCTCCGTTAGAGAGGTAAGCAGAGCTAACCGTGTAAAGCCGATCGACATGAACGCGCACAAACAGACAGGACACCCGTGTGGAACATAAACACAATGATACTATTCCCAATAGAGGCGTGAGAGTTCTTGCTGGCATGGTATTTATAGAAGTAAGCGGTTGGGGGGGGCGCTCTGATTCCCCCAGTAGGTCAGTGGACTGCATAAATGACCCCAAAAATCAAAGACGCATTAGCAGCCAACGGGTCGCGGGTTCGAGACCAGCTTACGCCGAAATGTCATCTACAGAAGGGAAAAAATTCTACACAAACGCTTGAAGGCTAGATCACCATGACGATAGCGAGAAGGAATGACCGCTAAAGATATTAAATCAGAAAAGCATCCAAACGCCCGAGTAATTAGTCTCTTCCCACGGAGCTGGTTCCCGATGTGTTTGCCTGCCCCGTAAAGCGTGAGTCGAGGGGGCGGTCGCTCTGTTTACGCACAGAACAAACGCAACAGAAGAGAAAAGTGGGTTGTGAATATTGCATTGTTTATTGCAGCATGGAAATCGCTGCCAGACAAATATTCGAGCCGCTGTTGAACTTGTAGGGTATCGATCGTACTTTCGTAGTATAGACAGTTTCAGCGAAAGCTTTCAAACGTTCCGTGGCGCAGAGGAAACAGCATTACCACAATATTCGGTAGCCGCTGATTCCATTCTTCAACAGCGACAGTTCATGCCGTTTTCTTCTGTTTATTTATTTTTTTATTTTTCTTTACTTAATATCTTTCCTCACCTATCCACCGCGAGTTTACACATGAATCTTTTCCGGGTCATTACGACAAATTTAACCCTTTCATTTACGAAAACATTTTTTTTTTTTTTTGGTAATCTGAGCTGCGCCTAAGAATAATTGTTTTCCTGGAAACCCTGTTTTTTTTTTTTTTTGGTCCTCATCAGTTTTCTCTTATTTTTCTTTCCACAATATCAGTGTTTATGCTCTCGATTTCTTCTATCAGCAACACTCAACCAACCCTTAACTTCGGAATAAACGTTGGCATCTTTATGCGGACCTGAAGAAACAGAGACGGTTCTTTTCACTTTCATCACTCCATAAACTTTGCGTCGAGACCCCTGGAAGCCATCTTGCCTACTCTTTTGAGTTTTATCCTTCCATACAATTCATTTCTTACCGTTTGGAAGTCAGGGATGGCTTCTCCACACTGCTGCAGCACTTTGGGGATCAGTGTATCATTTTTCTTCTTCTAATCTCTTTATAATTCTCATTATCTTCCTGATTGTTTTCCCTCTTAGACAACCATTTCCAGGTTTTCTACCTACACATTTAGTTTCCCCGGACTCCATAGTCGTTCTGAGCATCGGTGACTTAGGTATTAGTAACAATCCACTCATTTTTCTCTCTAAAACTCTTATCTTCAGACCTATTGCCTACTTTCGCAGATCAGCTGTGCTCTTTGGCTTCATATTGAAAGTAAAGAAGCCACACCTGACCACTTCCTTCTCAGAATTTATCCGCATTTGTTAATTTAATTTAATTACTAGTTTATTATATTTGTCAGTCATACTCAAAATTTATCAAATTTTAAAATCTAACTGGATATTTATTTGGCAGCAATTTCCATGCTACAATAAATAATATACAATCAGCATATAAAATAGAGATATTTATAACATTTCTTTCACTCTGATTTTCGTTATTCATGAACACATCGAATGACATACACTCTGCAGGCAGATGAAGACGCTCCAACAATAAGCTTTGTCAGAAGATTAATGTTCTGAGGCGGGCGAAATAACTTAATTTCTAGAATCTTATCCACATTCAAATGATTAATTATGTTATTTTTTATTGATCGGTTCGTATATATAATCTAGTTACTTAATTAACGAATGCTTGGTTTAGTGGCTCGAGTTTTTCTACCTTCGTCAAAGTCGAGAGATTTATGTTCCAGTCTGAAGTGGAAATTTTCACTGAAACCGTAATTTACAACCAGTTTAACAACTGGTCAGAATAAACGTGAAAGGAAGAAGGTCTCTCCATTTAAATGAAAATATAGATTAAGCTCTGCTCTCTTCTCAACCAGGATTTTCTCGGCCACTGTAGAGGAAGCATGTCTTCTTCTATTTACAATAATTGATGGTAAATCAAAACCGATATAGAAATAGCATTTTTTTCCTATTGATTCCTTCATTTTCAATCATACACAGAGAAACTTTACTGTTTTGTTTGTTTTTTTTTTAAATAATATACCTTTGTTTTTTATCGATTGGTTTTATTTTAGTAATTAACTGTCGCCAGTTGATCATTTAATCGATAATGCTGACTGAATGGATGAATGAAAGAACGATTGGCCGATCCGTTAAATGACTGGTTGGTCGATCGGTTTCGATACTTAATCAGATGATTGGTTTATTTTAGTAGCTACAAAAGGGGGGATCTATCCTGGTTTATTCAAAGTCCGTCCGTCCCCCCACAACCAGCCAGGGAGAAGAAATGGGAGCAATACGATTCTCAGGCGTATTAATACCGTCGCTCACCACTGACTAACTATGCTCGCTGGCGAGACTGTCCGACTCTGGTGACGCACGTTATCCAAGAACTCTCAAGAATGTCCTTATTGGAAGCCGACTTTTGTGTTTCCAATAGCGGTAACGCGTTATTTTCCCCGTCTTTGAATAGCAATTAGTGGCAACAATTTTGTTGTCACTGAAGCGAAGAGGAAATTTGTAAATTAAAAAAATATATATATTTATAGACAAAATTACTCGCAATAATTTTCCCAAAGAATGAAAGAACATATGGATAGTTTCCAATTGTATACATATTAATAGCATAGATTATTAAATTTATTCATTAAATGAAAGTATAACAGTTTTAATTTTTAGAATCTTTAAGAATTAGTTAGTATCGTGTTATCATTAAATGAACATTTATTTATTTATTATTCAAAGTATGTTATTCTACAGTATCGTTTAGTTTTTAAATGATATGCCAAGCGATGTGGCTCAGTGGCGAGACTGTTGGCTTCAGGACCTAAGGGTCCTGGGTTCGATTCCCGCTGCTGGCCACGTTGTTATGACCCTTGAGCGAGGTACTTTACTGGCACCGCTCCCAGTTGCTGCTGTGGAGACACTCAGACAGATGAACCCAGGACGGGGGACGATCTATAGCCATGACAGAAGCGAGTCTCCTATGACGAGGGGAAAGACGGATGCCTGCTGAAGACGGATGCACTGGAAGCGATCGAACAAGGAAAGAAACGATATAAGCGTCTTACTGTAGTATTGTTGAATATCCCACGATGTCGTAGTTGAAATACTAACCGGACAAACGATTAGTGATCGTCTTTCAAGTAAAATAAAACTAACTATTATTTTAACGACGATGCTGACGTCACAGTTTCTAAAATCTCTTTTCACCTTTTTTATTTAATTTTCTCCAGTCTAATTTGGCGTGAATAGCTTAGGAAAAAAGGGGGTTAGGAATCATTCTACACTTTTGAAATAAACTAACCCTAGTTATTTTATTTACTTTTATTTTAATTACGTGTAATCAAATAATGAATTCTTTTGCATTATTGTTTAGGTCCCAGAGTGAATCCCTGGTTCGCCCACTTCTAGAACATGTCCTGCAGGCGCAAAGTCCTTATCTGAGACGAGCTACTGGTTTCTTACCTGGAGTTCAGCAGAGATGTTTATCGGGGCTTAAGCACTTGGGATACACTGAGCGATTAGAAATATTAAATGCACCAAGTTTAAATTTTGAACCTTTAAGAGAGAAGCTGCTGATGGAGGTATTCAGAATGACCAAGGTGGGAGGTTCAGAGTGTGGCCAGAACACCGTTTTGCCGGCTACCTTACGTGGCTACTAATAAGAGGGTTTACAGTTTGGGAAAATGGTCACTGAGATTCCAGCACGGCCGAATGGCAGAAGACAGACATATGTCCAGTAACAGAGTTGCCGATGAGTGGAATCGTGTTGATGGCTTTCAATATATCTCGTTTACTTAGACGTCATCAAACATAAAAACGGGATGCCGGGATTTTACCTGTGAGTCAAAGATTTTCTGAATTTCATCCGTTTTTAATCGTATTAATTAAATACTCAAGTGACTAGATTTTAGTATTCTGCTTTCTTACCTTCGTTCAATAAAGGGCCAGTTACAATAGTGCTTTTGGTAGATAGCGCGTTGGATGCTTCTGCAGGCCGCCTGCAACTTGCATCCCAGTCCGTTTCTGCAAGGAAATCGACCTTCGGCGCAGAGAATTATCCGAGTTTGTCGGCTCTCGCATATCGCAGCAAAGATCCCTCGGCGAAATGGCTGCAAGTTCTTCAGTCGGGAATCAATAATCTTCCGAAGCTCCTGAGGGCGTCTTATGTCAAATCTGAAACAAAAGCAGCAGAAACAACAACAACAAAAAAAAAACACAATGAAACGAAGGAATTAAGAAAAATACGACTAGGTCACGACCTTTATCGGTAAGTTTATTAATAATTAATAATCTGCTGCCTTCAAGCTTGGAAAATTAAATCGTTGGATGGCTATTTCCACAGACTCACGGCTAGAATAACAAACGTGAAGGGTTAGAACAAACTGACTGTCTGCGGATCAAATGTTTGTTTATGTTCGCTAAACGGTGACAGATTGCGAAGATTCTTTAACAACAAAAAAAGCACAAACAAATAGGTTCCTTACTTAACTGG
>JACATO010002441.1:600000-979818 GCA_018389105.1 Nautilus pompilius
TTGCTTTATAGAGACCATGACACCTTGTTTTCATGTTACTTTCTCAGTAGCCATATAACCCCATATAGCCTCAGTGATATTCATATCTAGACTTTGTACAAACCAAGGCATCTTTGAGTATGTTCCATCAGCCTCTTAACATTCCAGATAATTTTTCACCACATTAGCTATATGCTTGGTTTTGTTATATTGGCAGAGAAATCCACTGCCTGATGAGAGGCTTTCCTAAGATAATGGCATAATGTACGAGAACCTAACAGCAGTCAGTATACCTTCAATTTTAAGTAAATCTCCAACAACCTCAGCTGATATGCAGCCCCCACATTTGCATTGGTCTGGCTTTTAAAAAAAAAACTGCTGTTGATCATTGGCAAACAGACTCAATTGCAAAGAGAACCTCCTTCCAGGTTTGGTCATCCCACTTTCTCATTTCTGCTTCCCATTTCAGCCTTGACATTTTTGGTACTTCTCCTGAAATAGGAATTTGGGTTGCAATCTGCCACATCCACATGAAACAGCCTTCACTAGCTAAGACTCTGGTTTTTATATTCTTATCATGCAATAGTTTCTTCACAGGTGTGACACTTTCTGATTGCTTGCATGATAACCAATCACTGTACTATATCAGCACATGACTATGCTATGGAACATTTCATTTTATAAATTAGCTGAAATTCTGTCACTAATTTTTTTTGCATTTTTCCAATACTGTATATATATTTAAAATAAAAACTATTCTCACAGGATATGTAGGTACTATTCCACCTTATTGTTAAATATCTAGTAAAACCTGAAAATTCTATTTTTCTTTAAATGCTCAGGGTGTAACAAAACTTGCTTTTGTTCACCTTACATAGAACAGTAAATTCACCTGGACAGTCTGATTTGTCTTGTAATCAGTTTTGTTGTTCCTTTTAAATGTCAAAATATGTGGCATCCATGTATAAGAACAGAATGCTGAATGGTTGTTGTAACAAATTGCTGCATGTAGTTCTGTTCATTTAGGTTGAATTGCATGATCTTATCTTGTGCTGCCATACTGCATGGTTGTTGTACCAATATGTCTTGATTTTTCCATGTGACTTTCTTACAACTTAGTAGCAGAATTGCTGCATTTTCACAGAAATAACTTTGCATGTTTGGATCTGATTTGTTTAAATGTCAGTCATTTCCAGTTTAATAAAATATGTACATTCATGATAAACTTGAGTTTTTAAAAACTTATTATTATTTTGCTGTTGTATAATATTATTCATTCATTTGAATATTTAAGAAAGTGTCCTATTCTTCAGGGAACATTATTTCTTTTGATTTCTGAATGTCCTGTAGACTAAGTATATAGTGCTGAGAACTAAATTTACTATAATACTATCAGTTCACTATAGGACCTCTTCAGTCAGGTGGTGGATAAGATGGATTGGACATTTAGCATCTCTCTAGTTGTTCTTCCCTTTTCAGAGTTGAAAAAAAAAGGTGGGGGAGCTCTGAGATTTTCTGTTGTTTTTTTTTTTTTTTTTTCCTCTAGGGCTTTTAAAAGTTGAGAAATATTCACCTAGGGAGAATGAAACAAAACAAAATTGTTTTTTAATGAATATCCGAGTATCAGCAAAAAGTTTGCTTATGTTTTTCTGAAGTGAGATTTTAAAAATTCTGGTTTTTGCAGATTTTCACAACAAGAATCCAATGTTCTCAATTTGTAAGAGGGTGGGGGATGACTTGTCCACCCTCTCTCTTCCTATCTGATAACCACACCCACCTCTCAATGTATAAACTGCTGCGTTGATTGTAAGAGGGTGGGGGGATGACTTCTCCACCCTCTCTCTTCCTATCTGATAACCACAACCACCTCTCAATGTATAAACTGCTGCGTTGATTGTAAGAGGGTGGGGGGGGTGACTTCTCCACCCTCTCTCTTCCTATCTGATAACCACACCTACCTCTCAATGTATAAAATGCTGATGGACTTTCGTTGGTAAAGTAGAAAAAAAAAGTCACTTTGAAAGTCCTTGGGTAAAGATTTAGGGCCATTTTTCCAATCTGTACAATCAGGAAGGGAAGTCTTGATTCCAAGATAAATTAAGAAATTGGTCTTAATGAATTATAAAGACAATTCCTTATTGTCACTGTACTGTGGCAAGATGATAACATAGTCCAGTCAGTTGAGGTATGTAAACCAGGGATTGTACAGTTAATGAACGTGGCTGGCTGTTGATATCTTGCATGAAATATATCCATATACTCATCTGTGCAGTGGTAATGGTATCACTAGTAGAGAGTCTTTGTTTGCTTACCTCAAGAGTTCTTAGAATGTGCTGCTTGTTCATGCTGTGGTTAGTTGCATATCTCTACTACAAATTGATTTTACTGCTAATTTATTCTACGAAAAACAGAATAGCAAATGTCTGGAAATTTTAAGAGAAATGAGCATGTATTTCTTAGCCATCATTGGTCAGGAAATGAAATTCTATAAATAATTTTTACAATTATGCTGCTGTTCAGTAACTGATGAATGTTTTGGTTTTGATTTGGTGTGGTTTACTTTGGGCTTACAAAGTAGTGATGGCAAACTGTACAGCTGCTGTGTGTTTTTTAAGGTGTATGTACCTACTTTATAAAATTCCTCAGACAGTTTGAGGTATAAGACTGTTGAAAAGGATGCAGAGTCATATACAGGTTTGGTCTTCTAAAGGGACAGCCATCTCTCAGTTAATACTTACACCACATCCACATAAAGCATACAGATAGTTAAGAGATTGCATTAAATCTCTTACACATTTCATCTAGAATTTACATGCTATCAAAAGTTATGGATCACCAAAACAAAAATTGTAGAGACTTTCAGCAGCATGAGATACAATAAGATAGATGGCATTTATTGCTTGTTGCTATTATTAAGGGAAAATGTGCCAATTTTCAGACTTCAGGTCTAACAGTGACTTGACTGAATCTCTCCACTTACATTGTAGATACAATGGGGTGGAGGACAATGTGACCACTATGAAAATCTCATCTATCTATCTAATCTAAGTTAGGTTCCCTATCACATGACACATCATGTCACCCTGACATATACCTGGATTTTGTAAATTTCTACACTGACATTGTATTACTCATGGTGTAACTTTAGCATACAATTTAAATTTTCATAAATTGCATTTTAAGTAAAGTTTCTCACGGTGAGAAAATAAAACAAAGTATTTAGCCACCCCAAACGATTGAGTCTTTTAACAAAGCTGGTTGCTTAAAGTGTAACTGACCAACTCCTCTTGGGATTATACAATTCCATAAGTCTTTTGCATTGCATAATTCTCATCAAACTCTTCTCCAGAGTACCTCCAAATTTATAACATACTATTTGATTAAAGTTCTTTTTACATGGTATTTTGCAAAATTGCAGCATTTTTACTCTAATCTGACTGATGAGTGGTTTATTTCCAAGTACTTCTTCACATAATCCACTTCTGCGCAGCATTTCTTACTGTCTGGTGGCTAATAATGACTTCTCCCCTCTCCTGCAGCCTGTATACAGTTATCTTCCATCTTTCCATCAATTCCCACCCAACTAGTCTTTCCTGGACGACCGTTTCTGTCCTGATTAATTAAATGTTTGGCTGCTGAGATTCACATTGATACTGTGGACATGGATAATTGCAGTTGTTGCACCCTTCATTCTTCACAACTATTACCTGCGCCCTCCCATCAGCTCTGCGCTCTTCAGTTTTTATATTGGAAAGTAAATAAGTCAGGTTAATGGATGTATGACAGTGTGACTAAGTACATCTGGTGTAGGTATCTTTACTCAAACTTAACCAGATCTCAAAATTTGGTTGGATAGTTATTTGGCGCAAGTTTCCAGGCTGCAGTAAACGATATGTACACAATTAGCGGTTGAACATTAGGATCACTTTTCCTATCATATGAAAACTCGTGGTGGCTACACTAAACTGGTAACACATTCCAACAACCAGCTTTTCCAAAGGACTGGTTAGTTTTTTTTTTTATTTTTCCTCATTTTGGTGTAATATTATGATTAATATAAATTTCTAATGTATGTCTCTACTTCATTTGATTTCTACAAAATATTTGGAAATAGACATTTTAATGCCTATATTAAAACTTCTAGTTACATATCTACCTATTCCTCCTAAGGAGACTTTAAAAATGCACTCATTCTGTAGAAGTCACCACTCTTCTATTATTTTTATATACATTTCTTTAAGTAATTCACATGTCACTCACTCGTTGCATCTTTTGAGCTCAATGTTATAAAAGTGGCAGTACTTTGAAACGGTAGCCATGAATGTCACTTAACACTATGATATAAGGTCCTTCCTGTGTTATGATTCAGCATCCTTGCACAGCCATCTATCTGCCTGTCATCAAAGGTGTTCACCAAGCAAGCACTAATCAGATTATCATCCATTTAACTGATGAAACGAAGCAGAAAATTAAATTCTGACAAACCCTGTGATATTTTATTTTTGTCTGGTGTGCATTTTAACAGCATGGCTGATATTTTTGCTTATAAAGCAGCCAGTAATGCCTGCTGGATACCCATAAACATGTTCTGAAAAAAATGCAACTTTAAAACCGTCTTACTAAATTCCTCGTTTTCCCCGTCGTAAGTCACTCGCACCCTATTCAAATTAGCACTAAAAGAAATAGTTGTTATTAAAGGAAATAACTCTGTGGGTAAAAGTAGACTGAGTTTCTAATTCAACTGATGTCTCATATGGGAAGACACAATATTGCTCAAAACACAATCATCATGTTGTTTCTAAACCGATCTAGAGCATAAAAACTTTCTTTCATTCTATTAAATGTTATATCCCTGAATGATTTAAATAACTCCTTATAACAAAACTTTTTAATGAGGGAGGAGGGAAGTTAGGTATGATTTTTGTTTTGTTTTGCTTTTTATTTTATTTTATTTTCAGTATCTCCAAGTTGACTGGAGATGCTGCAATCTATTTAATTTTTAAACCCTTCATTTTCTTTCTATTATTACTTTTACTTGACTTAGTGATTCCATTGCTGGCTGATAATCCCACTAATCTTTTTGTTTTGTTCTAGGGTGAAGGTGGGAAGTTGAGGCGTGCACCTTCATGGCGCAAAAAATTCAAAACCAAGGAGAGTAAAGGAGGTCGAGATGGTGCAGAGGAAGGAGAGTCAGGAGAGGGTTACGGCCAACAGTCACCGCAGCGCACTCGGCGAGGTCCTGAGACATCTCTGGCTCGCCGCTCCACAGAACACATGAGAAACTACTGATGTTTACTACGTGTCCTTTATTGCTAGGGTGTTTAGACAGTAGAAGATGTATGCATGGCCAATTCCATCCTTAACTGCTGTGTCCAGTCCAGTCTTAATGATGCCATGGTGTGGTGGTATCACTGACCATTCTGCTCTAAGATAGAACTAGCACAGTTTGGGATCGTCATGTCTTTTTCTTTTTTTATATATATATATATATATATATATATATATATTGAAATGGCAGTGCTGACTGATGACTTGCTGCCATGGTCTTTAACATTAGATCAATCATCAACTCATGCTCATCTGTACATTAAATCTTCATGCTCATCATATTCCCATCTTACATTTAGTTAATTACTTCGCAGGTTACAATGTTCTTTGGTAGGCATAACAATGTTGTCATCTTGTGCACTGATGGTGTATAGATTGATTCCTTGTTTTTGGCAGCAAAATCTTTTTCTAACAGAGTATTATTGATGACTTTTTCCTTTAATGAATGTGCTGCAGCTTTGTTAGCCTATGTATTGCGGGCTGGAAGTATCCCGCACACTCAGAGAAAAAGAGTGTAAATAGGCAAATGTTGTCTTCGTTACTGCCACCGACTGACAAAAAGACTGCATGCTGGCTGAGACAAACTATATAGTATTTAAACCTTTTTCTTTCTCTCATTTTTTAATGTAATTTCTGAAGAAGAAATTAATAGCTATTGGAAACAGTTAAGTGATTATTTTTTGTAAACATATCATTTGTTTTCTGGCTTCATTGCAAGCATAAGTAGGGAAATCAAATAGTCTTAAATTGCTCACTGATATTTTACTGACAGCACTATACAGTTTTTAGATCTCAAATTTTATTCACATTATTGAATCTGCACAATATATAGTTGTGTTGTTTTGTTCCCCCATGTCTCTGTATTTTCTAATTCTCATCAGAAGTCCTAACTGACACGATCTCTTCAACATTTCCAAGGGAAACTGTAATCTGACAGCAGAGTAACTGGAGCGTTTGCCTGAAGGTACAAAGATACTCAGATTAACATCTAACAGCCATTAATGAAACAGTCTCCAGCAGTTTAATGTTTCAGGATGCATAACAATATTTTTATCACCATTCAGCAGCCACATGAAGGGTAAATATGCAGCTGATTACAATGGATTTTTTTCAAGTAATATATTTCCCAAGAATTCAATAAATAAACCCACATAACACTCCATTTCTCTTCTACCTACCTTGAATATGGCTCATACTATTTTAAAATTGGACTGGTTCCCATTGTTTAAAAATACAATGGTATAGTAATAACTTATTAATAGAAGACAAGCTCTAGTTATTTTTTGCAGCTTCAGGAAGCCTAATTGAAGAAAATTGTGCATCTGTCATTTAATCACATCTTTAAAAAAGAGAACGAACATTTTTTTTACTTTAAAAAATATCTTTTCACCTGAAAACATTTTGTGTCCAAATAATAGCCAACTGCATGGCTATTAGGGATTTTGGGTGTGTGTTTTTAGTTCTTTTACTATCTGAAGCAGTGCTTCAGCCAGTTCTCACCTCCACCACTATAACATCTAAGTTAGTGTATTAATCTTTACTCCTCAGCCCTCAAAAGGTAATTGTGTTTAGTCAATGCAATATTTCAGCTATAGCTCCAATGTCACAACAACTGAAAAAACCAAGCAGGTTTCTGTCATGATCTCTGATATGAAACAGATCTCTAAACTAATATTTGATGTCTATCTCTGAATAAAACCTCTTTATAATTACATTTTTGTGGTCATTAGAAGTATTTAATCTCATTGCCATACATATTTAATATGATAGGGCCAAGCTTGAGACAGTTGACTTAGATTTGTATCATTGCTAAGATTAAAATTTCAAAAATTGCACTGATTTCAGTCTCATAGTCTAAACATACCAGGGATCAAACAGCATTGGTTTACAAGGTGATAGATGGAGCATCTCATTATCTACTGCAGGTACAATCTTCATTACTCATCAACTCTGATTCAGAACTGGAAACAGAATAAATGCTGACAATTTTATCTTGCATTGATCCCCTCCTGTATGTAATTAGACTAACCTTGTGACCAAATGACTCAGTTTACACAAATTGGTTTGTTTATGAGTTAAGGGTTTTGTCAGAACCCAACTTGCACTGATCATAGAGTAAGAATGCTTCTTGCCTATCTAAAGAAAGATCTCTGCCTTTTCCCTAACAATATCTGACAAATGACCAGTAACACGTGTACTAGCTGACTTTTAACCTCAAAAATTGCTCATTAAAAATTTATTTGGAAAACAATAGAAAGGATTAAAAGTGATGCTTGCTCATAATTGAAGATTCTCATGCTGCTCTGGATCTGTAGGAAACTATTTATTGGAGCTAAATTGTGATATTTGAATAAATTTTTTGACAATTTTAAATGACAGTGTTAGTAAAACTGTATTTGCTAATATTATTTAATGCTATTAAACACCCTGGTAGCCAGCCCTCCAATACCGTATATCACCACCCTGTTACCTCTGAAGACATATTCCCTAGCATAAGCATTACATTCTGACCATGTCCCTTCCTTCAAACAACAGGCGTGTGCTATACTATTAGTTTGTTAACAGATCTACAGTCTAGTTAAGTTCAAATATTGCTGGTATAACCTGCTTAATTTAAGT
This sequence comes from Nautilus pompilius, assembly GCA_018389105.1. Taxonomy (NCBI): domain Eukaryota; kingdom Metazoa; phylum Mollusca; class Cephalopoda; order Nautilida; family Nautilidae; genus Nautilus; species Nautilus pompilius. The sequence goes on from JACATO010002441.1 coordinate 607,927, forward strand.
CACCAAAACAGGCAGCAACATGTGGCCAATCACCCACCCTCCCCAACTTCAGCCTAAGTCAGTTTTTGGTTTCCTTGTGGATTCCTGTTACAAATGTGGGTTTGAAAAAGTCAGGTCACCGTGAAATCAAAGAAAGCCCAATACTCTAAGAACATTATGTTGAAAGTAGTATTATTTATAAATGTATTAGGAGTCAGGCTCCCCCCACCACCAGTTTGTTTTTTAAAGATACATTTACTCCATCTTCCGTTATGTAGTTGCCTAAAACGACATCAGTCTTCATGCTGAATAGATAACATTCCTGTAATGTTTGTTTCATCCACTAGAAAGTTTTTAAAAACTGCACTTTTCACACACCCCTACTCGTTTGATATAACAGTTAAACTGAGTTAAATTTACAAAGCAGTATATGTCAAAGAAAATGTTTGGATGCTCCATGATATTCAGATGTCAAGGATGAAGAAATACATTCATGAATTATTTTAAACCTTAAACTACTGTTGTTGTTGCAGTAATAGAAAAGGTTTCTTTCCACTCAGTTTGTGATAGATTAATTAAACCACCACTATTTTTTTTCCATATCCATAAGAGTTTTGCTTGTTGACTTATTTCTTACCAACAGCAGATTCTGGTCAAATCAATTTGAATATTTTTTGGAGAAGAATGGCTAACTGTCTTTTTGTTAAGATGGCCCTTTTTTCTTTTTCTTTTTGTTCCCACCAAACCAAGGAAAAAAAAAAGACAAACTTCATCTTGTTATAAATGCATGCAAACTTTAAGGTAGCTCAACTGAGTGTTTTCTAATCAGAATGTTTACCGGTAAGTATGACGAGTTGCAGGTACCAGCACTATAGTGTAGTTTGTGGCGTGAGGTCTTGAGTATAGTTACCACACTAGTACACCTTTGTATCAGTGGACATCGTTTTCAAGTATGAAATGTCATGGAACAAGATGAAAATTTGGAAAAACAAAAAAAAAAAAAAAAAATTTGTAACATAGCAACCATGGGTTGATATAACAGCTTGGTTGGTCACAGTTTTGTTGTTTCTGTGCGTGCATGCGTGCGTGTGTGCGCGTGTCTGTGTGCTGATGTTCTCCTCATGTCTGCGTCTCATCATGTGCCAACAGGGGTTCTGCGGTTTTCTTTTTGCCGCATCTTGTACAGATCATGGATTTTATAAGACATTGGTCAACGTTCATGCAAATTTATGACTTTATATTAAAAAAAAGAAACTCTTCTGATTATGCAATAATCAATTTTTAATGATTTATATCTTATTTGTGAGAATATTTTTGTTGTTTTCTTTTGGAAGAAAAGGAAACCAACAAACAAATCTACCTGTGGTTGTACCCTATCCTCATTCTCCAACAATTTCCCACAAAAACTAAATATCTGAAAAGTCAAAGAAGAAAAAAGTATATATATTGTATGATAATTATGGTTTAAAGCTGTGGAGATTTCTTTCTCTCTAAATTTTGTGAAAAGTAAATCTCTATGGCAAATACCGACGACCCATCAAACAAATTTTACTGATTATTCGTGGATCGCTGCCGGAGATCCAGAAGATGGCATTTAGTTGTTAACATATCCTTCGTTCGGCAGAGACTTGTACACACACGTAGTAAACTTTGTTGATGTAAAAAGCCATGTTGTTATAAATGTCAGAGCGAACAAACTAAGATGCAGTCGTACCGCCTGTGTTTGTTTTCCCGCCTGCCCGCTGTCCTCGCTGTTGAATGATGTACAGTCTCTGTTGGTTGGCCGTCAATGCGTGTGGCAGGCTAGCTCGCTCGCTCGCTCACTAGAAGGTTCTGGACAGACGTGTGAATGTGATTTCTAAAGGACGCTCGCTACTGTAATGAAAACGAGTAGACTGCACGAAGATTTGTGTTTAGTCAGACCACGCTTAGTCCAGCCGGGCGAATTTATATTATATATAATATCAGTTATAAAATAACAAATAAAACTTAATTTATTTGATAACTTCAGACTTCGTTGTTCTTATTCATTTTATTCTTCTACCCTGATATTTGAGGCTTACAAATCCCACTTGTAGTACTCAACAAAATCTCTCGATTTTTTTAATAGAGCCTGCATTAAACAGTGTCATTTTGATGGTCTCACTACTAAGATGTGTGTGGAATAATGATATTAAAAAGCAGGTTAAATAAGTTCCATTTCATATGGTGCTGCTGATTAATACTTTATAGCATATCACAAGTTTCAAAACAGCCAGCTAATGGTTCCAAACCAGAATTTTACAGAGACAGTATGCAGATAATATAATGCACCTAGTTCTTCTTCTGCTGCTGCGTCTGCCTAACTCAGGCAAGCTCCCTTAAGACAACATATATGGCTTGACTGACCACCCACATCTGATCTCACTGCTATCAAGTATATTCACTACCAGTGTAATGTTTTACTGCTACAGCACAGGATATGAAGCATATGTCAGTCAATGATACAGACTTCCTACAGGAATGCAGATGTCAATAAACTGCCTAGTCAAAGATGTTCACTCTATTTTTTTCTGATTTTGACATGCCACTCTATTGCATGTTATATAACATAAAGAGGGGGCTGTGCTGTTAAAGTTACAGCAAATAAGATACTAGTGTAAATGCTGCATTTTTATGGCACTCATCACTAAAGTGAATTTTCGGGTGAACTAATTTAATCTTGTTCTAACAACTATTATAATCTTCAATGGTGATCAAAATTGTTCCTGATCAATGCAAAAAAAAAAATAAATAAAATTTCACGGCTAATCTTACCGTTTACATTTCTAATCTATGCTCGCTGTCTCTTCTTTCAACAAATACAAACACCACTTCTCAGTGTCAGTTACTCTAGGAAAATTAATTGCAAAAAAATTTTCATTATAAATCTTCGTTTTATATTATAGAGGATATTTTGTTGTATCTATCAAGATTTATCGTGTGCAAATAAACCAGCGTACTATATGTGGAGCTGGAAACAGAAGGGCAAATAAATAAGAGTCACTACTGCCTCGAGCTGAAAATTCTTACAAAGATTTTCTTTTTCAACTGCTGCCAGTCTAGTGAGATGTTAGTAACTAACGTAAAGATTAAGGGCAGAAATGTCCTTCACTTTTAACAATATTAATTTTCTGTAGTCATCCAAACTAATTATAATTACATTCTATCACAGAATACATTTTTAACAAAAATTCTGGTCAAGTAGACCTGAGCCCCATGTATGGTTGGTTATCTTCTTTGTTCCATATAATGCATTAGAAAATAAACTAAAAAGCAAAGTCAAGTGTCACACACACACAGCGCAATCCAAAGGCTCAACTGGCACATGGGAGGGGTGTAATATCCTAACTTTCACAACTCAAGTACAAATAGTATTGTCTATAGAATGGGAAAAGAAGAAAACCAAATATTGAGTCAATTTCATATTATCTGGTAATGCAGAACATCAGCTTAGCTCAGCAATAACCTTTTCAGATTACCAGCTACCTTCATGAAATCACAACACTGCTTTGTTTTATTTGAATAACTAACAAAATATGGTGACACTTTATACAAACGTTTTTGACTTGGCACTAAAAGCCACTTAATATCATCGTTGTTAAAATAAATATCCACTTGTTATCAACAAATCCCAGAAGACATTTGTTCTATGTGATTCTCACTCTTAACAGAAATGGCAGAAGAAAATTCTGCTTTCATGACCAACGTAATACCACTGTTGCCAGTTGGACAGTTCTTCACACAGCCACAAGGGTGATGCATCTCTGTTGCCAGAAGGCTATAAAAAGATTTTTAAAAGACATTTTAGTCTCATCCACGAGATTCAGAAGTTACAGCATAATTCTCCCTCAACACGTATGTGGTATTTCTTGGTCTATTTTCCCAACCCTTTGCCATGCTGACATCTGCAAAGAACATTTATTTCTTCACTTATCAAGTTTCATGTGAGCAAAACTATGAAAAACAAGGACAACAGGAAAGAGACAGAGGTATAGGAAGCACTTTCTGCGATTTCAACAGAAAGTGGCTCAGGGATTTCAAGTGTCCAGGCCCATGTTCAGAGATAAAGACATTCAACCTAAGCTGCTATGGGTGGGCAGTTTGCACTCTCATTCATCAAGCAGTAGCACCTCATATTAAAAAAGGAACATGGTGAGAAGCAGGCCGAAGATCACGCTGCTGTTGCTTGGACAGCCAAGATGCTTTTTACGGCACATTTCTCATAAAAAAAAAATTTATAATGCTCACTCCTGGCAAGTAAAGGAATTTTTTGAAAAAGGACCAAAATATCTGAAAGGTTCCAAATGAACAAGAGACTTTTCCTGTGCTAAATGATCTTTGCTGATGATTGGAAAATCAGTGGCCATGAAACTTTCTACCAGACATGTCCAAGCTTCCTCTCAATGCCCGGATGACCTGTGACACCATGGACTGGTGAGAATTAGTTCTGGGTCCAATACCATGACATCTACTTAGCTCAGTCATCGGATGATGACCTAATCAACATTTGCGTGTGACTGCCCATCAACAAGTAGCCAATGAATCAGGGGGTGATCAAGAACTTCATTAACAGTATTACAACTCTATGTTGAACTCAGATGGTCACCACCCTTGTTGTTGTTGAAAGTAAAGCTGCACTCGATGTCATCATGACCATTACTCTACTAGACACTGTTCACCTAGCTATCAAGACATGGTGGAATGTGAACTTGAAAACAATCATCAATTGCTTTAGGGAACCTACATTCGTGCAGCCTAGTGAAGATGCCATTGAGAACTGCAGAAACTGTTTTTGGCAAGTTCACATTAAGAACTTGAGGTGCCTGTGGCAGTTGCTGAGGATTTTTCCACAACCAATGAAGTAAGTGATGACGAGCTGTTCCAGGCTGCCACTGACACCAAGCACCCTTTTTTGGAAAATGATGATGATCGCCACAAACCACCACAACCATGATGCAAGCTTTAAATATTATTTGCACTTTCACATGGAAACTGCCGCTGGTGAATCTGCCTATGATTTTCTGAAGAACACTGAAGGCCATATGTAGGAGGTTATCAACTCCAAGAACTAAAATTCAATTACTAAACTTTTTAAAGCAAATGTGGTTTAATTGTTCTGATTCATCTTTTGCATTTTTACAAGTTTTAAATCATATTTTAAATGTGCTCTTCCTACACATTTCTCACCTTTGCATTATATGTTGGTGGCATTCATCTTTTTGATGTACATGTAATAGCACAAACTAAAATCATCATTGAATATTTGAGAACTTTTCATCATTAGCATGTAGCCAACTGCTTGCTACATGCATTCTTTGCCTAAGAAGTAATGGTAGAACTCTTCCAGGTAGCATATCCTCCTTGTCAGCACAACGAATTATATCACCAGCCACTTAACCACAATAGTGATATTAAGCTACTTTGACTGTACTGGTGCTAAAACACTCAAGCTATGCAAACAAAGTAATCAAGAATAACACAGAACAATAAAACTATTATGAAATTTTAAAATGCTGCTACATTAATCATTTGATTCACCTAGCCTTAGGAAAGTTTCATTAAAGTTCACTCATTATTTATAATGAGATGTTAAAATGAATTTAACTACGATCACTTGGAAGGATGTTGTTTTGGTGGCGTTTCAATTACCACCTCAAATTTTAAAATCTTTCTAGCTGGTCAGTATTTCTTCTGACCAGAATTCTCTCAATTGTACATTAATTTTACCACAATTAAATTCATTCCTAAACATTTTATCAGAGTCTGCTAAGATTCTCCTCCAGTTCTCATGGTCTTTTCTTGTTCACGTGTAAGCAGAACTAGAAGGGATAAAACTGACATTTAAAATAAAGAGCAGCAGAATTTTCTCTACAGAAACTTTAAGCTAATCTCAGCTCCGATGGATTTTTAATTCCTATATTGGTTTTCATTATATCAGATTTTCTTTCTATATTGTCTTTCTGCAATGCCTTTCCACATTATCAGAATCACCTAGTCATCTCTCTCACTTTTTTTATAACTCCTACTTTTGTTAAATATCAGAGTATCCTCCAAATAAACATCTTTTTTCACTGCTTCTGAGTTTTTATCCCACATTGTTTAATCACTCACTAATTCAATGACCACTGCTTGAGCCCAGATATAATACATCCAATTCTGAACAAAAAAAAAGGTGAAGTACACAATTTTCAACAGTCTTCTGTTTGCTTAGTAAAAAGAATGTTTTGTTAGACTTGGGTCTCTTCATATCACACGGTTTATGTCTCCAATAATGAAGAGTATTGTAAGGGTTTCTGCAGACAAGTGTTAGCAACAAGCCAAATCTGGAAGAGTTCCATTCCCAGCTCCCTTGCATATAGTCACACATCAATACAAATACACACAGATGGGTGATGTAAGCATTACTGAATTAGGGGTGTATGGATGTAGTCTCAGTTCAAAACACAGAAAATCATTGATTATGGTTTGCATAAGGAAAATAGTACTGTATTTTTCGGGTGGTATATAAGTCAATAGTACGACTGTACTTTTGTACAATAACAACAGTATAAAATTTCTGTCAGGGTTATAAAACAGCAGTGGTGAATAACAACAGAGCGAGAGATTTGGGTAAAGAGTTTTAGGCAAAATAAAGCTTCAATCCATATGGAACATAGTCTGATAAATAAAAAGTTAAATCATCCAGCTTTGCAACCAGTTTGCTTTTTTCAGTCTGTCGTAATGAATCCTTCGCTTTTCGCCAATTGTGAACACATTTCTCACTAATGCCATACTGCTGTTCTGCTGCCATGTTTCCACCATTGTTTTCAGGAAATTCACCACTTCCAGTTTTAAAAAGCTGCAGTATATGCTTTCCTTTTCTTTATAGCAGGCATTTTCAAGTAAGGGTTGATATTTTTTTTTCAACTTTGGTGAATTGAAGCTCCCCTAAGCACTGAATGAAAGGGAGATAACTGAATCTGAGTCAGCATGCACCTACTCACGCACATACAATCATACATAAATCTCCCCATGGTACTTAAGGGTCCTGCGTTCCCGGTATCATGATTTTATCCATATATAAGTCAGAGTGGAGTATAAGTCGATGGTCAGACCCTTGCAGAAAAAAGTATCAACTTATTTGCCAAAAATACAGTACTTTGAAAATGGTGGTTTTCCACATTTCCACTGACTTTCCCTATTTCCGAAAGAGTTTAGTAGCCTTGACTTCGATGCACCATAATTCACATCTTCCAAAAGGGATATTGTGAAAGATTACAGTACAGCTGCCTTAAAACCTTAGGTAAAATATTTAACAACAGTGTTATGGAGAATCAAAGAAATATCTAAATCAAGGGGTGGAGCAAGATAAAACAGAAAAAGATTAAAGAAAAAAGAATTGTATGAAAATTTTAGAGAAAGATTAGCTAAAAAGGCAACATGCACAAGACGGCTTCAAGAACAATGCAAAAGGTAGACAGCACGTGTAGTTTGGGTCTTCGATAAGGGGATGCAAGAAGCAATACAGAGGATCATGGGTAAATCATTGCCCTAATGTCACACCTTCGGGCCATAGTATTGTGCTATTGATCAAAGCATAAATCAAATCAAATAAATATGCTGCTTTTTCAGTAAAAGTTAATGGGTATCTTTTATTCAAAAAAGAAATGTAGATTACTGTCTGAAGAACCTATCGCTGGGAGAGCAAACTCAATCTGTACAAACTTGTTCGCTATAAATCATCAAATACACAAGAAAAAATTTTTATGCTAAATTGGGATGTACATTCAATTAGCTATCAGATTTTGGAATCTAATTTGTTTATAAAAAAAATTCTAAAAGGATTAGTCATCATAAAACTCATTTTGTAACGACTTTTTGCTATACTATGGATTAATGTTTGTTCTCTGTACTTTTCAGTATTTGACTGACTCCTAGAATAATGTATAAAACCATCATTATATTCAGACCTTATTTTATTTTTTTTTTAAGTAGGCAATCTCACTTTGTAAATACATCAAAGGTGGTAATTAAAAAGAATTTTACTCCTCTTTTACCTCTTTCCTTAACGGCATTATCTGCATCTCCTCCAGCTTGTAATGATTTTTTTTCTAATTCTAATTTCAGTTTAGTCTACTAATAAACCCTTATGGATTCTCATCATGGAGATCAGCTTGTGTAAATGAAAATAGCAAATTGGTTAAACATCAAAGGGTCCTGATAGCTCCTTTTATTATTATTTTTTTTTTTAAGAAAAAATTATCCACCTGCTAAATCCAAAAATTAACAATTACAGTAAAACCTTCATTTAACAGACTCCCATTTAATGGACTTCAGAAGCAATGGATGCTGTCTGGTTCTCCTGACAAAAGTCTGTGTTGAGTTGTGCGAAAATATTTTGCTTTTGCGCATGCATTAAGTAAATGTGCAGACTTAAAGACTGCCAGCATTAACAGACACCCCCCATTAGTCTATTAAACTGAGGTTTTAATTGTAGTTAATTTTTTTTTAAATAAAAATTTAATTTGCTAATATTTAACTCATAACATTAAAACAACTTAGTGTTCAAGGGCAAGCACCAATTACCCTGCATAATAGATATCCAACTTTCTTTTTTTTTTTCTTCTTCTTTAATGTCAAATTTTTGTATTAACATGTTTAGGAAAAGAAACAAAACTTAGGATCATGAAAACTGAAAAATATCTAAAGCAGTGCTTCAGATAAATTTACTAAATATTTTGAGTAAGTTGGAGAATGACTCCACTTCCAAATTAAAAAATCTTACTTCAAGATACACACACACATATACACTACCATGATGTTTGTATATATGTTACCTATAAAGTAAATGTACAGTAGGTAGGGCTCCAAAATTATTTGGACAAACCCTATATTTGTCATATTTTGAAAATGTATTAATTCATAGACAAAAGCAGATGGGAATGACACCTTATTAAAATCTATAATAATCCTAATAACTGCTTTACATACTCTGGGCATATGATTCAACAATTTTTGTAAATAATTAGTTGAATGTTTCTCCATTCTTGCAAATACTGCCAAAGATATGTAACATTTGTGCAGTTCCTGAGTTTAACCTTCATATCCAGTTCATCCCACAGCAATTCAATAGGGGAGATATTGGGAACTATGCTGGCCAAGTCATGATACCACAAAGTCTGGAAGCCTTGTGATGTTCCAGATACCCCTTGGAGAGCTCTGAGGTGTATTTAGTATTAGGGTTATTAGAAAATGAATTCCACGTTAAAACATTGTTTACCTGGAGGTATTGTATTTTTCTGAAGAGTCTGGCTATATTCCTCAAAATACTTTTGACCTAAGCAAGATCACCAACAGCTGAATCCACAAAACAGCCCACATCACCACACTATCCCCTCCATGTTTCACTGTTGGCACAATGCAGCCATCAACAAATTTTTGTGATTGGCAACAGGCACAGACACCATGCTTACTACCAAAAAGACTCAAACTGTTTTATTGGTTTACAAGACATTCTGCCATTGTTGTGGAGTTCAATGAACATGTCTCTTTGCTCATGCCTTACATTTCTGTTTGTTTTCGACAAAGGAGTGGTTTCTGAATTGCTACAAAATTTTTGATACCAGTATCTTTTAGGTGACATCTGACTGCTGACTTGGATTCCACAAACCCAGTCACAGAAGTTAGGTTTTGAGCTATCTCTAGGTCAGAGATCTGTTACAAAAAGAGATTCTTCTAATAAATTTGTCCTTGGCAGCAGTTGTTACTATCTATAGCCATGTCCCTTTCCATTGGAAATCCTACCAGTCTGGTTCTTCTTCAAAATGGAATACATTGCACTGTGATACCTTTAGTTTCCTGGCCATAACTCTGATGGTCCAGCCCTCATTCCTTTGTGTTGTTACAGCAGCTCACTTTGCTAGACTGATTTCTTTCTTCTTGGCCATCTTTTTTCCCAACCAACCAGTTTGGTGGCTTTTGTAACAATGTCATTTGTGAGAGGAGTGATTTCATACTATCCATTATTCAAGTGATCACTCCATCAGTGTGGTGATTATGGCCCGATGCACTCATGAATATTAAATGGTGTGACTCTGGAACCAATTGTCTGAATGGAACAGTGAAGATAAATGAATATCCTAACTCAACTTCAATAAAAATACAGAACTGCCTACTTAATGAAACTGTCATTTCCTCCACATTTAGTATTACATTATGATATATAGCATTTTCCATTTCAGTAATGTAAATGTCTCTTAGTTGAACACCATATGTATTATCTGTATAATTTTCTGAGGTCCAACCATATTTTTTCAGATTTTAATCGTTTTTCAATATGCAGAAAGTATTTGCCTATTAGCTCTGATACTGGATAGATGAAGATTAAAAGATTATCCAAAATCATTTCTACAAATTATTTTACTTTTTTTTAAAGAATCAAAATACTCTTAATCTCAAAAACTATTGCAAAAAAATGCTAAATAATCAGTGATGAGCCACTCTGTATTTCTAAACAGATCCAGCTTTACTCAGTAAAGCCATGTCTCAAAACTGATGAATACTGGCAGTCATAATGTTGCAGAGATCTTTAAAAAAAAAAAAGAAAACACTTAAGAGGGGTTGTTCTTAAACGTCAAAGATAAGGATGAATTCTAAAAGTAATTCCAAAAATGTTATCATGAACTGTCAAAAAGAACATTTTAGGTAATTTTGGCTGTTACCTATTAGTTTAGATCAATCAATCATCAATAAGGACTAAGGAATTGAGTGCTAAGTGTAAAAGTTAATAAAAAGTTGTTTTTTGTTTTTTTCCCTTTTTTAATCAAAAACATTATTCCCTATAGAGAAGCAGACAGACTCTCACCTTTCAACATTCATTTATATTTATAAATTTCAGATAAAATTTGTATAGGTCTGCATATAAGACAACCATTTAGTAACAAAATCCAATAAGAAAAAAAATTTTTAGCTTCTTTTTTTTTCCAATTAAATTATCATTTCAAAAGTTCTTTTAATCTACAAAACAAAAACTGTTTTCAGCGAGACTAATAACAATAAAAGAAATCAATGGGTATTTTGCAAAGAGAATTTAAATAAAATTCCGAGATTGTATTGGCTTTTTTTTTCTTCTTGTTTTGCATGATGTGTGTGTGAGACTTCTTTCATAATTGGTCAAAGTGAGAAGAGAATTCAACACTTAAGATAACTCTCTCTCCATAAATACTATAGGGTGCCCCACAAAAAAAACAGGAAATTTGGTACAGTTTATTTAATTGTTGGAAATTTTGGTAGTTATTTAAAACAAAAGCAAAGGATATAAATTTGGTAGCTTAAAACAGAACAAAAACACAAATGTTAGATGTGGTGTTAAAAATGCTTTCCGTGGACAGCTGCACAACGAAGTAGATGGTCTAGCCAACTTCCAGTCGCCCTTTGGATAACTTCAAGCAGGATATTGTTCCAAGCTTCCATCAACACAGGTTTTAAGGATTGTATGTCTGTGACCTCTCTCCTCTGTAATTGAAGTTGATGTAACAGTAAACCCCACATGGTAAAATCCATTACAGTTGAGATCTGGACTTTTAAAATTTCCTGGTTTTTTGTGAGGCACCCTGTAGCTAAGAAAGCTCAAGCTCTCTAATTTTTTTCATTATTTTGCAGTTGAGTTTTCTTGCTATGCACAGAAAATAAATTGATTGTCATCATCATCAAGTATTGGTGCTACATTGTTATTTCTTTGCTACTTAGAGGGAGATAACCTTACATAAAATTCCAACTTCTCTGAGGTGATGGGAGATTCTGTATTCTTAGTGAGAGATGCAATGGTAATAAAAAAAAAAAAAACATCACAATAGAGGGGGGGGGGGACAACAGTTCAAGCATTTCTGATTCTGTAACTCTCTAATTAAAACCAGGAAACCTGTACCCAACCCAGTTAATGCAATTGAAGAGTTAGCCAATATTTTGTGATCACATCTACATGCCTGAATACATACATACATATGTTCATACTCACTATTGGTGAAAAGTGGTACTTTAGAGTATAGTTTAAAAAAAGACAACAGAAAAAAAGAAATACAGGATAAAGACTGCTAGAGGCAACTAACTTGTTATCATGAATGAAAATGCATACATAAACTGCTGGTGAAGGCTTCTAGTGGTAAAATAGTTTCCATGAGTTAATGTCCTATCACATCCACTCTGCTACCATTGGAAAGATTTAAAGGGTGTTCACAAAAAAGATTTTATCCATTTTGGTTAAAAAGAAAAAAAAAAAGCAATAAGATAATTGAAAGTATAAGAAACAGTTTCAGTTTCAGGAGAGTTTAACTTTGAAGATTCCTCTCTTTTTATAACTGCCAAACTGACTCAAATCAAAAATGAGTTCAGAAAGCATAGACAGACCATCTCTCTCCTCAGAATTCCTTGAAAACCAAATCATAAAGATTGGAAGAAAAAGGTCTTTGGTTAGCTATCAGAATGAACCTGCATGCTGTATGTATTGTTAGCTGCATTTACTCAATCAAATAACTGCTCACCTGCATTAAGAAAAAAACATTTTCCCATTATTTCTTTACCCTTTTTTTAATACATATGACATATGTACCATCACTGTCCTCCTTGACAAAAACTGGCATTTTAAGATGAACACAATCTGCATACCCCTTTAACACTGTATTAGTGGTCCTCAGGATTATTAACAGAATATATATGGTAGTACTGTACATTTATGTTAGTTTTAATCCTTTAATTTCAATCAGCAAAAGAATAACTTACTAACATCATTTTTTTTAAAACTTAAACAATCTTTTTCAGAGACTGTTATCAACTAAACTTCTGGTTGATTTATCTCTCTCTCACTATTAGACTATAATTTTCCTGCACACCATAAATACTAAAAAACTGCTTGGTCAAGGGATTTTTTAAAATAATGAGTAGTGACTAACTCACAGATTTGGATAATAAAACTATGAATTTATATACATGACCATATTAGTTTTATAGCTACCAACAGAAATTTATCCTCAGATGAATCCTAACAACACCAGCTTTCTAAAGAAATAACTTGGTTTAGTTGAAAAACAAATAATTCAATAAGAAAAAAAAATTTTTTTTTAAGTCTATAAAAAAATAAAGAGGAGGATTTTCAGGCACAGATCCATGATCCTTTGGTGATAGATAGTAGGTAAAACAAGAAACTGGGATTATTTATTAAACCCATTACAAATTGGGCCAGTGATTACAGATAAAACTAAATTTTGGGACTTTTCAGTAAATTAATAATTAAAAAACACACAAGGTTAGCCTATAAATAAAGAAATAGTAAAATATTACAAGTTACAGTAATCACTATAGTCCGGATTTTGTCATAAGTGCCTTTTCATGCTTTTTTTGACGATTTCACCAAGACAATGCCTTTTTCACGATCGAGTGCCTAAATCAGCCTTTTTTGCCGTTATGCTAAAAGGTCGTGCTATTTTCTCTAGTTGTATCTGATTACAATGATGTTTTATATATTAGCACATTAATATTAATAAGTTATTAACATGTTAACATAGTACTTATTAATTATAAAATGTATTACGTTAATAAAAAATAAGATGGTATGACATGACAAGCTAATTTAATAGGCAAATGGCTAGCACTGATGCCTGTCAGTTAGTTCAAATTTCCACCACTGGGATGAAACCAGGGGCAGCACCGTTGGTCATTCATTCAATCATGCTGCTGCCCCCTGGTTCAGTCTTCTCCAAGATCTACCCCCTGCAAGTGTCAAAATGCCTAAAGTCAAGTCAACGCCTTATAAAAAACTGAACGATTTGATGAGAGAGTATGGGAGCGATATATTCTCTACAGACAACTATGTGCTGTTTTGCAAAGCATATGAGAAAGCAGTAAATCATTAGAAATATTTCGTCTCCCAGCATGTACAGACAGCTAAACACAAGTCAGCAGCAGAGAAACTGAAGGTGGGAAATACACAAGCTTGTCTCCTCACTACATTTACTGCTGGCTCCAGTCACAAATCTGAGTTTTCGAGTGATCTGTGCAAGGCATTCATTGATGCTGGAATTCCACTGTGGAAATCAGAAAACAAATCTCTCAGAGGTTTTTTTTTTAGAGAAATACACAAAGGAACATATACCAAGTGAGTCATCATTACAGAAAAATTACGTTGACAGCAACTTCAACATTGTTGCATGCAACAAAATATGGATCTCAATAGACAAGACAACCGATACTGTGGGAAGATATGTTGCCAATGTGGTCATCGGTACACTGGAGGAAGGTCAACCATGAAAGGAGTATTTGTTGACATTGGAAGTATTGGAGAAGTCAAACAGCTCAACTATTGCTGTACTTTAGCCAGAAGGTATAAAACACAAGAATGTTCTTCTGTTTGTGACTGATGCAGCTCTGTACATGAAAAAAGCTGCTCATGCTCTTAAAGTTTTATTCCCAAAATGTTGCATTCGACATGCTTAGCTCACGGGCTCCATAGAATTGCCAAGCACATGTAGCTTGTTTCCATATGTTGATCGCCTAATTTCCAATGTCAAGAAAATCTTCCCAAAAGCACTGTCACGTGTGCAGTTGTTCAAGGAAATGGCACCTGAGATTCCACTACCTCCTCAGCCCGGTTTGACTACGTGGAGTACATGGCTCTCTGCTGTACTCTACTATGCTGCAAATTTTGAAAAGATAAAAGAAATAGTCAACTGTTTTGAAGAAGAATCTGCTGCAGTCAGGATCGTCAGTGAAATCATACAGAAAAAGTCCCTCCACCGCAATCTTGCGTTTATTGCTTCCAATTTTGCAAACTTCCCACAAGCTATCACTTCCCTTGAGAAATGTGCCGAAACATTTGTGAATAACATGCAGGTCTTCAACAAACTGACTGACAATATTCGTAAAGTTCCTGGCAATGTAGGTAAAGACATACAAGTAAAATGTGATAGAGTGATTTTAAGTAACAAAGATCTTGAAGAAATACAAAACAAAGCTAAAGTTCTCAAAGGTAGTTGTGATGTACAAGATATCGACATGAATATAGTCTGTAGCTTGTTTCGGGTATGCACCAGTGACCTCAGCTGAGGTAGAAAGAAGTTTTTCACAATTGAAGCATATTCTATCTGACAGACAGCATAGTTTAACACCAGATAATTTGAAAAAAAATGCTAGTAATTATGTGCAATCAAGCAACTTGTGCCATTTAATGTAGTATACCTTTATATTATCATTTTTAACCATATTTTGGTGGTGGAAATACATGCCTTTTTATGCCCTTTATTGTCAATAAATGCCTTTTCTGTGCTTTTTTTGTAATTTTATTATGCCTTTTTGCCTGCCTATTTCAGAGTTTTTTGTGTCTAAACATCCGGCCTCTAGTAATCACACTAGGGAGCAAAACAAATGGCAAGCACACATTGTTAATAATGGAAGCAGAAAATCAATTTGAAGCCAAGCTGATTAATTGCTGTTTATCCTGTAAAATAACCCATGTCACAATTTTTCATTTTTCTTTTTCAATTTCTCCTTACCTACCCTTTAAACTTTCTACTATACATGGAGTTTTTTGATGCTTCCAGTATCAATGTCCCTATTAGTTTCAGTTATTTCGTGTGACAAACAACTAATCTACTTACATGAACATATTATGAACAAATAAACAGTCAGTAGAAGCCTTAGACACATCTTCAAGGCTACAAACAAATTTATTTTAAAATTAATTAGATATGGAAGTGGAGGCAAACACTATTCTGATAGTTTCATTTTTGTAACATTAATGTTTTAGCAGATAAGGCATACTAATCTTTCATATAATCTTACAAACTAAATTCAGTGACAAATGCATAGTAGAGCTAACATTAATTTGTAAATTCTCAAATTATCTTTCTTTTTTTTTAGTTTTTAAATTAATTCTCTACAACAGACTGTCATGTGTCAAGTATGAGCAAATTATCATAGTATTAAAGTAGAATGTCAAAATGGTTAAGATTCTTGTTTCCCAAAATGACAGTCTTCCTTCAATACCCACATATCTCTGAATTCCAAGGTTGACTCAGCCTGCATTACAATTGAGGACATGGTACAAACTACAGACTACAGGTGGAAAGGAAGGTAAATAGATATCCCACCTCATCTCATTATGCTTTCACCTAGATAAATTCTTGATAGATGACTTTGCCATTCCTCTTCCAGAAAAGGTGGCAAGCTTAATCTATTACTAAAACATTATAACAATCCTATATCATTAACTCTTGTATCAAAAAACTTGTAATACAGAAAGTAGTTTACTGACATGTAGTATTGCATTTTTGATTGGGATTCTGATTGTTTGATTCACAGTATCATCTGTGAACTCCTAGTTAAAGTGTAGTATACTTATGAAAAGTACACATGCACTGGATTATTCAAAAATGAGTAGCTGATATTTCATACATTGGCCTGTCACATATTAATAATTCTAATGTCTATACCTCTGCTAAACAGTGGGCAGAATCTTGGTCAGATGAAAATGATTATCACAAAACAAATATACAGTAGGTTCTCAGAATGTTTAAAGGACCAACCTTAATAATATAAACAATCAGTAAAATACACTACCAAATACCTGACAGGCCACCCTGATCCTGCTTTAACCAGAATATGCACTGATTTCCAATGCTAAATAATGCTCATTTTACTGTTTTACAATTTCTATCAAGATTCTCTGATCATTAATCCTCCACAGTGAAATGTGTGTTGTCATCAGAACATTTTTTCAATAAACAAATTATTATAATCTATCTGCTTATTCATCCAAAGTCCAGTTATGGAGAAAGGAATTTTTTTTTTAGCAAGACTTTCTAAATAACTAATACTAGTACATTCTAAAACATAAACTTTACCTTACACTCAATGCAAACCACACGAGTTAGTCATTTTCAAATTCTTGAAATCACAAATGAAACACTGCAGAGGTTGGTAGAGGAATAGAACTTTTCAGTATTTAAGTTTAATTGAGCCTATTTTGGCTCAAATTTTAAAAACACCTATCCGTACTTATTTTCAAAATATCAAATCAATACTTAATTTAATACATCAACTTCTTAGTGTTAATGGCATCATAATGTTAAATTTTATTGAGAAATACTTTGCCATACAGGGATTCTACTGGGATTATTTGCAGCCCATCCTCCACTTATTTACTGTGTACCACAGAGCTGACATTGATTCCAAGTTAGATAAGCAAAGCCTGTGCTACAGTAGTAACTATGTGAAACATGACAAAGCTGCAGTAAACACTTTGCTGACTGCTGTCTTGGACTTTGCGAAGTAATAAAAAAACTACTTTAATGACAGTGCTACTTTGCAGTATAATGACTAAAAAAATCTGACTAATTTCTGTTTTCATGAAAAAAATTCTGGAATCAAAGTTTTGAGTGAAACTTCTTTGCTACAAGTCATGTAAAAAATGCCTGTAGAACCACGAATAGGCCTGACAGGAATCAGATATGTACCTTCAAAATATCATTTTAAGCAGAGCCATTTTGCAATAAGTAGAATAAAGTTCTATGCAGCTAAGAAAAAGAATGGAACTTTGTTTAGTCAAGCAAAAAAACAATACATGGAATAAGAGTTACCATTATTTATGTCTCTCTTGAAAGCCTATGTTAACTGATGACCATGGAAGCTTAGTTAATATGTTCACTGAGGCAAATGTTGCGTATAAAGCAGCAGCTTGATGGTTTATCAAATACCAACAAATGGCAATATGTTGGTTCCGTATGCTATCGTTGCTAGTGGATTGGCATTAAGAAACACCAAATCTATAGGTGAGGTTCATGTCACAAAAGTGACATTAAAGAAAAATACACAAACTACCGTACCAAATGAATTACTGTATCATCTCCTGAAATGTTGACTACCAAAGTACAAACGATTATACTGTTCACAGTTAAAGTATAAATGACTGTAGTACTGCAAAAATTTCAATAGTAGTTCAACAGTTTTCAAACAAAATCATAACATCTATTATGATACATATGGTTACGATTTAAAGTTTCATGTATCAACATACCTGTAATCATTTTAATTCAGTTTGCATTAATGTGATATATTAAGTAATTTGGTGTACATTTTACTTCTTTGGTTAATATGGAAAATCTTATACTAGTCCGATCTGTTAAAACAGGCATAATTTGTAAACATGTTGCTAAGCAAAGCCATTGGAATCAATGCTTTGAACTGTATTTAGATAATACATATTGTACTTTTAATTCATTATACAGTGCACACATACACAGTATCATGTAG
The DNA here is from genome assembly GCA_018389105.1 of Nautilus pompilius. NCBI lineage: Eukaryota > Metazoa > Mollusca > Cephalopoda > Nautilida > Nautilidae > Nautilus > Nautilus pompilius. The sequence continues at coordinate 626,206 of JACATO010002441.1, forward strand.
ATGTACATCATAATAAATCGCACAGTCATTCATCCCAAGTTAATTGTTTTGTGCAAGGGTTCTTTCATTGTAACCGCTGCTAAGTTATCTCCCTTGTATGATTTCTACACTATTTTTTTTAGTAGCCCGGGCCCTCCATACTCTCCCAAAATTGTGGATATCCCTATCAATCCAGTGCATAATGTGCACAGACACTTAACTCTTTACATTACACGCATTTCATTTATTTCTGGTTTCCTGGCTTTCAAACGGGTAGGGTTTTCAGAGCTCGTGCAGATAATAAACTACTTATCTGGCCGGGCGTAGAAAACCCCTATCGCGATCCCGTAGATTACACTTAACCCTGTTACTTATCTCCGCATCATGACCCCTTCACCCCCGCCATCGTTAGCGGGCCGGCTTGCCACGCGACCGTCTCAGGTAACTAACTCCCCCCCCCCCCCCACACCAAAGCGGCTGAAGTAAATGGAAGTCTAAAATAGTAATAGATGAGCGAGTCTGCGGGGGATAGTGTACCAATAGGATAGCCGGGCCTATTGTAATGGCGACTTTCTTCTTAGACCTCGGGTCCGCTCCCGGCCGGGATACTACACGCGTTTCTAGTTTTGTCACCATCAAACGGGAGGTGGGGGAATAGAAATCGCTTTTCTGCTCTCCCGCCCCTCTCTCTCGGTGAGAAGGAAGGCGGAATCATCGCGGTCCGGACCAGAGACGGACGACCAGTTGGTGGTGAAACGCGAAACAAACAAAATGGCAGCTGGTTCAAAACCGCCAGACTTTCCAAATAATTCGATTCCATCTGATTGATTTTACCAAAATGCGTAAGAACGAACTTACCGTGTTCAGCATCCAACTCGAACAAAGTCCCCATTCTTGCATTATTCTAAGGGTTTTTTTTTTTTTTTTTAAAGAAGAAGTACACGGCGTTCCACAACCGCCATTTGTAACCGTACTTCTACAGGAAGCACGCGCCGGAGAACGCTGGTCAATGGGGCAGACATTTACCTATTTTCTAAATGTGATGAATGCTATTCGTTTCTATTCGCAAATTTGAATTTTTTTTTAAAAAAATATATAAATTGCTCAAAATATCTCAGCTTATTCCACGCGGGTGTTGTTGTTGTTGTTGTTGTTTTTTTTTAACTTCCGCGCCGTATGTGAGAGAGCAGCAGCTCGCCGGCAAGATCCGGAATTTTGAGGAAAAAAACCCCAACAAAGTTAGGGAAATCTATCCAGCAGCAGTTGGAATTATGGATGGGAAACAGAAACAGTGGATGCGGATCGGTAATGCATCCATTGCCAGAAAGAAGAGAATGGCGCAGTGGATCGACTGCGCAGATCCTATCGCAAGGCGCCATCGTTACCTACTCCGGAGATGGCGTGGCTGCGGTTTCTCTACTCCTAACCTTGGGGCTCCTAAAATTCTGTTTCTATCTTAGCAACAGGGGAAATAAAACAGCCAGGTGATCTCATGCGCTTGAGAAACGATGCCATCTCTCAGCTAACCAACCTCCAGTCTGCTGTTTTTGTTGTTGTTGTTGCCATGTAAGAGTGCAGTTCTGAAGGCTGTTTATAGTATCCCTATATTTGTACCCTAACTGCCTTCCTCGGTGTTTACTCTTCCACCCTTTATACCTTTTTGTAAATATTTTTTTTTTTTAATTATCAGACATCACTGATCCGTTGTCCATCCACTCCAGCTATTGTGACGATCAAGGCCGGATTAGCAGATAAGCTAAATAAGCTACAGATTAGGGGCCTCTAAAAGTTATTAATATACTTTTTCGTTGCATTTTACCTGTAAATAAGTTGTAATATATTTTATTATTTTGTACATTGGTTTTCATATTAAAATATGTAAAACTTGTCTTTTAATTTTTTTTATGATATGGGGCCTCTCACACTTGGCTTAGCTTAGGGTCTCATGTTTTCTCAATCCAGCCCTGGTGACGATTTCTGCTGCTGAAAGGTTGAGAGCCCCCATGTCACCATAAACCACATGCAGGCAGAGATGCCCTCCATCCACAAGTCCTCTGGTGATAGACAAGCAGTGGTAGTGAAAGACAAAAAAAATAAGATGACAATTGTCTGCCAAAAGCTACTCTCCGGTCAACTTAAATGCGGGTGATTCGGTCATGGAGGACAAAAAACTTTGGTACAAGGTCACCCTACAGAACAACCCGAGATCAGAATGGAAGAGTAATATCCAACAATACCTGAAGCTTTACCTGCAAAATCTGCAACCAGGCCAGTGGTTCCAAAATTGGATTGATAATCCACTGGGGTATACACAACAATTGAGGGAGGAATGTTGTCATCATGGACACCAAAGATGAGAACAGAAACTAAAAAAAAAAGAGATTAAAATTAAACTCTGGGTCACCCACCAGTAATGTTTATATAATATGGTGCAACACCACTCCTGTTGCTTGATGGTCAGGTAATCTAATTAATCTTAAAAGTTGCCATCTATGCCAAAACCCATCACTTTTTTAGTTAATCTTTTTTTATCTACTTTGTCACCTGATCATTTTAAATTCAAGAATTCCAAAAGATGTCAAATAGCACCATCTCTGCCCACTACACAACAGACAGTGGAGATTAAAGAGAAGTACAATTCAATCTTTATTTCATTGGAAGACATTAAAACATCCCATTGTTTGCTAGCCTTATGTGGTTAGATAACAAAGCTGCTTGAAAATACTTTCAGCTAAACTGGAAATCATTGATATCAATACTTTAAAATGCCTAAGATCAGAAATTCTAATATACCACACATTGTATTGAATGACAGAGAAGCCTTTGAGGGTTATTTTGCAATCTTTTCCTCAACATGTTAAAGATTCTGGACAATTCCATCTATGTTGCAACTTCAAAATTTTTGTTCTGCCATTTGGCATTATATTTATCAAGGGCAGAGTTTGCAATAGCAAATTGATTTTTTTTTTTTCTGTTTGTATGTTTAAGTTTCCTTGGCTGATTGATAATGGTATCTCTGAGAAACTTCCATGTTTTCATTTACCTTCTCCAGGGCCTGTCACTATCACATGATACTGTTAATTTAAATAAATATTAACAAAGAATGTAATGCTCTGATTTAAATTTTGATGAGAAAAACAGTTGATTCTAACAAATGAACAATGTAGACGTTTTCTGTTGAAAAACTGTTTTGATAAATTGATTTGCATTTTCAGACATTAATTAGTAAATGCTTTATTTATACTTATATATATTAATACCATAACCATATTAGGGCCATAAGGGGGGGTAATAAAACAAAAAAAAAGAAATAGTTTTTAACAAGATGAGGATAAACTTAAAAGCTTTTTAATATTAAACAATAAAAATCATCTATATGTTTCAAAATATTAGGCATTTTTTTCTTTTACACTGACTTTAATGCTTTAGCTTAAAACTGGATTGGGATTAATCATCCTCACTCTAAAATTTGGATGGCCTGTTAGATTTTCCCATTTAGATTTACTAAAAGCAGTTAGACACCCATTACATTCCTTTATTTCAGCATATTTAAAGTCTTCAACAACGTAATTTCTCCATTCTCTTCAGCCTATTGTCCACTGTTATTATTATGACTTGATTGCCAGCATTAGTTTTCTTCTGCGGTTTGTAAGCTGTTTTTTCGTCTTTGATCAACTATTGTTTCCTTAAATTTTAGTAAAAACATCCAATGGAGCACAAGTTTACATCTTTTCTTTTCTGTTTGCCTTTGCCTCTCAACAATGGAGATTACCTCTCTACATTGGAGACAGCGCCTGGAGAACATTTTCCAACTTGGATCTTTCTTCTCTTAAATTCAGATCTGAATACATTTTAGGTTAAAGGATCTGTTCTGGCCTCTGGATCCAGGAAAAAGAGTATTTTTCTGAATCTGAATGATACATAACTAGGATGCAGTTAAGAAACAAAGCAATTTTTAACCTAACATGATCTGTGCAGTTGAATTTCTTAAAAAATTTTTTGCTTAGTTGTTATCCTAGAACACTGTTTTCTTTGTAACCAGTTTCACTTTTACAGTTAGCTGATGATCTGGTTGATGGTAATAAAATCCAGGTGGTTAGATCCCAGTTAAAGTTTCTAATTGCTACCAGTCCAATACAGGAAATCAATAATGCCACTTTGATTTATATCTATTCTAATTCATCCTCTGACCACAAGTGATTCACACATCTGAGTGTTATGCTTATATAGCCTGTGTAGAATGTTCCTGGGAAACTGATTGCCAGATCTATTGATTTAACCTGAAAAGATGGCCAGATTATAGAGAAGTCCTTGAAAGTTGCTCAGCTGAAGATAATCAATGATGATCAATCATATGGTCAAGAAAGAAATCTTGTAGAACACAAAAGATCGGCTACTATGGACATAAATATTTATGGCACTTTCAATATGCATACATATGACCAACAACAATAATAGCTTATCTTGTCATTATGTTAAGTAATTAAAATAATTTGCATAAAAATTTGTACACACAAAAGTCTGGAAGAAAAGAAGTCATATCCATAAACTCTGACACTACTGTGGCGCTGTAGATATTCAAAAATTAAAATGGTCTACAGTAATACTAGAAATGCATCTTGTTTTGAGGTATTTGATTTTGTTGGGTTTTGATTTAACAAATCAGTTCCCAGCAACAAATCAAAATAAAGTTTCTTTTTTATTCCTTGACGTTTTTACAGTAATTACATACTACTTGAATCTTCAAACTGTCGAGATATTTGTGTGTTATGGAACTGCTTTTCTATGTCATTATGTTCGCCATATGTATAACACACATTAAAAATTAGGAAAACATCCTAAATTCTGACTTAATTATAAACAAACCTTTATCTCTCTTTTTTTTCATGTTCATTTTCAGATGCGAGAGAAAACCAGAGAAGGTGTCTGATGATGAAGAGTGGGAAGAAACACTGCTGAGACCAACCAGGATTCAAACTTAGCCACTTGACATTAACAGGGCAGTAGTCCAGCCATCAGACTACACCATGCCATTAAAACTAGCTACCAGCTGTTATTATTATTATTATTATTTTCCATTTTTTTTTATTTTTCATATTAAAATATTTCTGAGTAACTTAAGGAAAAGGGTTATTTAGAAGTTAGAGCAGGCATACATAAAATGAAATATTTCAAGCCTTTTTTGTTTTAATTTTGATGATTACGGCTTACAGCTCAAGAAAATCAAAAACCCACCATCTTAAAATATTAGAATATTTCATAAGATCAATAAAAAAAAAAGGATTTATAATATAGAAATGTCGAACTTCTGAAAAGTATGTTCATTTATGCACTCAATACTTGGTCAGGGCACCTTTTGCACGAATCGCTGCATCAATGTGGCATGGCATGGTATGGCATGGAGGCGATCAGCCTGTGGCACTGCTGAGGTGTTATGGAAGCCCAGGTTGCTTTGATAGCAGCCTTCAGCTCATCTGTATTGTTGGGTCTGCTGTGTCTCACCTTCCTCTTGACAATACCCCATAGAGTCTCTATGGGGTTCAGGTCAGGCGAGTTGGCTGACCAATCAAGCACAGTAATATCATGGTCAGCAAACCAGTTACTAGTTGTTTTGGCATTGTGGACAGGTGCCAAGTCTTGCTGGAAAAGGAAATCAGTATCTCCATAAAGCTTGTTAGCAAATGGAAGCATGAAGTGCTCTAAAATCTTTTGGTAGATGGCTATATTGACTTTGGATTTGATAAAACACAGTGGACCAACACCAGCAGATAACATGGCATCCCAAATCATCACTGACTGTGGAAACTTCACACTGGACTTCAAGCAACTTGGATTCTGCGCCTCTCAACTCTTCCTCCAGACTGTGGGACCTTGATTTCTAAATGAAATGCAAAATTTACTTTCCTCTGAAAAGAGGACTTTGGACCACTGAGCAACGGTCCAGTTCTTTTTCTCCTTAGCCAAGGTAAGACGTTTCTGACATTGTCTCTGGTTCAGGAGGGGCTTGACACTAGGAATGCGACACTTGTAGCCCATTTCCTGGAAATGTCTGTGCGTGGTGGCTCTTGATGCACTGACTCCAGCCTCAGTCCACTCCTTGTGAAGCTCTCCCAAGTTCTTGAATCGGCTTGACAATCCTCTCAAGGTTGCGGTCATCCCTCTTGCTTGTGTACCCTTTTCTACCACACTTTTCCCTTCCAGTCAACTTTCCATGAATATGCTTTGATACAGCACTCTGCGAACAGCGAGCCCTTTCAGCAATGACCTTCTGTGGCTTACGCTCCCTGTGGAGGGTGTCAATGAGTGTCTTCTGAACAACTGTCAAGTCAGCAGTCTTCCCCATGATTGTGGCTGTGTGTACTGAACCAGACTGAGAGATTCATGGTATTTATACTGCATAAATAGTGATTTTCTCAAACTTGAAATGGAACATTCTAATATTTTGAGATACGTTTTTTCTATTTTTTGAGCTGTTGGCCGTAATTATCAAAATTAAAATTAAAAAATGTTTGAAACGTTTTAGTTTACATGTAATGAGTCTAGAATATATACAATTTTCACTTTCTGAAATAACTGACAAAAAATATTGAACTCTTCCACAATATTCTAGTTTTTTTTAGATGCACCTGTATATCCTATGGAAAGTCAGGCAAAAGGTTCGACAGTTTATGAACACTTTCTGAAGATTTCAAAATAATAACGATATAATCCTAAATATCGATACCCAAAAATAATCAGTTCTTTCCAGTAACCAACCTGTTGTTTAATGTCACGAGAATATTAACAGTTGTCCGCAATAAGAGCCAAAGACAATATACTTTATTACTCCTTTTAGAAAACTGCAATGCGTTTTTTTTCTAAATTATATTCTATCGATGATAATGGAAATCAAATTAGTCTAAAATATTAACTTATAAACTTAATATAAACCATTTTCTCATGCGCCTGGTGATTTTATATATTCCTATCTGACACTATACTCGTAGTCAAAGGGAGACAACGCTGATTGCTGTTCTATTTTCAATTAACTTTTAAAAAAAAAAAAAAAACCCAGATGTTTTTGATCGAATACCTGTAGGCGTGATTGATCTCTAAGAGTGATGAATAGCTTTTATGGAAGCGCACCTTCTGAATATTATCTTCTGTACCAGAATGAAATAGATAAACAAATGCGAGTCACATTTCCAAAATACTTTGAATAATAATAGTAATAGTAATAATCATCATTATTATTAATGTTTAGTTTTTATTTGATGGGAGGTACAGATCGATATGTAGTTTAAATATTTGTTGTTCTCCTTTATCAGCAGCAGCTTAGATCGGTGTCATCACTGCCCATCTGCACGCTAAATTCGTGTTTGCAGTCCGCCTTTAAACTATGCAAATTCGAGAAGCTTTCCTCGTCTTTACGAACGACGGGAGCTGGAATATAAAGCAGTCCTGCTCAGTCGGGGTGTCTTCGGGAGCTCCCACCCCCCCCTGGCGAAATATGTAGATTAGTTTTAGGGCAAACAGACAAATAAGTCGCGTTTAATCCGCGAGGGGGTCGTCGTCCTCCTCACTATTATGCTCAATGGCTTAGAGGTTCTCCGTCTCCGGACGTGGTGGGCTCTTTGTTAGGAGCGATTTCGGTCGGAGTAGCCTCCCCTTTATTCGTTACTCGAGAACTTCAGAGAGAGAGAGGGGGGGGTCAGCTCGAAATGTCGCACTCATGAAGATATCAGATTCGCCCAGTTTAGGTATCTTTTAGTAAAATTGGGATTTCTCGAACTTCCACTGATGTCGGAATCGTAAATTGTCCATAACATGGGGGGGGGGGACCAACTGTAAATCGATGAGATGAGTGACAGAAAGGGAAGGTAAACATTTAATTTGGGAGATCGGTTATCTCCCGTGTAACCGATGATGGCTTCCTGCATTAGCGGCACCCGCTCAGTCTCGCCTAGCTTATAGATACGTACGACCATCCACCCTTCCGTTTGATTGGAGTGGGTTAGGGAAACACATCAGCGGTAGTTATCGATTTTTTAAAAAAAAAAAAAAAAAAAGGGGGGTCGTTTAGGGGCGTCTATTCTCGCGGAAGTATGGATGGCTGTGGTTTCTGACCGGCTTCGCTCATTGTCGGGCACCTGTCCAACGAGTGGCGACTCCTGGTCGGGTTTATGATTAGGACCCGTCCCCTTAACCGAGAGATGCCCCGGCCCTTCCCTCGGCAACTACACGAAAATGTAATTTTGGGAGGGACGGGGCGAGAGGTTGGACCTCGGTATTTCCCTTCTCTGCGGAATCATCCTGAATATTAAAGATAATAATAATAATAATAATAATAATAACCCTTTAGTACTGGTTTTAAATACTTAACAACAAAGTGGCGATTTTTTGTTTGTTTTGTTGTTTATATATATGTATATAAAAAACTCGTTTGCCGGTTGGTGTTACTTCCCCTTGGCTGGTAGGGGGCGCGCGCGTCGGATTCCCTCCCATCTCTCCGCTGCAGTCAAAGAAGATTAAAAAAAAAAAAAATAATAAAAAAAAAAAAGGAGAAGAAAAGAGCATCGGAGCGAGTCAGTCGGTGTACGTCACCTCCGTCCGGGAAGGGTCTAGAATATTTTCCCCCTACACATTCGAGAAATGGACTTCTATAACATCCTGTCCATCGCCGCGCGGAACCAGAAGGCCGCTGAGAAACAGGTGAGTGGGGGAGGGGAGGGGAGTGCGCTTCCACAGCCGGACGGACGGACAGACAGCTGTGTCGGGTGTCTGGGGGGGGGGGCATCCCATCTCATCTCATCTCATCTCATCCTCATCCCGATCGGCGGCCGGGGAGAGATGCTGCTAGATTAGCTCGCCTCGCCTCACTTCCCTCTGGCGGGCAGGGATCTCGTTGTCGCTGCTGTCGTCGGGGTTTTTGTTTTTTAACGGAGAGGAAAATAAAAGCGACATTTGTCCTCCTCCTCCTCCTCCTCCTCGAGGCCCGTGGAGCCGGCATGTGGCCGGGTGCTTTCTTCTTACCCCCCCCATCCAAATAAACAAACTTCGGGAAAGGAGAAATACAGAGACAGCCACCACCAACATCATCACCTGTGTCTGTATGTACCCGCATCTATTAGATGAACCCTGAATGTTTGTGGGGGGGGGGGAATTGTACGCAAGAATCTCGGTAAGTCGAGAACGCATCCTTCGCTGCTGGGGGCTGACCCTGTCTATGTTATCATCAGTCTTCCTATTCTTTCGCGCACAACATAAACCGGTATCGTCCCCCTTTCCCAAACCCCACAACGTTGGCGGAGTCAGTCCCCTTAATGATGCCCATCAGCCATCTACCCGAACTGGATAAATTACTCCCATTCGTTTGTACGGGGATAAAGTCGTTATAAATGTGCCCAGCCCCCAGCCCCAGCCCCCAGCCCTGCCCAGCTCACGTTAATAAGGTTTACATTTCCAAAAATGCCTTTCCTTTTCCATGAAGTATTAAAGTAAATAATTCTTGGCAGGTGTTTGGACTCATTAGAATTCGTCTCGCCCGATATTACATTACACGCATACATTTTATGCGAAAATTATGTTATTAGGTGTTGAATATAAGAAAGATTTATTCTAGAAATTGCTCAGAATCTTTCTTAACTGATTAAAGATACCATCATTAAGTTTCAGTTGTTAATATTTTAGTGGAATGGCTTTTCCTAAAACTGATAATATAGGCTTTTCTTTGTCTTTCTAACTACTGAACTGACATCAGAATTTATTGATGTATTTACTAGCAGGAAGTAAGTCTCTTTTTTTGTTGTTGTTGCCAATTTGAAGAAATCCTCTTCCATGTTGACTTAATCTGGATTGAAGGTGTCTGTCTCTCAGTAGTGAAATCCCAACTAGAATTTTTCATTTAGATGTGGGAAGAAACCGAGCCAATCCAAATTTGGGCTCTTGACTTTAGTAATTCATGGTCTAAACAGCAGACATCTATGCCACCATTTAAGAATCTAATGAAAATGTTTTCTGTAACTACTCAGAGCATCTGATTCTTTATTAGGTACTAGGAGGCACAAAGTACCCTGGCTTATGCAAGACTGAAGAGAGATGACCATTGATGTCATTCTCTAATGGATTGATAGCTCCACTATTAACAGTGCTTGGCAGTAATTTGTTCCACACATTAATTCTGTTAAGAAATATCTTATATCTAATCCTGCTGGAATCTTAGCTAATTTGTTTCTGCACATTAATAGGTTGTCTGCTAAATGTTTAAAAAGTCAAATAGATCTAATATGTTTAATTGTTCAACATACTCCAAATTCTTAAGGCCTGGAAATAGTCTTAAGATATCTTAGCTGAACTTACTCTAATAAATCGTTACCCCTTTTCAGATGACTGCAAATTGCATTCTGCTAATCCTCTTCATACAAAACCGTAACATTTCTCTCATAAAAATTGGCTAAGCTATAATTCCAGTCAACAAAAGACATTTCCACCTGAAGGCAATTTGCAGTTTTGCTGGTGACAATGTTGCTGTTAAAATTTCTGGTAAATCTGCAAATGTAGCAGAGTTCAAACTTGATCTGTTGCTGATGCGGATCTCATTGACTGGGTTGAAGGAAAATTTTGCAGTGACAAAAGTATAAATTTCTAGATAAGTAACAATGCTTAAGTTAGGGTTAGTATGCAGCATGGCTCGTTGAGCAAGTTGGTCATCCAAGGGGAGAAAGGTGGGAAAAAAAACTGACCAATTTATTTAAAAAAAAAAAAAAAACTTTTACCTGCACATTCATTTTAGATACAGAATCTAGGTATGATGGCTGTCATTGTCATAAACACAAGTGATGTAAAGATTAGCAGGAGTTTGCACATTATTGGACATCCATTGCAACTCAGTGGCCACCTTTTGCTATTGTTCATGCATAAAATCTTGGAATATAAATTGTAGCCAGCTGCAAGGTTGAAAATGATGCCCCAGCTCTTGTTAATAAGATTGATATCAAGACATCTGAATAACAAGTCAGCCTCATTGACCTTGTTTTGCCTTTGTTTTTTTGTGGATTAAGCAGTGGCTTGCCAGAATGCCTGTCGGCATAGCTCATAAATGTTAGATTTTGCTTAAAGACCACTAATTGTGGAAATTAATTCACAATAGCACACACCTACCTTGCTGCTGCCACTGACAAATCTGTCATCAGCAAGTGATGAATTGTGATGACTCAACTGAGAAAATTGCATTCTAGTGTTGAGCGTATGCCTATACAAACTGCTGGTCAAATTATATACACCAAATAGAGGAATATTTTGCATAAAACACTTGTATGACTATTTAGAGTTATTTTGACCATTGCAGTAGGTGTTGTAATACTTCAGTCTTTGCCATCCCAAGACAAGGCTTGAGTTACATGACAGTTATATTGCTGCACACGGTGCACTGCTTCTGAGTGAGGTGTACCTGTGAGTATCTCTGACAGGTGATTTCAAATTTGCATAACAATGAATATAAAACCAAATTACTAAACATTGAAGAGAGTGGCACTTTAATGCTAATTGACCAATTAACAGCAAACCTAGTCAAAGCTAGGCTATAGAGTCCAGAAGTAGGCAGGGAGACAGGTTAGGTGCTGAACCTGTTGTAACATTTGTTGGCCAACTTTGGCATAACTAGAGTGACCGGTTCAAGACACGAAAGAAGCACCATAGCAGTACTGATTGGCACAATAAACGGTAGGTCCCTCTGTTGACATGTTCTATCCAGAACTAATTGTGACTTCCATCCAATAATAGTAAATATTTTAAAACTTATCAACATCATAGCCATTTGGAATTGCGCACAACTATGCAGTCATTTATGAGAAAGGCTGATACTAAAAGAACAAATAGAGAATATCAAAGCAGGAGCTTTTTTTTTTTATATTTAGAGTATTTATTTTGACATTTCCAAGTCCTCCCTGCGAGCACATCGTTTGGTTGCTCCTTACTCATTTTCCACAGGATCTCTGTCCTTCCTTTGAGGACACATCAGAAGTGAGCTGGAAGGGGAAGTCGTCGGAGCATCTACCTTGAGGACCAAAGCAAATTACCCAGCTGCAGCTGGGAGGCTCATAAGCACTGATTGGTTGCATGCCAATTGAATTATGTAGAAAATTACTTCTAGAGCATCATTTTCCAGATGCAGGAAGAAACCATTCTAGGGAGGTACACGCCAAACCAAGCCATTCCCGTGCTGCTGGGTGATTAAGGTTAAAATCTGATACCAATGGTGGGAGCTAAGAATTAAGGATTGTTGGCAAGCTGAAATTTTTTAACTATTCATTCCTCTACCCAACCACCTTCATTAGTGACATCGTCATCATTGGTTTCTGGGCTTATAAATTTGTACATCCAGTAAAAGTGAGGTTTGTGTAAGAATGAACTGGTTTGATTCACATGTAGCGTTTATTTCATTTTTCTTTGTTCGTTCCTTAGCTGCCCGAGACCAGGAAGTACAGCACAGAACTTTCAGCACCGAAGAAAGAGCGGAAAGTAAAAGTACAATCAGAAGTCCTGAGTAAACTCAGGGAGGAAAAGCTGCAAGAGGAACTGAAGAAGAAAAGACAGCAGCAAGGTGGTGCAGCTGTTAGCCCGAAGGCCATAGAAAACTTGAAGAAAAAACTCAAGCAAGGTTTGTCTTTGGTTCTGTTTGCAACTGATGCTAGAAATCATTTTCCCTGGTGACGGAGAGTGAGAGAAAGAGAGCTGCACTGCTTATTTCAGTTGCCCGCTCACTGACGTGTCTAAAATTCTTGGAAAAAGACAAACCAGAATGCTACATTGTTCCACCATTTGGGTAATTTCAGTGGACCGTTCTTGTTTACATATTTACTTTGTATAAAGTTTAAATCTATAGGGGACTTTGTCTTGCCACACTCCTGGCTAAGAGCTCACTTCAAGGGAACACTGAAGTCTGTCATGAGAGTTTTGTTGGTTGTAAACTTTTGATAATCAAATGTATCAGTGGTTCTGGAACCATCCTGGTAAGAGGACCGACCACAAATGATGTGGGGAAGATGGTGAGCTGTATAATGTTCATGTGGGTTCTAATACCGTGTTAAAAGAGCTCTTACATATTGCTATTAGACTAATTAATCTCTGCGTTAAAATCCAATCTTTTTTTATTTAAATGTTGACAGCTTGGAAATTGAGTTGAAAAAAATTTTTGAATGAACTTGGGATATTCAGATAAAACCAGCATCACTGTAATGGTATCTGGCCAGGTTTCATTTGAGTGTCCCTAGTATAATACAGTTTAGTGCTGCTTGGAGATACTGAATATGGTATCTTCAGCATAGATGACAAGTGTATTATAATCAGTGTCTTTGAAAATCCAATCACTTCTCTCTCTCTTCAGAGGCTGATGATAAAAAGAGAGGGGAAAAACAGGTCTTTAAAATTCCAAAGTCAAAACCTACACCTGTTGAAAACCACAAGCAAGCACAGGAGAGGTCTAATCAGGGACATGAACAACTGAGTAAAAAGCAGCCACTTGGCAAAGAAACTAAAAGCAAATGTTCCAAGAAGGAAAAGCAGCAGAATGTGGAGAAACCCCGACATTCCTCCAATGGGCAGAAAAACATTCTGGCCAGTAAACCCCTGTCTTCCAAGAACGGCCAAAGTGTTCCCCATATGAAGGGGACAGCGGCCCCCAGTACTGCTGATAGAAAACCAAAGCGTGTAAATGGTCAAGGTGTAAAGCCAAAAGCTGTGGGACCAATGGGGTTTGAGGAGATTCTCAGACTAGCAGGAAAGAAGAGCAACATGGCAGCACCTGCCAAGTCAGAAGTCAGGCCTTCACAGCCACGGCTGCCAGAAGGCCGGCCACTGACACAGGTGGAGAAAGACCGGCAAGCGCGGATGCAGAGTCAAGAGTACAAAAACTGGTGCATGTATGGTCGGACTAAAGCGGAGATGGTGTCGGAAACGGCTGGAAAACGGAATCCCACTGGTTCCAGCCGGCCTGCAGACAAAAACAAGCAGGGCGGTGGGTCTAAGGAAGGCTGCAGGTTTGAAAGGACTAAACACATGCCTTCCGACAACTCTGGAAAACGGGACTCCGTCGGTACAAGTGGGGTCTCGGGGAAACTTGCAGCTCACAAGCGATTGCCCGATGAGAAAAGGTTTGTGGGGTCTACCTCTAAAGAAAGCTTTTCAAACAAAACAAAAGCAAGTGCTGCTTCAGCAAAACAAACAGTCACCAAGCAAACCAGTTCGCCATTAAAGCCGACAACTCGGGCCGAAGACAGAATGAACGGCTGCGAGACGGCGAAGCAGAAGAGAGTCTACGATAGCACAAACGAAAGGCTGCTTATTTGTCGTCCAGTGCCGAAGGAACCTGACATTAAGCTAAATCCCTGGGATAGGATTTATGGACAGTTACAGAGGGATGATCCAAAACCTAAAAAGTTTCCACGTGAGTTGCTATTAAAAATTTTATTTTATACTTTTATATAATGTAACAGACAGATCATGGATGCAACAATAAAATATCAAGATAAACACAGAAAAGTTACTTATTGAAATTAGTATTTTGTAAATAGATGTAGAGTGAAAACCTGTTTATAAAGAAAAATGTGAAAGGATGTATTATCAGGTTCCACTTCCAAGAATGATGTTTAATATTTGCTATGATCACCTTTAGAACCAGTGGGGTTAAGAAGAGAGTTTCTGAAAGGGAATATTGAAAACTGCACCCAGAGTATATTGGATTCTAAAGTGGAAATAACCAATTATAAAATGATTACTACCTTATGAACATTAGCTATATGGTTTGACAGTGGTATAGCATTTTGTTAATATCCACACTTAATTGGTTTTGGAATTCAGAAAGTAGGGTGTGCTCAACTCTCTGCAACTCCTGACAGCTAGAAAGTTTACTAGTTCACCATAGCTGGCTGTCTTTAGAGCAAGCACATTGCCTCCACCTTTTATTAGCCAGTCTTGGAAACTGTTTGAATTGGCCATTACTGTGATGCACAGCTCAGCTTATTTCTTTTATAAAAAAAATTGGGGATAATATTTGTTTTATATTTTGCTATGATTCTAATCCCAAAATTAGTGAGTGGCTGGGTAGACCAACTGCATACACATTATTTCCATCCATCCCTGGTTGTTACTGAAGAAATTTCCAGAAAATTCATGATTTTTCTCCATTTAACTTGACAACAAAAAAGTCGCGATGCCATCTGTACATTCAAAATCTTCATTATTTCTTAACACTGAAGCGAGTCAGACCTTTTCAGTCCCTGAGCAATCCAGATTTCTCAGTCTAAAAGAACAGAAGAATCTCGCAGAACACTCAATATCTACATGTGTGTGTGTGTGTATAAAGGGCTTCCCATTCGAGAAAATTCAAGATGTGGTGAAACTGAGAGTTGAGAATTTCATGTTAGTTGGCCAACTCCGCCTTATTGGTTGAAGTAATAATCGTTATCTTTTTCCATTAAAACTTATATTTCTCTTTAAAATCTGTCCATTAAACAGCAAAGAGGAGGAGGGATGTGTTCGATGACGACGACGAGTATGATGAAGATATGGATGATTTTATTGATGATGCACCGCTGAACAGCTCTCAAAACTACTCTAGATACATAAAGGAGATTTTTGGCTATGACAAAAACAGGTAAACTTGTCACTGAATCATTTTTCTTTTTTAAAAAAAAAAAAACATTTAAAACAAATTGATTTGTTTTTAGTCTATATAGATGTCAGTAGATTCCAGATGTTTTACATCACCATCCAAGTTTCACAGCTAAAGAAATCTTTTCAATGGCTTAGTAGCAAAGTTTTACACTGTTGTAAAGCCCAGTATGTTCATAGATTCAAGATAGTTAGCATGTATTTGCCATTAATTTTCAGTCTCAGCTTAATCTCTCTCTCTGCTGAGAAAAGTATATTTTAGGTCAGCTACATCTGATGGATGATAGATCATTTTAGCTTTTAAAAATACCATCAGGGTTCTCTGCCTCAGTTAATCCAAGCCTCTCAGAATATTTCAAAGTATCGAGAGAAAACTGGAATGATCTATTTTGAAAATAACTGATATCCTTTCAGAGTAAACACACAATCTTCTTGAATTTGTTGTTTTAAGTACTAACATCACCTGAAAATGATGGAGTCAACAAATAGTTCAAACATTTTCCCTAAAATTGGTAATAATTTTTTGCCTTTTTTATTGAGTTAAAATAAGATTTGTTAATGGTACCCCGGTCTCGTCTTTCATTGTTGCTTGCTTTATCCAGGTACAGGTACGAGTCAGACAGCGAGATCAACAACATGGAGAGCTCATTTGCTCAGCAAATGAAGGAGGAAGCTCGCAGGTCAGATTTTCCTTTTAAAGTATTGTAGTAATTAGCTGTTGTTTTAAACAATTTCAGATTGTTACAGAAACCATGGCTCAGCCCTAAAATCTGTATTGACTTAGTTTTGTAGGTCAGTTAAGCTCAAATGCACAATTTGCATATGTATTCTTTTTTGAAGTCAATTACGTTGCTAAAATCTTAGCCAACTTGCAGTTATTAGTAGCTGGAGAAAGAATTGTTACTGACTACATGCTCAAAACTCTTGTTGGAAAAACAAACTGACCAGCAAATGGCCCGTATTCAGAACTGCCCTGATTTATCTAAGCTCTTCAAACAAGTTAAGAAACTCCTGTCTCATTTTCCTTCAGTGCACGTTTTGGTCTCTTAGAGGATCTTGAAGATATGAAGAAAGAAGAAGAAGAAATGAAAAAACTGAGGCTGGCTAAAAAAAAGCAAAGGTTAAAGTAGACTGTGATATTTTAAGTGAATTCAGGCTGTGAAATTAACTGCAATAGTTGTTTTTGTTGTTCAGGGTCTCTCTGAAAAGTGAACGGTTCTCCAGAAGCAGACAGACATTGTATGTATCAAAAATGAAGCAGAATTCCTGCAATGAATGCAGTGTGTAGAAACTATGCATTTGTTCTACATAAGGTAAAGTGGGTACTATGGATGAGAATGTATTTAAGGTGAAAGTAATAATAAAACCAGAAAACTGCTGGGTCTCTTAAAGAGTGTGAAGGTATAACCGTCCATGAATCAAGTTTGTTAGGCTGACAGGTGCCTTTTTTATGAAATCACTTGGCTAAATGCATCTAGAGAACCACTCAGACTGAAAGGATCATCAGTTTCCACATCTAAGTGGAGTTCTCTGACTTGCCAGTGGGGCTGCACTCTACTTTCTAAAGACTTTTCAAGGAACAAACTCCAGTACTATAGCATTCTTCTCCTGCAGTCTGTTTGGAGAATCATACAGTAGAAGGAAAAAGATTAATTACAAAAATTATATGAAACCAGTGTGGTGTCAACAGCTACAAGTTATTTGGTGCTATACATGTGCGAAGATCTGATTTGTCAGGAAATGCATCTGAAAAACTGCCAAAAGTCTGTCTACCATATTCAGTCTGGTTTTATTATTATTTTCCACTATTGTTTATATTAAAATTATTCAAACACTCAGTTTGATTCACATCTATAGATCAAACCATCTGTTTCCATCACAGTACAAATTCCGTTGTAGGTGGGGGACAATGTGCTGAGATGCCTGAGCCCTGCAGTTCTCTAACATTTGTTGCTGGTAAACACCATAACAAAATGGAGATGGGAAGACTAGCAGAAATACTAATTATAAGTGGGGGAAAGGGGTTGTAGTACATTTGGAAAAGTGAACAGCAAATACATAACTGCAGTCTTCCCAATCTTTATGAAATTAATAATAAAAATATATTATTATATTAACTTTATTTAACATTTATTAAAAAATAACACTGACAACTATTCAAATACAATATGTATGCGAAAAAGTATAGCTTAGTTACAGCTTGTGTTCAAATAGTCATCTGTGAAAGCTGCTCTTCCAACCAATACCATGGCAACCTCTTCTGGTACATACAGGAACTGATGGGTAAGTAAATGGTAGGCAGGGTTGGTGGTGGTTCCATTCCCAATAAAGAACGAACAGAATGGAACTCCACAAGTGTTTGTCATTTAACAGTCAAGTCTGTGCATAGCAAACAATGATAGGTCATATGCCCACATACAGTAGTCTGCACCTTAATAGCTCCCTGGGTTTTTTAATTCTCTTCCCTAATAATAGCCAAGGCAATTAAAACATCACCAAACCCAGCAATCTTTGGTGTATACTAATTTAACAAAATTCAACCATTCATCTAGTAGAAATGCCCGCTGCACAATTTATATTCTTTAGACAATAGAGCGCAAAAAAAAAAAATCAATCTGTATTGACAAGGCTGGCTCAAACATAGCTAAAGACAAAAACAAAACTACTAGTGTATATAGGATTCAATCAGTTGATCTTACCATATTTGTGGACTAAACTACTTTTTTTAATACAAACAAGCTAATCTTAGTTGCAATTTTTCTTTTAACTACTGCATGTTACCAGAGACGTACCCATCAGCAGTGAAGGAGAATTCTGACGATAAAAGATTGGTTTTGATGGTTGATAAACGTACTATACATTGAAAAATGCACCGTTAAGAGATTTAACCAATTGTTTTGAATTTGTCAGTAAAATATGAATTCAATGGGTACTAGGGTCATAATGAGGAGACTAGAGAAGCTCTTGCTCAAAAGCTAAATAATTAGAACTCATCAAAAGTCAAGGAGCCCCTCCTTGATTATAGATGGGATATCTTGTAATTTTATTTTTTTTTAACTTAGGAAATGTTATAGAACACTACCACAAACAAAAACTGGTGCTGGATTCATAATTTATTTTAACATTAGATAATACCTGACTGGCCAGGTTAATTAGAGTTATGGCAGAATCATTAAAAATGGTGGTCAAGAAAGAAGGTAAAATAGACAGTAATTATTCCAAAATGCTCTAATGCATCTCATATCATTCGATTTGGATATTTTCCCCTTAATTCAAATCAAATAGTACAATAACTTCCTCAACCAGACAGGTTGTAAAGAAATGTTTTGAGATTACTTTTGGAGGCCAAAACTGAATTCATAATTATCAGCAATTTTGTTAGGTTTTCTTTTCCATTCACGCCAGACAAGTTATTTGAGAGAGAGAGATATGAAGAAAGTGTTTCATGTGTTAAAATTCTAGTTTCCAGTCCACAAATGTATAAGCTAACTCTTGCTTCAAGCTATTTCTTTTAAAAGACAAATCAAGACTAAGTCAGACTGTTTCTGAGAAACTGTAACACTGGCACCCCCCCTCCTTACATCAGTAGCTGATTCAACATCCCACAACTTACTGTAATCACTTCAGTTTTAGAAGAATGGCCTCTGCTGGCAGTTCTGATGTGAGGATGCAGCGCTGCTTGATTCACACAGGATGGGTGGGTGAGAGAGAGAGACGGACACGGGCGACAAAAAATGGCAAGTGTGTCAACTAGATGTGACAGAAACATGGGTATGCTTTAATGAATTCTTGTCAACTCTTCCACAGTCTTTACCAGATCATCAACTGTGACGTCACGGGTCATCCCACTTCCATCATCAATCTGTTCAAAACAAAAACATTCTTTCAAACAAGTATCTCAACAAATACACTTCCAATGAGGCTGTTCAAGGGAGATAACCAGCTAATGCATGTTTGTTAGAATTGCTCAGACAAGAACACAGACCAATTTAACACTCAGTTCACAAGAGTCTGTTTAATACATTCACACCTTGTTGGTCATGGCTCAGGCAGTCTTCTTTGACTCTAAAATAGCATAAATCTATTCATTACAACATAACAGATATTAGAAATTTCTTTAAATTTTCAATTTTTTGAGAAAATTATAATGCCTCAAATATTTGAACATTGTAGTATTAATCTTGGTAGAAACATGTTAATGGATTGGCTGGGATGTTTCAAATTTGAGATATTGAGAGCTGTAACAGGAAATCGGAAGCAATATTCTACTAAAGTCGTCCTCTTCATAATACACATACTTTGGAGTTGAGTTCAAGCACATCCACAGTGATAGCATGCATAGCGTTTATTGCATTGACGTTACTTTTCACATTTGCATGTTATCGTTTCAATTTTAATACATATTTATACATTTTCTACACTTTTCACAAATGAAAATAAAGAAATTAAAAATGAGCCAAGTTTTGGGCTTTTCAGATGATAAGCCAATCGGAAAAGTTAGCTGAAACACTATTAGAAGAAATCTGGTGCCAGAGATTGTAAACTGGGCATTAAAAACAGCAAAAAATATTCTGTTAAATTTCTTTCCTTTTCTTCTTTGACAATATCAGTTTAAAATATTGACACTGGATTTTCTTAAGCAGAAATTTTTTAAAAAACCCACTCTCAAGACTGAAACAATTAAGACTGCACATTTTAAGGTTTATTTCCTGACGAAACTGGAATAATCTTCAGTCTTGTCAAAGTTAGAAATTAATGACGATTTCTTTTTTTTGTTTTACACGTAAATCTGTTAATTCTGATTACAACCACCAAGAGAGATTCTAAAAGAATTTTTTTCCATCTTAAACTAGACAAATACATATTTTGAGATTTCTGTTTCTTTCCTATCCCAGTTAGGGTGCATCAAACGCCCCTTCCATCAGATTTTTTTCTGTCCCTACTCTAAAAGTTTTCCATTAGTCAAAAAAAAAAACACTAACAGAAAAATCTTAGGCAACGTGAAGCTGGTTTAGGTGGGCCACCATGCATTTGAAAATTTTGACTGCAAGGTTGTCGAATTCAGCAGGCAAGTCAATTAAAAGTTACTGAATTTCTACATCTGATAGTCCTAATTGAAACGAATATGATCATTAAAAACCATATTTTTACAGAAAAATGACTAAAATTCCAGATGTATATCATTGAATACTGCTGCTGCCAAACTGATGATGTTGCATTCCTATATAATTTTAATATACAATTTGCCGTTTACAATAATAAGACTCAAATGAAACAATCTTACAATTGAATTCTCCTTTTTGGTTTTGTTTTTCCCCATTAACAGTGCATCAAAACATCTTCACAGTTTTATAAATACTAAGGAGAAATTTTCAGAAATTGGGATTTTCTATTGCCTTTGAGGTCAATACATAGAGCCTACTGCGCAACATACATGCAATCTAAAGTAGTGGGAATTTCCATTGCATAATATGTTGCTAAAATTAGTCCATGATCAAGGCAGGGCTGCCAACTGGTATATTTATATACCAAAAATCAAAAATTTGGTATATTTTCACTTAAGTTTCAATTTATATTTACATCCCTTTGCACAATGGTGTTTTTTCTTGATCTCAACCATGGCTGATAAAGCAGAACCTGGACCTTCATCAACTCCAGAGTCAGACTCTAAAGCAAGACCAACTAATACACCACAATCAACTCCTAGGACACGTAAAGCAAAATCCATATTTGGGCTTGGAAAAGGCATTACTGATGATGATTCACAAATAACTGGCTCATAACTTCCAACATGTAGACAGGTACTACGCTGTATGATGTACCATCTTCAAAAGGGTGCATCGAAGAACCAAACAAAGTGGCAGTGTGCAAAAATTGTTTCTCAAAGTTGTGCCATTCTATGGGAAAGCCAATATTCCCATGATCACAGAGTGCAAGGCATGTGAAAAAATAATAAAGCTTGTGGATGATAATAACAAACTCAGAAGCAATGCCTGTTAATCATCGTTCTTCACCAGCTACCTTCTCTAAATTAGAACAAGTTGAAAGTAAACTTCATCAAACTTTTCAGCTGTGGCCAGCCAATGCAGAGAAACTGATAAAAAATCCTGAAGACTTGCAGTTTCTGCAATCAATGAAGACAGACCGTACTGCTACATTTGGACCCAGTGATAAGGTGTTGGCTCAAAGAATTCAGCGGAGTGAAGAACGTGCTAAAGCAGAATTAAGGAGATGTGAGAAAAACAAAGAGATATCACGGATCTACTACTTTCCAGAGCTTTAGTGAAACTGAAACAGACACAAGCGATATTAATGTGTGTGCTACTTGCATCTGCATCTTTATCCAGCAGTTCTTCAGTATCTACATCTGGTGATGTTACTGCAACTTCCTCCAGTAGTAATGTAACACTTGCATCCACAAGTGCCACAAGAAGTCATCACTGCACAGTTCGCACTGGAACTGAAGCATTCATTCCCCACAACATTCTCCAGTCTACAAAACTTGTATCTGCATCAAGAAGTGAGGATCACTAGCAAAATGTGCTTCAAGTTGTGGAAGAAGACAGACGGTCTCTTCCAAATCTGCGAAAACGCAAGACAAAGACTGACAGCTAAATAAACAATCTGAACATTGTAAATAAGCAGAACAGAACTTTTCCACATTAATTATTTATGCATATCTGCAGATCTGACAACATCGATGTTGTCTTTATGTACAGTGTACCGTACATGTAAGTTGATGTAATGTTAATGTAATATAGATGAAAATTGCATAAAAATGTTGATAAAGTGGTAAAAAATCATGTCAGTTGGGCTAAAACATTGCCATTTGTTGTTCATTTACTTCCTTTTATTGATTTTATAAGTGTTATTTTTTTTAAAAAATGCCTATATCTGGCAAGTAGCTATGAAAAATTTAAATATTAAAAAATTGGGTCTCTGATCAGCAGCTTTGCAGCTCAAATTTTCAAACGTCAGGTGGCCCACATAAACAAATGTGAATTTTGCAGGAGTTATTTTTTTACATAATGGAAAAAAATTAATCTAGGGACAAGTAAAAAACAAACACTTTTAAAATTCATGGGGCGTTTGATGCACTCTAATCCCTGTGTAGAATCTCTCTTATGGATGCATTACTGGGTTGAGCAATGGCAGCTTCCCCCCCCCCCACAGTAAAGTATAGACAGGCTGTGGAATTTAAACCACCTGTACCCTTTCATGCTACTACCCCCCCAGATCCACAAACCTCCAATGCCACATCGTACTCACTTTTGTATGTGAACTCTGCAGTCCATGCACGACATCTGTCATTTTGTCTCTACTTAAATCCAGAAAACTTTCTATGAGGTCCCCATCAATGAACCCTTCTGCCGGCTCTGTCTTTTTCTCTGTGTAGAAGGACCGCCAGCTAGGACTGGTCAAGGGCAGTAAACAGCATTATTTGTACAAGGATTGGTCAAATAACCCCCCCCCCCACCAAAAAACAAACAAACAAGAGGATCCTCATAAATCTAAAAAATGCGGTCCTGTAAAGCAGACTCAGCATTACTTAGTCCATAGATTTAACCCTTTCTTGTTCAGGAAATGCAATATTTTACAAGCACAAATGTTCAAACAATTTCCAAGATGGAAGCTCAAAATGCACCCATCTGATTAAAAATATGGTATTACTCAAATAGCGTAAATGACTCAACACACAGTTCAGTAATCCAAATGAAAAGGGGATATGTCCAGAAAATGAAAGCAAAAAGTTCAATTTATAGTGCAGAAAGTAAAAATCAGAGTAAAATCACTCACTTCCAGGAAGTGGTCAGTCACTGTTACAGTCAATACTGTCCATCCACATGATCAGTAAGATATCCGATTATGCACAGTTATCCATGCCTCAACCTAGAGGATTCCTGCAACCATTCCTACAGAACAGCACACAGATCTTTTTCCTCCCCTCTATTCTTTGCTGGTAATTGGCCTTGGTTTTCGAAGTGTCTGAATCCTGTGTGGTGCAGTAGTTAGTCTTCTCAGCCATCTGGTGGAAGAAATCCTCTGGTACCAACTCATAGAATAAATCCACTGGCTTCACATCATCAGGGATATCAATTGCCTTTGTTTTCCACCTTGTGATGCATTCTGACATTTCTCTATTATGGTCCAAGGTAAATGATGAAAGATCCAAAGTATGAACATCTGAGACCACCATATCACCAGGAAAGGAAAGGATTCACTGTTGGAATTCATCACATATCAAGTTAATAAACCAACTAGGTAACATGTGGTTCACACAAACAGCTTATCAGTAAAATCACTTTTGCAAGAAAACAGACAAATAGCCAGAGTAAGTGATAAAGTGGATCAGCATCCTTCTATACATACCATCTATATTATTAACAGAAGCGACCTTTAGATGATGATGTGTCAATGCCTAACTGTCTTTGGCCATTGTGCCCCAACCAGTTTTGGTTCTCATGAACAGGATAGAAAATTTCTCCCAATTTTATAACTTGACTTAACAAAACAGGCTAACCTAACACTTCTGTGCTCATTTTTCACATTTCAAAGGATGTTATGTATTAGACATTTCAAAGCTTGTAGCTGCCTATTTTTCATTTTGAGTCAATTTTAAAAGCCAATCCAACAATTTTCTGCATTCAACAACAAGTTTCTTGCACCAAAGCTGAAACTCGTGCAGACAGCAGTCTATGCTGCTCTCTTGCAATAACTGTTTTCTGGTAATAAAAAAATGGGTTAAGGAAAGAAGCCAATCCAAAATTTCATGCCTGTCTTTTCCTCCCATTCAAATTTACTCATCACATACTGCTGAAAGATGAACATTCTGCAATTTAGAGCCAAAATCAACAATTAGAAACAAAACCTCACTGTCCTCAAAATTTACCAGGTTTGAATCTCACAACTTGTAAACTGAGACAAAAGGATACAAAGAATGTTCTACTTTACCAACACTTTTTATCACATTGGCAAGTTTTTTCTGCACCTCTTGGAGGAAGTTAAAGAAATCTTGAGGCAGCTGGGTCACCAAGCCTTAAATATAGTTAAAGATTTTTTTATAAATCTGACATGAAAAACAGTCATTTTTTCAGCAAAGTGTTGTCACGTTAGTGCAGCATGGTTCATCGAAACAACCCTGAGGCATCCAGAGTTTGTGTGTATCATTCATTTCATAGAGTGGTATTAAAGAAATGTTGCATGAAAGTGCATGTGCGTGCACGTTGCAATTCCAGCTGAAATTTGTAAAAGAATTCAACAGCCAGGTAGAGATGACAAAGAGGAGAAACAAGTGGGACTCACCGACAGCGCCACTCACTGTACCAAACAACACAGAACCTTGAGTTGGTGTGGTGCTCTCCCCAGCATGCTGCATCACCAGAGAACCTGGGAATGATAATCCAGAATAAGCCTGACTTCTAAGAGCGCATCATACAGCTGACGCAAGAGACAGCATTAAATCCACCCCACTCTTCCGCTGATATAAAAATAGCACATCCATAAGACATATCTTTCATTTGCAAATTAAATCCACTTCTACAGGTAAACTAACCACCACTCCTGTGCAGTGTCTCGCTACTCACCATGCCTGAACACATTCACAAATTCTCCCAGGTGAAAGAGACCCACTTCTTGCAAGTGCTGCCGTTCTTCATCTGTTGTTGCTGCACTGGAGACAGACAGACAAACAGGTGATCTTCAATATAATAATAATCTCAACATCGTGGCAAACCCACTGCATAAAACATCTTCAATATTAAAGATACTTCTCACACAAATAAAATGAATTATTCAAATAACTGCTGCCCAGCACCAAGCATACATGAGACTTAGCTAGGTATGCTTGTTCAAAATTCTTCATTTTGTTCTTCTGATGGGAATAACTTACCTGCCTTTGTTTTTACTACAGACCAACAAACAATCAAAGTTAAAAAGCGTATCTACCTGTCCTTTTGGCAGGTAAACAGATTAAATGAATTTTCAGCTCCCAGAAAGTTGTCATCATCCAAAATCTCCACAGCTGTCATCCAGTTAGTATTTGAGTCCCTGGCGATCTACAAGCAGAAATACAGCAGCAGCGTGCAGCCCAACTCAACGTTTATTCTTGTCTAGCAATCTACTTCTCCACAAACACCACATTTTGATGGGTCCTTCCAAAGTCAAACATGTTGCTGAGTTTACCATAAAACCTAGAGCAAGCAGAGAGAGCTGTCAGATTGCATAGTTGTTTCTTCTTGCATTAGATAGTTTTCCACACACAGATACACTTTTGTCAATAGAGACTAATAATTTTAATGAAATGCATCAAATCAAAAGCATTGACAGAAGCAGGTTAAGTGAGTAGTATTGCAGCCTGACAGAACTTTGACGACGACTAACTGTTTAAAAGCATCAGATCAGAAGATTTTTTACAATTGCATGTGCTTGTGCATACAAAAAAAACAAAAACAATTTATTCCTCATTTATAAATTACATACTTGAACAATTTTAACTCTAATTAAATCCAACTAATGCAGTCATATAGAAATATTCCTGATAAAAAGCATCTTTCTTTTCAGAGCTGGGTTCTTTTAAAACAGCTGAGTTTTCAAGTAATTTAGCATCACTGCCCCACCTTAGCATCTTCAGCCCGCTGCTCAATTTTTCTTCTAAGAAACCTAAAAACACAACATAGAATACATAATGGCCGGCATGGGAATTTTCATTGAACCACTTGCAACTCTTGACAAAATATGGCAATCTGCATGTCCTGGTGCAGGTGCAATTTAATCAACACTGGACAGTCACTGTCCAGGAGGCGGCAGTATTTTTACAGATGGTACCCAAGCTTACATTGCCCTTGCAATACAGAGATGGGAAGAGAACCAATGGACATAAATCCAAATAAGCATGCATAGGTTATCCCCAAATGAACCTTGAGAAAGTGTCCCTCCTTTCCCCAACCCAAAAGACCCACTTCCTGAACTCTCTAATACAGAATCTGTGCTAGAGGTGGGATGCAATTCTGCAGATCAGAAGTGTCGATTTCATCCAAACAATGAGTCAGTACATTGTTGCCTTAAATGATACAAAGGACCACAATACCAAAGTATTAACCAAACTTGTATTTTGTCAGTGCTATGTATGGTTCCTGACTAAATAGGTATTCTTTGTAAACTTTTGGCTATTTAAGTGAGTCAAATCTGTATGCAGAGAGACTCCAAGATTTCTTTTAATTATTCCTTTTGTCAGCCAAATTTCACAGCTCTCACCTCCTCAAAGTTCCCTTCTAACGGCTTGTATGCCAGCAGTGTAATTGATCTCATGAGATCACCAACAAGGATGAAGTCACCCTTGGTCTTTAGGTACAGGGCGATGATATTGTTGAGGTGGCTGCACTCCACTCTCAGTTCTTTCTCTGCTGTCCATTCAAACAGCCTCACCTAGAAAGTAAAAACAGCATAACTAGAGAACACTAGGAGTGATGCCTGGATTTTAACCATGTTTTCCATTCCCACATTAACCCTTTTAAATTTAATTTCAAATAAGCTATTAAAAACAGGCAAACTTTTAGCTACCATCTTTTAGTTACATGATGCCTAACAGTAGCATAATGGTCCTGGAAGTTTGCCAATGAGTTGAAATCTTTAATACAATACTGCTGTACTTTAATCAACAATGCTGTAGCTTCTGGGATCAGTCTTCTAAAAAAGCAGCTAGATATCCTCAAAAAATAAAACAATCTGTAAAGCCAGAACATGGTTGTGTATGCACTAGATTTCATGTATGTTTAGTACAGTGTAAATGTGGAGATGAAGGACCAGTTAACAGCAACACTTACAGCACTGTTGATGCTAGCCAACAGCTTTCCATTAAAT
This sequence comes from Nautilus pompilius, assembly GCA_018389105.1. Lineage (NCBI taxonomy): Eukaryota > Metazoa > Mollusca > Cephalopoda > Nautilida > Nautilidae > Nautilus > Nautilus pompilius. Next base: position 653,692 of record JACATO010002441.1, read on the forward strand.
TCCACCAGGCTATAGGCTGCTCCTCTGATTTCTTTCTCTGCCACTTGTGTAAATTTACCTGTAGAGGTGTTAAAGGTTCCTTATAGAAATCATGGCACAAAGAAGGTTGGTCCAATAACCATGAAATGAAACTAAAGTATCAACCTACACAGCCTCTTCCAATATTGAATAAGGAATAGCAAATGCAGTTATTAATAGCAAACAGTACAAGATAAAAACTAAAACACAAACCGATAATTTAAATACACACACACGCGCATCTGAGAAAAGCTGTGAACAGTTTTTGTAATGCATAGTCAAGATTTCTGCCTGTTCTCCAATATTTTGTAGTTGCTAAGATCAAAAAAACTTAAGACTACAAGTGTTTTTTTTTTTTTTTATCACTTTAGACAGGTTTGCTGGAATTAACAGCCTTTCATGATCACAAGGGGCAAGCAGCAGTTACTTTTGTTAAAAAACACAACCATTAATCTGGTGAAAGTCAGTTTGAGATACTGGAACTACAGAGTAAAGTCAAATATCCCTTACCATCGCTGTAGTGGAAAATCAGAATTCTTCCCTGTTTAGGCTCTGCTTCCTCTGGATATACCATTGCTGTGCCCACAATGAAATAGGTGTTCGGGTCATCACCGAGCTTCGCTGAGATCAGACTGGTCGCAAATTCATTATTCATCAGCTGGTGAGCGTGCAAGACTGGAAAAAAACAACCCAGGAACCATAGTCACTGTTTGAATGAGAGAAGAAAAAAAAACGAGAGACTCGGGGAGAAAAATACAAGTCTGATACGAGCAAAAACAACACGTCATAACGTGAACAGAGCGATACCTTCAAAAGTGTGTTGGTCTATGATGAGGAGAGAGTGCACCTCCACCTGATCCCCGTACACGTGCTCCACCAGGGTGCTTGAGCTTCCTGGGATCAGCTTCGTGTTGGCACTGCTCGATGTGCTGGCCGCATGCGTGCTCGCGCTCACACGTGCTGGGTGCATACCAATGCCATCCTGTACATCCATCCGCATCGATATGACACCAAAGGTCTGAGATGTCTCCTGGTAGGCTATGCGCCTAGAACAGAGAAGTTTCCAGGAGCAAAGTTGAAAATAAGTTCTGCATTGCAAGTGAGTTACCTCTTTACAGTTCTTTTCTGCAACCCTAACTAAGCAAGAATAATAAACAACTTTCAAGTTCTTGGAAACAGATAAATTATTTCTTATCAAAAAAGGGCAGAAATAAAGAAAACCAAAAACGAGCCAAATCTGGCGCCTTTTGGATAGAAATGTAATGCATAAGAGGAAATCAGTATTCACCTACAAGATTTGATTTTTCTCTATAACAGATTGTTTGTATCCCAAAACCATCAGGTTTGGCTTGTTTCTTTCTCTTTGACATTGTCATTCTTACATTTTCATGTTTGTTAAAATTTAAGAAATCTTAAAAAATAAATTTGTAATTCAACATGCTCAAATGTATGTTAAATTAAATTTAAAGTATTTTCACTTTACTAAAAAAAAAAAAAAAGACTCGATTTTTTTAAAAATTTTCAAACACAATCAACTGACAATGTAAATTTGTATCCTATTTTTGAAAGTTTTTATCATATTATTGCATATTAAAAAATGTAAAGCACTGTTCAAGGTTTATAGCAACATCAATTTTCATGTTCACTATAGCTACAAATGTGTTTCATTCATGACAAAGGTTCATCACTTTAAGGACTGTCTGATACACTAGTACACTTTCTAGCTTGATACATGTTGGCAGGCCAAACCTACAACTTGCATACTTCATTTGAGTCAGAAAATCAATATACAACATTTTTTTTTTAAAAAAAAACAACACAAAATGAAGATGCTACAGTACTTGAGTGAAAAAGTAAAATTTATTATCTAATGATCAATTTCAATATAGAAATTCTTTTAGAAATGCAAAGAGATTGTCCAAACTATCAGGAAATTATACACTGACCTTGGTGATTCCCCTAAAGGAATTGTCCGAATGTGTAGCTTCTGAATTTCATCAATTGTGCCTATTGTAAGAGTGCTGTCATTGGCTAAGGCAAGGCTACAAGAAAAGAAAATTAATCAATCAGGAAGACATTTTCAGCATTTTTTGGAAAACAGGGAAATTTTAACATGTCCATCAAATCAAACTGCACTCTACATGAAGTAAATGCATAAACCCAACCCCAAATTCTTTAGTCCTGCAATTTCCATTTCCAAAATATAGTAAAGTTTTCAAGCTCAATTAAGCCTTTAAATGCAGCTGTTCTAGGATAGCAATTAATCTTCATTTATCTTTTTGGTTAGCCCTTTTGCAAGAAACTGCCGAGAGACAGCAGAGAGTTTTAAACATCTGTATTGAAGTAACAGCAAACGAGCTTCTTGAACAAAAATGAATTTACACTAAATTTGTGCTATTTATTTGAACAGGGTTTAGGTTAGATATTTTTATAGAATACATTTTTTAACTATTGAACTTGAACAATTCAGACATGGGAATTGACAGGTTAATATTGTTTTGATTTTTTAAGTATTTACATAACTTAAAATGTTAATTTGGAGAAAAAAGGCAGAAGTCATTTCACACCAACAATGCTTAGTTCCTATATTCGTAAAGTGCATTCAGGAGCTAACTAGTAGTATGGACGGACTGGGTTAGAAGTTCCTATGGTGACATTCTAGCAACCTGCTTTCATAAACATCTCTAATCCCAAGGGAAAGGAGGTTGTTTCAGTTGTCTTTCCCTATACTTTTCTAGAACATAACATTGGAACCACCATGCCACACATCCAACATTGTTGTGTACTAACAGAGACACACACAGAGAAAAAATAGAGCAGCACCAGCTTAACAAAGAACGATGAATTCAGTCAAACCTATCTGGGTAGCCTTCCGAGTTGAGAGGACACATGTGATTGACTTCTCTCAGATTGACATTGGAGAACACCAGCTTATGATTGCTTGAGTATATCACAGTTGGACGGTCAGAACAGGCAAACACATTGACCGTGGACAGACTTCGAAACGTTCTCAAGCCAGTTGGCTGTGTGCCCAGAGTCACCTTTTTCTTATCACACAAGTAACCTAAAATTAAATGAACAAAAACGAATTTTCATGACAAATCTACTGGAAAAAGCTAGTTCGCGTCAACCAAAGAGGAAACAAAAAATAACAGTGGAGATGCCATGTATGTGTGTGTGTGTGTGTGTGTGTGGTGTGTGGTGTGTGTGTGCATGCGTGCATGTGCACACTATCCAATCATAAAAACCAAAAAATATATATTAAAAAATAACAACAATTTTGAAGGTGTTCTCCATTGCTGTCATCTGCCTAGACAGTTATGGAGACAAAAATATACAAAACAATAAGTCCATCCCCCAGTTCCTCCTAGAAAGCCAACAGCCATGCAATGCATACCTGAGTCTAAATTCAGATTGAAATAGAAGAGGGATCCATCTCCAAGTGCACACAAAAGATAACGAATACCTTCAAATGTTGCCATCAGAATAGACCGTGGAATAATCTCTGGAAAAAAAAAAAAAAAACAGAAACAATAGTATAGCCAATAGAAAAGTAAATATATTAATTATCTAAAATAAAGATTTTAAATTATTGATATTTCAGGTCAAGAATCAGTTTTTTTCCTAAAGCAGATTAATCATCACTAGATACAGGAAAACTAAGATTAAAAAAAATTAAATTAAAAAAAAAAATGTATTTAACTAAAACATTTTACCAATAAATCAAACATAAAATTTCTTTATGATGCTATTAAAACTGATTTATTATTATTTTTTTATGATTTCGACTAAAAATGAAAATACAAAATTTGTGCAACTTTACCTCCACCCAGCATCTCAACATGCAGACTTTTGAAAGATGGTAAGTGAAGTATCCGAGCTGAAATGTCTGTCCACAAACCAACTGCACACAGATCTGAGACAGCATTGCCTTCCTTCAATGGACTAATGTCCAAGCAGGCCACCTCATGCTCCATAGTCACTGTGCTGAAAAAGGAAAGACAGATTTTTCCTCAGCATTGTTCAGTATTGATGTGAAGCACAAATGTATTTAGCATTCTAGATAAATAAAATTGGGAAAATTAGAAGAAATCACTCCAACTTAAGTAGTTGTATAGATTTCGCAGAGAAGTAGAGAGAATCGAACACATGGAACTTGGGAAAAATCAAGCAAGTATTCATGACTGTACCATGCCACAGCATGCAGAGTAATTACAAATGCTTTATATAACCACTACAAGATTAAGTTGTGTTAAACCTAATACAAAAATGACAGGAAGTTGTGGCCAAGACAAGCACTCAGGGCAACATGGTAGTAGCTATTGTTGGTTTACTTTTAAATCATGAAGAAGTTGAGGGGGGGGAGAGAATTTATTATAAGCCTTATCCAAACAAAAGATAGAAGCCAGTACCTCACTTCTTTCAACATGCCATTGCCAATTTCAAAATAGTAGATTTCACTGCCAATTGCCACAACACACTGCATGGTGTTACACGTGGCAATACTGATGTTCCGCCCTCCTGGGTGTCGCCAATCTTGCAGCAGCAGTCTTGTGCTGCAGCTGATGAGCCGCACTGAAGAAGGCGTTATCTGTTGTCAAGAGGAAACAATGACACAAGCAAACAGCTTTACTACTAAAATTAGAAAAAGATGTGAACATTATTGGTTCTGCTACATCCAAGTTTGCAGCTACTACCAACACTTTACAAAATAACTTTGTTTTTCTTAATATGCTAAGATGGTAACAGCATCAATGTTCATCTTATAGCTAGCATATGCCTTTCTGTTCAATGAAAATCAAGTTTTCATTCACTAAACACCACCTTAGAACTTTGCTGTCTTCGTGCTATCATCCAGCACATGCACTCAATTTAGTAAAGCTTCGATCCGAAATAGTGTATACCTTGCATCCACTGGATACAGAAACAATTCTACTGCCTTCTCTTTAAAATTGAAACAGTATGTATTTAACCAAATAATCTTAAAAAATAGCAGCAGTTATCTCCCCTTAGAACACAGACACCCTCTCTCACCTGTATTATCTGGTTGCCAGCCACATTACCAGAGTAGAAAGTTTCTTTGTCTCCATCAAAACCTGGCAGTTCTGTCTCCTCCACTTCTTCACCATTGAACTTCAACACACTGAAAACATAAATACACAAAAAAATAAGAAATCTACTGGATAAAAATGAGGAAATCTATCAACTATTATCTTCAGATAAATTAATCTTTAATTACTCTGGTTACACATTAAATCCTGTAAATAAAGCATTATTACATGGGTTGTTTTTTTCTCTTCCACTTACTAAATTCAATTTCAAAAATTTTTTTTCTAAATTTTAATATTCAAAAATGTCACAAATGGCAGGGCTAAATTTGATATCCTAAAAAATACGTGTGATTTTCACAACTACAAAGTCAATTGTTGGTTCCACCTCCCTAAAATAGAAAGCTACTTTCTATAACTTATCCAAGAACAAATGCATTGTTATTATTTGTCTCAACAAGAGATCCAGTATCATACTTTTGGATAAAACAAGATTATATTTCTGAAATACAATTTATCCTCGCTGATATGAATTTTTTTTAAAATTCAGGAATCTGCTAGAAACTTTGATTCAAACTGTCCATAACCATACAATACAATTATTTTCAAATTTGGGTAGTCAAAGTATGGAATTGAAAAACAAACTAACTGATTAAAATTACTGCAAAGATAAACCATTTGAGATTTTATTTCCACAAAAATTTAAGAAATGGAAACTTGTTTCCATTTAACTACCCACTGTACTCTCTTGACAAATCACATTGTATATGAAATTAAATGATGGATAGCCTTGTACATGTTGGGAAAATAATCAAGTGTATTTTGAGGAATTTAAACCATCTTCCAAAGCACAAAAACTAAACCTCAACTTAGTCATACTCAAGGCATAAGTTGTTTGGATGATGTCAGGATTTTGGCCAGATCCTGTATTGATTTAAAGGGTTATGGAATCGTTGTTCATGTACTATATGAAACCTTCATTAAATGAAGAAAATTAGTCTTTGCTTCTGCTAATATTTCAAGAAGAATTACTTCTTTTGGAGGTAGAAGTGACAGAATCAACATATATAAGACTGCGTATATCCCTCACTTAGAGTTGCAGCCCTTTTAGTTTGAATTTTATCTTTGGCTGACAACAAATTTTGTTTAGCTAAAAAATATTTCCAGTTTTCCCCCCTCCAAATATGTGCCTTTGTTAACTACCATTTTTTTTTGTTTTTCTCCTGTTTTGAATCAGAAACAGGTCAGCAGCTGGTGATATGCCCATTGAACAATATCAAAGAGAAAGCAGTAACAACTTCTTTCTTTAAATAACTAAGTAATCCAAGTGATTTTTTTATGAAAGTTAAGTATATGTACGTGGAAATTAAATTCACTTTTCTGGAGGTAAACACCTTGTTGTAACCTACCGCGTCTGGCCAACAAATGATATGACAAGCAGGTTATCATAATTCATAGAATCCACACGCAATGGCCAGATACCTGCAAAGAGAAAACGATATGCCAAGTATAAGGTGTATAAAAAGTCATAGATTTATTAAAATATCTTTGACTGATGCCTTAAAATAAACCTAGAACCACTATACTTTTTACATGTCCATTTGTAAACAGCTATCTATTTTCAAAGCCAGTCATTTGAGATTCCATTAGATATCTCTAGGGGAATCTTCAAAGACAGTAAGCAATGCCCTGAACGTAACTAATGACAATGTTTTTTTTAAATGTCAAACAGTTTATTATGATATAAACATCTAAGGTGAAACCTAGGCAACAAGTCCCTTATCAGCCAATCATGCTACTGTAACTCACCTTTAATTCCAGGTAGATCAATACTAGCATGCTCATGTATTCCAATACCATTCCTAATTATTCTTAGTGAGCCTTCTTTGTAAGCACCTGAGCAGGTAACAAGCTGAAACAGGAAATGACCAAAACAATTTGTCAAGCAGTCAGCCATACAATTATCAACACAAACCTCCAGAGATGCCAACATCTAAAACATGGTTACTAGTCAAGAAAGATTTTCAAGATACATCAGTTGGTGATCCAAAATGAGCATCATTTTACCAAAGCTCTGCAGATATGAGTTTATCATAAAACTAAAAATATTCAACATTATTTTACAATTACTTGCCATATTTATTTTTGAATTAGGTTCGTTACTAGAGGTGCTTATGTAATAAATAAATAACATCTAGAATATTTTGTTTCTTTTTCGAAGTATGATTTCATTTAGCTTAATTTTTTAATTTAGATTGATGAGGTGTTAATTACCCTAGTAAAAATTAATTTTATTATATAGCATTAAACAAGTTGGGTTACCTGTCCCTGGCCCTGCCTCTCCAAGTCCACAACACACATATCAACAATTGGGCCAAGGTTGGTAAAGGTCTCCATGATCTGAACATACGAGCCACTCTCGTTCGGGTTGACATTCAGCTGCAACAAACAGAAATGCATTATCAGTCTGATTCAGCAGCTGGTCAAAATTCCACAATGTGGCAGCCTATTACATGACATGAGAAGGAAGAAGTAGATGAATATGCTCACCTTTATCAGTTGGGAGTCACCAAGTCTTGAGCCAATGTACACCACACCATTATCCAAGTAAGTAATGCACTCTGCAATGGTAGTCTTAAAGAGAGAGAGAGAAAGAGATTTTTACTTTGTAAAACTACTCATTTAGATCCAACAAAGTAACATTAAAAAAACAATGAAAAGGACATTTCGATTTGCATTTGGAACAGCACAGATTAAAAATCAACTTCAGAATGTGCAAGCTTTGATTTCTACACCCATTCCCAGACAGCAGCAATTGATGTTAGCTCTAATAAAAAGATAAAAAACTACAAAAGATACATCTGAGCAGACAAAGGCCCCCTAAGAAAACTTTATATCGCATGTCCAAATTGGGAACACACTGCCCACCTTACTATCTAAACATACTGAAAGATTGGTTGCTCACTTCTGACTTCTACAAATAGGCTTCAGCCACAACTGTGATTACTTATCAATAAAAAAATGATGATTCAAAACTAGAGACTGTCTTCCAGTAACCAACCTCACCACGAGTCTCTACTTACAGAATGCCATGAAGGTAGCTTACCTCCCCAAGCAACTCAACCTTGAGATCGCTGACAGTAACAGTTCCATCCATCTTTTCTTCTTTCTCCAGTAGCAACATGAACAACCTCCCAGCCATATCACCCAAAAGGTATCGAGAACCATCAACTTTACCATAGCAAGTTAATGGGCTTTGCTGAAATGAAATAAAACAGGCAAAACATTTTTTAAAAAGTCAATTGTTACCTTTTCCCAAGTCTACTACTTAGATACAAAATTTCAGAGGTAAACTATAGCTGTATAAAGAAAAGCCGAGCAAAGCTGGTCGGAATATTTTATTAAAGATTGAAAACTTTTTTTATTATGCTTAATTTCCATGAAAATGGCTAAAATGTGTGTCAGAAAGATTGAATAACATTTTTTTGATATGACCTCCAATGCTGCATTTTAATATTAAGTTTTCATTAACATGACATCAACATGTTCTACATTTTGTTTTCACTGGACAATGCAACTCAATACTTTGATAATAATTTTACTTTCGAGTACAGATTTCACCAAGCCAATTATTGTAGAATTTTCTGTTGGAAGCAGCTCAAATAAGTTGCCACTAACATTTTGATACATCAAAATTCTCATTATCAGTTAGTTATTTACTTTTAAAAACAATTATATAGTTGCAGTTTACAATCTTGGCAATGTAATAACATAATTTTATTGTTCTAACCTGTTTCTCAATGGTTAACAAACTCTATCATAAATTCCTGCTACCAGGGATGTACTTTAGCATTTGACCAAAATATAGATACCCAGAGAGTTATGGCCTGCTCTTCATGTAAAAACTTATTACAGATGTCTGCTGAATATTTAAAACTTTTTTACAAAGCCTAAGTCAACCAATCAATTATCCAGATTAGCAGTTTGACCAGGTTAATTTTTTTTCAGTTAATATTGCTACTTGGCAGAGTTGGAACTGACAAAATGTTTCATTAGATAGAAGGGAAGAGACAGAAAGTTTGAGACACATATGGTGGTCTTAAAAAATGTGACTAGTTCACGAACAAAACAGACAGATTTCACCTGGCTACATGCAAGCAGTAAGTCTCACCTTTATTATAGGAGGTGCTATAGGTATGAAGTTGTCACCTTTGTGATAAGTGATAGATTCCTGTCCAATTATCAGTGCGCCACCAAATGGTTCTGGAACTGATTCAATAATGAAATAATGTAGTATTCTGTAGCATACACCTTTTCAAACTTAGCCAAAATGTTTAAACAATGTTTCATTATCACCTGCTGCTATAACCACACCCACACTGGCCACTTTATTAAGACATGTACCATTTCAAACTTGAGCCTGACTTGAGCTGCAAATGTAAATTAGGTTGAATTAATGTGACAGGTAATTCATGCAGCACTATACATGACTCGGCCAAGCACATATGCATCCAGTCTAATAGATATGGGGAAAAGCAAAGCAAAGACATTACAACATTAGAAAGAGATATTGTAGTGGGTGCACACCAAGCAGATGCCACAGTAGCCAAGACAGTTTGATCAGTAGACTGCTCTAAGACATTGGTCTTTCAAGTTTATAAGTATTGGAAAATGGTGAAGAAAACATCTGTTGCAAGAAATTCTGGCTGCAAATATGTAGTGACAGAAAGAGGAAAAAACAATTAGGTAGGATAGTAAAGTCAAACTGTCATCAAACAACAGAGACAATCAATGCAGGGCAATCCACAATTAGCTCCAGTGATATCTTGCAGAGAGTTGTTGCAACAAAGACTATGGCAGAAGATAATTGTGTAAAGAATTGATCAATATTACCAATATAAAAAAGACATTGTGTGGTGTAAGGAGCACAAACATGAAAAAGTGATGTCTGATGAGTCATGCTTCATCCTTTTTTTTTTTTTTTTTACAGATGGGAAAGACAGATTTGGAGGAAGCCACATGAATCACCTCAATCCCTTGTGTGGTTCCAGCATGTTTTGTTGGGAAACCCTCAGTCCCACAGCCCCTTTATAAGACAGAATCAATGCCAAAGCTTACCTAAGCATCATTTCCAATTATGTGCACCCACCACTGAGTGTTTATGGCTTGAGGAACACGACAAGAATTTAAGCCATCTCCTATGGCCAGCTCATTCCTCAGATCTCAATCCAACTATCTGACGAATGAACTTGAAAGATGGATTCATCCGCAATCCACAGGCTACCTCACTCACTCTACACACTGCAATATGATATTAATGACAAAAGAATGGGAAAATAACCCTCAGGATATCTTTAAACACCCTGGGAATTCCATGGCATGCTGTGTTATCATGGCTGTTATTGGTCAAAAGGTGGCCCAACCTGTTATTAGGTACAAGTCCTAATAAAGTGGCCAGCCAGTGTACACACAAACACACACAACAAATGACTTTGGAACTGTACAGCTTATTTTAACATTTAATAAGCTATTTGTTGCAGACACTTTCCCTCTGAGAAAGCTAAATGTTACAAAACAGGAAAATAACAAAAATGGCATAAAATGAAATATCAGAATTAAACAGAAGTTTACATTAAACAATATCAGGGCCAGAGTACAACTGACGGGTCAGTGTCGAGAGTCAGTATGTCTGTCTCAAGACTCTTCTTGCTTGTTTGCTGTCAAAGATGCTGTTTTTTTTTTCTTTTAAAACAAGACAATCAGGATATCAATGAACCAACCAGCGATCACCATGCAAGCCTCAGTTTCCACGTTGTCCTGTTTCCACGGACCTTTCTGGAACTCTTTCTCCTGCCCTATTTGATAAGTCTTGACATGCCGCACATTCTGGTCCTGGATAAAGTACAAAACTATGCTTTAAAATACTGAAGATCTAGAAAAAGGGGGAAATTTTGGAAACCACACCAATAAATAAAAATCATTCAATTCTAATTCAGCGAGAAATCTGCATTAAAAAAAAAAAAAAATTTTTTTTTTAAAATTTATGCTGGATTTTGTTGTCACTAGGGTTGATACCAAATAAGTAGGACAGCTGATTGATAATTTATTACAAAATTAAAAAAGGAGGGAGAGTCAATAAACAGCCCCGAGGATTTTCAGTCCAAACAAGTGATTGCACCAATAATAAATTCCTGGAGGGAGAGCAACAGTTTTCTGGTAGAAATGGAAAATAGGCTAACTGTAGTTCAAATTTACACAAAAGATGCATTTAAATTATGATTTTTCTTTAAAACATTGAATTCTTTCTAGCTTACTTAGATAATAAAGTTGTATGAGTTAGTAGTTCCAAAGCAGTTTGAAAGTTATAGTCTATTCGACCACAACATATGAAGTACTATGATGGAAGAGGGATCTCTAATCCGTTTCATACTCACCTGGTGAACCAAGATAATTGTAGGAACTTGGCAACCATGCAGGAACTGTATATCGATCACAGTCAATTCTTCAAGTCTAAAACAACAACAAATTATATCAAATAAACTTGCACAATTGTATTTCAGATTGCAAAACATCTTATCTTTACTTGAAACGGTCTTGCTTTATAGACAGTAGCTTATTGGGGGGCTGAGAGAGAACAACAACAAATATAAAAATTACAAAGGAAAATATTTAATGATTTTCTGACATTAGGTTACAGATATCCCCAATCTCTGACCAACCTGATGTTAAAGGCCTTTAACTCCCTGTCTTCTCGGTCCAGAGGAATGACTTTGAATAGACCATCATATAAACGAAGTCCAATCACCTGGCAGAGGGGATCAATTATTCCTATAATTCCAGTTTCTGATGGCCGACCAATTCTGTCCTACACAAATAAACAATTCTGGTTGTTATTAACATGCAATTTTAAAAAGCATCAAACAATGAAATAAACATAGTAGTTTGAGATTTCAGTTATTGTGCAGAATGATTACTGGTCACTGTCAATATCAGCAGCAGCTTAATGTTTGACTGCTAGTTAAATGGGTGGAATAGTTGCTTACTTACAGCAGAGAAAAAAATCTGTGAATTAATTTAAACATTGTTTACCTGTGTTGCCATTAAATTTATTGATTGAAGAAAAATTCTGAGAAATCTGTAATTTTAAATCTTAAACAAGGGAGGTAATCAAACGTAAACTCAGTCACTATTTTTTACCACCCTTCAATGGAAAAGAAACACATCAGCGTGTTCTTTTCACAAAACAAACATTAAGAAAGGACTTGATTAGATATGAAACAATACATCACAAACAGAAAAGAACTTGTAGATAAATTGAGGCAGAGGGATAATTAAAGTTTTGGTGAAAAATATACCTGGACTGACCCATGTGCCTTGGTAATAATGTCGATGTTTTCACCATTGTGCTGACATTCAAGAATCATGGCATTATAACGAGCGGTAAGAAGAAACATAAAGTCTTTGGTTTCCCCCTGCAAAGTCAAACAGCAACAACCTTATCATATGGCTCAAACATTTAGCATGCTAAACCTCGTAATTCATAAATAATGGAATGTGATGGTAGTCAGACAAGAATATCACCTAACATGCACACAAAGGAGGGGTGTGTGTCTTTTATTCCACTTGTCAACAGGTTAAATAATAAAGTAAAGGAATAGATAACAGCACAGAAAACTGGAAGAACATTACAACCTATAGCACAATCCAGAAGCTCAAATTTCACAAGGAGGGATGTATGTCATTTTTTAAAACAAATAAAGTTAGAATTTTCACAAATAAAATATGTACTTTTAAGAATATTATCCTCTGTAAAATGGGAACAAATAAAACAGAACATTTGGCTGATTCTATATTATGTGAAAATGCAGCATTTTGCTATGTAATGCACATCATCTCAACACATCAGTAACCTTTTCAGTATAGTTCACATAGAAGTCCAGGTAATCAGACTTCACGAAATCACAGCATTACTGTTTTACTTGAATAACCATGAAAATACGGCTACATTTTATCCAAAAGTTTCTGGTAGTTGATAGGCACTGAAGACTAAATGCTCTTTGATTGGAGCATGCAACAAAGTAGATAAGAACAATGAAACTCTATTGAGAAATAAAAAACACAGCTGCAATGCTTATTCAATACACCGTCTCTGTGGAAAGTTTCACCAAAGTTCACAGTATTTCCAGTAAAATGTTTAAATAAATGCAGCCTCTAAATACTTTGAGATTTATCCTTTTGATGGTCTTTCAATTACAATACTGATCAGAACAGCATTTCACTGGACCAACAGTCAGTCATTAATGTTTGCTCTCCAGACCACAAGTCACTTTCTAACTCCAGTTCAGAGAATTCTCTCAATCACACGTGAATTTTATCACAGTAAAACTCTATCCCCACCGAACACATTTCCAAAGTCTATCATACCCTCCTCTTGTTTGTGGCCATTTTTATTCACATCTAAACAAAAATATAACTAAACTTTTTTTTTAAAAAAAAAGAGAAGAGCAGCAGAATTTTCTCAGTGGGAACTTCAGTCAGGATAATCCCATCACCAAGGATTACATTTTAATCCCTACATTAGTTTTCAAATCAGCCACACCATTTGCATTCAGTCTGAACCACCTCCAGTCACCTTTCACATTTTTATAATTTCTCAGTCTTCACACAGCAGCTGACCTGGATCTCTGCACATCACTTTTTGGAATTAGCAAAGTCTGGTGTTCTTCTGCAGACAAGTCTTGTAAGAAGCCAAGATCAGAAATTAGAAGACTTCATTTCTCCTATCTCCTCCTCCCCTTGCGTGTAGTTGTGCATCAATACAAACACACTGACAGGCAACACTGAAATCACCACATTGTGGATGCATGCTCTTTTTTGTTGCCTATCATCATCTGCAGCTAGTGATACTATAGAAGTATAATTTCATTTTAAGGGAATCAAATGGAAAATTGTAAATGCCAATTAACTTTGACTAGATGCTGATTATCATCCATGGAAAAAAATCCTACCCTAGTAAATTGATTATTTTCAAAACACAAAAAGAGTAAATCACAGATTGCTCATCAATTCTCTTTAAAATACATTAACCTAATGTTACACCTTTGGGCACTTGAAATGGGCTACTGAATCATTTATTAGTAAATAATGTATTTTTTTTTTCTTTCAGACATTAAAAAAATTTGTTAGCTTTCTCAAAGGTTATATACTAATAATTAAAAAAATAAAATTTTGTAGTGATGTTACCTAGCAACACAAAGATACACGACTACTTACTGGTGGATGATACAGCTCCATAACAGCAATCCTGCCATAAATACACACTTCTTTCACAGGTCTAAGTCCTTCAGGTGTAACAACATAGATCTCCATCCGATTATTTTTAGCTATTATTAAATTAAGGTCATCTGGAGAGGTGAAGTTGCCTATAACAATAATGATAATATATTAGTAAAAAAGTATTTATTCACACTACTGCTCTAGAGTTCAGAAGTACAGAAACATTTGCAAGGAAAGCCAAAGTTGAGAGATTTCGATTTAATCTTGGTGGTTATTATAACAAGAATAAACAGAATTACATCCACGAATAATCAGAAATAATATACCCTGCTATTTTTATCCTAAATCTTGGGATCAACAATATAACCAGCTTTAGTCTTTATAACTGCCATATGCTGGTAATGAATGGAATAACGGTCGAAGAGCCAGATCATGCAGTGATCAGGCTGGCCTGACTAATCAACCTGATGGTAATATGAGGTGGATGACCTGCCAGAAACTTCATTTGTCAAGGTGTACTGGCTACATTGGCTAGAACAAAGCAAGTGTTTGTCTTGCAACATGTGATAGAATGAATAAATGCAAAAAAATTGCTAAATGACTTGGTATTACCAACAAAAGTGACATCAATGACTATCAACAAGCAGGATATTTTAACCCAGGAAATCATGGAAAAAGAGCAAAGAAAAAATGTTTTGGTTTGGCAGTAAAAAGGCATGTTAGTTCTGCTGGACTAAAAGGCAGAGTGGCAATTTTTTTTTTAGAAAAACAGTGTTAAAGGCTGGAAGTCAAGTAAAAAAAGCTCCAGTAAGCAAATCCACAAGTAAAGTAAACAAAAGATGAAAAAACAAACAGAATTTGGTAAGGTAAATCAAAGTCTGAAATGTCTGAATTATAACATGTAGTGTGCTTGTTGAGTGACAGGTTGGTGAAAGCTTTGCTTAATCAGAGTATCATTCAACGTGACACAACCACAGTAATACATTTCTACAGGTTGGAATATCCTAACATTTGTTTTAATAATTCAGAATGCAGATGATTTGTAAAACTGTCTTTAAGGCTAAAGATTTTAAAGTACTTATGATAAATCTAAGGCTTAGTACAAAGCAATTCAGTTGTTCAGGGCTGCAATCTGTTCATCAATGCTATTATGACGGTTAACCACTAGAAATGGCAGGAACTTGTCAAAGGTTATATTTAAACCCCATTTCTTTTCCTTATGGATATAAGCCAAAGAAAACTTGCATGCAGCAAAGCCATGTAATTAGGAAGAATTAGAGGCCAAGATGTGTAAAGAATTGAGTACTACCCCACTAAATTTTCTCGCTCACTCTGTTGAAAATGTGGCATTGCATTTGCAAAAGCATTTGATAATGTAAGAGCTTATGTTGAAATATAATTGTAATCAGGTCAAATGGCATAAGGATATCTTTCAAATGACAAATAAAATTTCTATGCCTCTTAGAAAAGTTATAACATTCATTACACAGGGAGTGGCTTTTCAATCACCTTACACACATGCAAAACACGTGGTGAGGATGCATAATCTGAGGAAATTTCTTTCTTCAGTTACATACTAAAAATGCCCCATGTTGCATATGGCAGGCGAAAGTATCCTCAAGAGTTGCATTTTTAATAACATACATATGCAAGCCAGGTTGGTAAAAAATTTTTAAAAAATATAGTAACACTCGTGATAAACCAGTCATGGAATTTTAAAACATTTATAGAGGTAAATATTGGGACAAATTTCAGTCAGTTGCTCCCCCCCCCAAAGTTATTACTGAGGATCACCCAAATTATCATGGTTTCTTTTAGTTGTTGGTTGTAGTCATCCACCGTACACAGGGTTCAATTTACAGTAGAGAAATGGTTACCACTCCTAAACTCACTCACTGGAGCTTATAATGCAAACTAAAAAAAAAAACAAACTTTAAAGATCTGTTGAAATTTATCAGCAGCAGCTTCTACAATGTTTATTAACATCATTAGACTGCAAATTTTAACCCTCTGAATACCAGTTTTCACATGACCTATACCTAATAGGGTACACTTGTATCCCAGCCTAGAAGCAAAGGTATTTTTGTTGAACTGGCTGCATATTTAGTCAACACACTTAGTGCAAAACACCTGGGGTTGGAAGGATACCGCGTGTCAGCTCCTGTAGCTCAAACCTGCACAGAGAGAGAGATATTCCAAGGGTCTCAGAGCGCAGATGCAACCTGGGAGTAATACAGAGATTTAATTAACAGGTGTAACAGAAAAGTACAGTAAGCATTCATACTGTCCGCATGTGTCGAACTTCCCCCAATAATTAGCAGAAATGATTAACAGCCGATTACCTCTCAATTTGATTTCTTGACCCTCTCACGGAGGAGTAAGCGTTGGTTTACCTGTGTGTGTGTGTGTGTGAGATATTTTACCGTCGCTATTCTCCCCCCCCCCACAAACTATTTCAGGCAGCAATTATGTAATCAAGTAAATGAGGGGGGGAGATTAAGAACGCAAGACAGAGGTGGACAGACAAAGGAAGGGAACAAATGGAGCAACGAGGTTAAAAAATAAATTATATTATTTTTTTTTAATTTTAGAAATAGGGTTTATTGGTCGTTATCCGTGTCCATTCGAGTTACTTCGCAGCAAGCAGTGAGCCCCCTACAAGTGTGACGCGGCCAGCGGAGACGCAGCAGCCGAACCGATCGAGGTCCCTGCTGTCGTCTACTGTTTCTGAGCTCGGGCGGGCGGCCCCCTCCTCCGCCTTCCTAAGCTCGCCGTACATGGTCTCGGCAGGGGCCGCCGGTAGCGAGCAAAGACGCGCCGCAGACGAGAAACAACAGGGAGAAGTTGGTGGTGGAGCCGCCATTGCCCACATCTACGGGCGGCTGCTGCTGCGAGGGAGGAGGGGAGGTTTATAAGCGTGGCGTCGCCCCTCTTTGTCTTTCGGCTAACTAAAAGCTTACCGGTCACACAGGCATTGACGCCTGTGGGCTTATGGGCCGTCACCACGTAGTTGTACGACATGATGGCCGTCCTCCTCGAGTCCACCGCTCGACTTGCCCCCGAAAAAAAAAAAAAAAACGCTATAGCTCAATGGCGGCGGGCGGGCCCGGGGGGGGGGGGGTGGTGAAGCCGCGCATGCGCAGGGCGCGAAAAACGACCCGCTTCCGGCGCCACTCGACGAACGAGAAGTCGGCTCAGCTCCTCCTACTCCGGCCACCCGGGACAGTTTTCTCGGTCTTTTTCCTTCTCGTTGCCATCAGTTGTTCTCTCTCTCTCCGCACTCGGCCGGATGCTTTAATTTAGCGGGACAGCAGTAACAGAGCTGCTGCTGCATGGCTGGGAACTAACTACGGGGTTCTCTCCCCTTCCTCCTCCTCCTCCCACCACCACCACCACTCTAGCTCCCCTCCCCCCCCCCCCCCATCCCCGGGCTTTATCCTGTTTGGGCAGGACAGAAAGAAACGACGACACGCATGTATGCTTTTTTCGTGTAGTAGATCAAAGCTGTCGGTGGCCTCACCTGCTATGCTTGAGCGTTGGTGTATGTTGTCAACACCGCAGCTTCTCTTCCCGGTCCTGTGACTTCCACCATCCTCAGCATTTCACCTCTTCATCGGATGCCTTACGCCCCCCCCCCCCCCCCCTCGACCATAAACGGTGTTTATTAGCCTCGCCATCTTAGCTTTAATTTACTTCCGTCCCCTGCCTGTAGCTTATATACAAATCTTGAGGCCAGCATCTCAAAGAAGCTGGAGACTGAGTGGTTATAGGAGAAGAGGCTGACAGCGTGGACATTTCTAATCGTTTGCTTCACCATCTGTCAAAAGATATTGTGGTGATTCTGATAGGTTTCTTGGCTGTAGTATTTATTAGGAAACGGTTTTAGGCCTCCTCACTGTTATAAATAAGCTGTGCTGCAATGACCTTCTGGTAGTTGGCATGAACTATTACCTTAAGACCCTTCTGCCTGGACGATTCTTTAGAAAGCTCCATTAAATAACCCTTATAAACTTGCTACTTTTAGCTGACAGCCGGTCATGGCAACGTTCAACTGGGGATTTGCCAATTCAGCAGATGAGAATGAGGAAGAGGAACCCGAGTTCCTGGTAAATAACTTTTTTTTCCCCCCCTTCTCATCAGAAATTAGTAAACTAATCTTAGTTTCATTTTGCATGTCCAGATAAAATTGAATGTTACCTTTGCTTACCTGATTTTTCACATCAGTTTTTGTGTGCCAAGGAAACAGTCTTCAGTGCTTTATGCATGATGATACCGTGTACAACAGTTTTACAGGTCCCACGACCAAGCAGGTGTGTGTTAAGCAATCCATAGACCAAATGTGAATTTTACTTTTTCTTATGTTGCTACTTGATATATCTGGACTTGTTTGGATTTCAAATTTTATGCAGAGACCATATTTCCAGCAGCAGTCTCTCTGATCTGTTCGCAGTGATACAGCGCGCCCTGATTTGACTGTTTTGAATAAAAAGAAGAATTAACTGTAGTTCAGGAAAAGAAAAAAAAATGCTACACAGAGTGTGTTTACTAAAAAAATTAATTCAAGATTCCGCTTTGTTTCGTTTAGTTCCATTCGGGAAGTCGGGATGGGCTGATTTTCTTGGTGGATTGTACGGAGCACATGTTTGATAAAGATGACGAAAAAGAAAGTCATTTTGAATTGTGCATCAAGGTAAGAATGTTTTCATGATGCGGCAGAAGTGTGCCAAAAAAAGAGAGAGAGTGCAGGTGGTCTTTTTTTATATGATGTAAGCAAGACAGCAGGGTGGTGGGAGACTGCATCCTTTCTCGCGCATTGGAGTAGACTGGCAGAAGAGGCCTCAGAGCATGACCATTGTTATGTGGCACAGACTGCGCTAATTTATTTTTGATTTTGCACTTGCCTCGTCAGCTGTGGCCATAAACTTTGCACAATAAGCCATGCAAAACTTCTGAATTTCATGTAAAGCTCACCTACCAATTTTACCTAACTCATCCCCAGCCCCGATTTTACTTAATAACCCTTCCTGTTACCATAGCAACTGGAGAAGGAAGTTTTACTGAACAGAAAATTATTTTAAATTACTAAAAGTAGTTGTCAGTTACTGATGTCAGAAGAACACCCTTCCTTGCTGGCTGTGAATCAGCAGTAGCTCAGAAAGTGGATTTAAAAGGTGTCAAGTTGTTTTGCCAGTTTAGCAGGAAAATTTCTTTTTAATGTACTAAAACACATTTAAGTAATAAAAGTGCATTTTGTATAATCTTTTATGAATTTTTATTCTATGTATTAATTTAGGCATTTCCTAACCATCGTATTAATGTTTATAGATTTTACTTATTTTATTCTTGTGAGGGCCCTATTTCATCTTTGCCCTCTACCTGCAGGAAAGGTAGAGTAAAGCTTGTTATCCATCTTTTCTTTTCTTTTTTTCTTTCCTTCAGTGTGCCAAGACAACGTTGCAGAACAAAATCATCAGCAGCGATAAAGATTTTGTAGGAACTGTGTTTTTTGGCACTGTAAGTAAGAAGACACAAGTACTTTATATTTAATTATTTGTTATTCTTTTTACAATCAGAAATGCTCTGTTCATGCTGAACTATGTATCACTGTGCATTTTAGCTATGGGATGATAAACACAAATCAAAGCATCCTTCAGAAAAACCTCTAAAGAAATTCTACTTAAGGATCACTGGACTGCTACCGCAATTGGAGGCTGTTACAATGAAACAAGCGTTTCAGATTATTTTTTTAAAGCTTAATTCTTATTTTTATTGGTTATCTCGAGGTACTGAGAGATTTAAAAGTTTTTAACAGATAAGATAATTTGTGCATGGGAGATTTCCTATACACTCCATCACAACGTGAAGAAATGCTTTTGACAGAAAATGAGAACTCTATGCAAGTCAACTGCATCCTTATTCATATAATCATATTAAAACGTCATTAAATATATTCTCGGTCTAAATCTAGTTTATCATAAATAACCTTAGCTATGCATTATAGTTCTGAAAGTTATTCCCCTTTAATGGTTCCTAGTCAAATGTGCACTACTACTAATGGTTGTTGCTTTCATAGTGCTTATTTCAGACATGTTTGTTGAGATTACTTATGAAAAAATTCGTTTTACAGGAAAAAAGCAAAAACGCTGGTGATTTCAAGCACATTTATGTATATCAGGTGAGTAATTTTGATTTTGTAATCAGTAATACGTCGGTAGATTCTCTTTTCAGTGCCAGAAATCTTTGAGCAATATAAACACTTTATTATTATTATTATTATTATTATTATTATTATTATTATTATTATTATTATATTATTATAAATGAATAATTTTAAATCAACAGCAACAGTCTCATCAGCCAATAAATACTGTGTAATTATTCCCATTGTCCATTTGTGATCTTGCAAAAATGTCTTTTGTACCTAGTTAAATTTTTTCTTAATGTTACTAACTCATTCACTTATTTCCCCAGTTTTATTAAAACATTGGTTCATTTCTCTACTATATTATCATCCCCTTGAACAAAATTCACTATGTTGTCTATTTCCTTACTTTAGGTTAAACATTATCCAGCTGACTATTCTTAAAACAGTACAAAAATTTATTGTCCAAACATTTCTTCCTACTGTAACCATTGTTACAGATCTGGAATGACTCTTTTCTTTTTTTTTTTAATAATGCAAGTGGCTGGATAGTCTTGAGCCCATGACCTGTTGGTTGCCGAGTCTTTATGTTGTATTTTTCTTACCAGTGCTTTAATCTTCCGGGCCAGCGGGGTATCTCTATTAGGACCAAACTCCGATGGTAATAGGTGGGAGACAGATAGCTAAAACATATAGTAGGTCCTTTTTAGCATCTACTGATGAGGTGGTGGGTGAATGTGCACACACTGACTATTGAATTTTTATAAGCAACATATCACCAGCAATTTTCCATTCTCATCATGATACTGATATATTGTGCGTTTTATTTTATTGATTTTCTTAAAGCACAACAAAATGAAAATAACGTAACTTTTGGCACAGATTTACTGTTAAAACTGGTTTTCTTTTTTTCTTTGTGTTAAGTGAACTGAACTGTTCGAATAATCTCTTTTCAACCATCACCCCTCCCCCAACCAACTTTTGCATTCGCAGGAACTAGGACAACCAGATGCCGAAAGAATTCTTGATCTTGAAAAAATGACTAAAAGTAAGTTGGCTTCAATTCATATTTTCATCTCCCGAGAGAAAATTTTTTAGTAAAATAACAAATTTAAATATTTGTTTGTTTAAATTGCTCAACCATTATGAAAATAATAAGGTATTCAAATAATGAATGTTTTCATGGAAGTACATAAGTTGTGAAAAACAACTTTTCTCAGACATCTCGGCAGAAATTACTGTAATTTTCGGGTTATAAGTCGATGCGGAGCATAAGTTGAATGGGTCATTTATAAAATTTCTGTCGGTTATAAAACAGCATTGGTGGATAACATCAAAGCGAGAGATTTGGGTGAAGAGTTTTAGGCGAAATAACGAAGCTTCAATCCATGTGGAACATAGTCTGATATGATTTTTGTCTATCAAATAAAAAAGAGAAATAACCCTGCTGTGTATTAATCTCAAATTATCATGTTATCTGAAAGAACTTATTTTTTTTTTAAAAATTTTTGTCAAAATTTACAAAGCTTTCTAATAATAATAATATACCTTTCCTGTGGGAGAGGTATTTGTGACAAAATGAAATAAACTAAAAATGGTCTGGATATTTCTCTAATTTTGGAAGACAGTATCTTTTTTTGTACACTGTACAAAGATTTCATTTTTAGTTAAAGGTGAAGCAATGCATTGCCAGCAATGATATGTAATATAAACAAATATCAGGATTTAAAATAATCATGCATCTATGTCTTGTAACAGTTATTTGATATTGTTTAATCTGGTTTGCCTGTTTGCTCAGTGGATTTTCCAAATGCATCTTGATGTCATCTGAAAATCCCCAAATAAGATGCCTGGCTTAACAGATGAATTACTGACATTCACAGGTTCAAAGACAATGATCTATAAATAATTCACTCAAGTCTACATTTGTGATGTGTTTTGAAATATTAATAAAGAAAAAGGTTCAAGGACTTCTGCCTTAATATATCTTGTTAATCTGTCTATTTTTGATAGCTGGCTGGAAAACATTTGGCAAAGACTATGGTCATAGTCACAGCTTTAATCTAAGTGATGCATTATGGGCCTGTTCTGACATGTTCTCTAAGAGGTAATTGTGTGATACTTTCATTTATTTACATTTTGTAAAATGTTTTATATTATTAATTTAAAAAATTAAATCCAGACAAAGAACTAAAATAAACGGGGTTTGCTTTTATTGAAGCAGGGATGTCTCAAATCTGAAAAAGATTTCTATTGGCAAGTAATGAAGAAAACATTTTCCCACAATGCAGTGCTCTGGAAGCTGGTACACTGGCAAAATGTTGCCTGGAAAATAAAAATAAAACAACAACAGACAGTTTATGATGCAGAAATGGGCTCTACAACTGTGATATATTTTCAATTAAAAAAGCAGGAGGAGGATTTTTCTCTGTATTTAGTTCAGATGAGAAGGTAGGTGGGAAGAAGCAGTTTTGTGGCTTTGGATTGTGGGAACATTTCTTTTATTGGCAGAGTGATGCTTTTGGATTCTGCTGATCTTGCTGCTGCTGCTTCCTCTTCCATCACCCCAGCAAGCCTGACTGCTGCTTTTTATTGTATTTTCTTCTTTTACTTTGCTTGAAGATAATTTTTAGTCTTTTTTTGTTAACAACACTCACTACTTGTACTCGTGGATCATTTGGATATGAAAATACTGACATAGAGGCTGACCCTGTCACCACTATTTGAAGCCCTTGGAAGGGCCTATATCCTAAATCAACCTTTATAAATTTCATATGCTTGGTACCAGACAATACAGATAGTTTTGTTTTTGTTTTTTAAGTTCCCAGAAGCTGAACTTCAAAAGGATCATGCTATTTACAAATGATGATGAACCTCACTCTGACCAGGCTATGAAGGTGAGAAATCTATATTGTGTAACTGATGTTGCTACGGCAAACTGAATTTTCATCGGTGCTGCCATTGGAAAATCTTAAAAGGGACTGAGTAAATACAAATCTCACTACTAAAGCAGGAAAGATAATTCTTGTAATTAGCTAAGAAGATATTTTTTGTGTCATTCACCTGCCTTAGTACTGCAGCTGTTTTGCTTTGGCTGTGTTGGTGTTTGTACTGCTAACCAGCCACCCAGCAGTTGATGGTGCAGCCTTTCATAACCAACCAGCCAACTGTAAATTTGGGAGAACAGAGTCTGAGTGATGGCTCTGTTTCTCTCTTGTCTGCATGAAAGATAAAAGCAAAAATAATTGAAATGTAACAAAAAAAAAAAAAATAAAAAATGGAATAAGTGATCGGCTCGAAAGTTTTAAACTTGACAAAAGTTTGTTCGTTATCAGTCAGAAAGGAAAAGCTGCTTATATCAATAAAAACACATCAGATTGACATATTAGTAACAGTTCATTACTAGTAATCTGGTGTCGGACGTATTACAAGGGTCCCCATCATCCCGAGGAAACTTTTGTGTAGGACGACAATGGAGTTTATTCAGCGTGAATGACTTCCAAACGGTACGCAATGGTTACATCTATGGTTTAGTCTGTGAGGAGGAGAACTACAGGTCAGACATATGCATGTAAATAGGGGTTCATGGAACCTCTTAGGAATGGGAATTTAAACTTTGTAGGAGACATCAAGGAAGAATACGTGCAAGGGGCTTGAAACAAGTTTTGAGTTTAATGTGCCGACACATGGTGCAGAATTTAAGTCATCTATATTTTGAAAGGATCTTTATTTTTTTTTTTTTTACATTTTCCTCTCTTTCTGTTAAAGTGCAATATAGATTCCCTTTGATTTAATGTTGATTTATTAATGAATAGCTTTCTAGTTTCTTGGCACTTGCACTTTCCCATATGTTTATTCAGTAGCACAACAACATACAGATAGAACACATGGATTTCTTGATTCTTAGACATGGACCTCAGAATGATAATTCTGGTCATTTAGTAAGGAGATCATGTGGTACCTTTGCTGTATTTTATTGGCCAGCATAAACTCCATTGTTGGCAGTAAAGTTTGTCATTGTCTTTCAGGGCATGTAGTAGTACCTTTTGAATTTTTAGAATTATTTTGTACATAAATACACACACACGTGGTGTTTGCTTTGTGTTTTACCTTCAGAACCAAGCTAGAGCTCGGGCTTCCGATCTTAACATGACTGGGGTTGATCTGGAACTCATGCACCTACAGAAACCCAACAGAGCCTTCGACATCAGCAAGTTTTACAAGGTAGAGAACAGTGTGCTGGAACTCTCTTGTCCATTCAAATCGTGTACATGAGACAAGAGTGAGGCCGGCAAATATTCACAATGACTGGATTTAAGTATCTGAAGTAGCTATGTTTGTAGTATCTGATAATTTATAGAATTAAAGTTGAAGCATTGGAAACGAGAAAAAGAAAATTAAATAACTACATGCTTTATTCTTTTTTGAGATTTTATAATTTCTCATTATCCCATCTATATTAACTTAATACTTTTTTTTTAAAGATACTTATATCATCTAGACATCTGAAATATTGCTGGCTTTGAAAAGGAGTACTTTACATAGTGTATGGCCCTTCTGTTTCTAGCAAAATTATCTGTTTGAAATCAAAAAGCAACGGCAAAACAAAGATGTCCTGCCTATGTTGTTGTTAATCTCCCCACACGTAATACAGAAATCCAATCTGGTTCCATTCCAGTGGCCATTTTATGAGACATGAGTGGTTAGCTCAGTGCTAGACCCTGCCAATGGCAACTAGGCCATACAGCGGGAAACCCCTACTAGAACTCTTTGCTTTTAGATGTGGGTGGGACACTAGAGGCTGGCTAGGGAAGCAGTGCGCTTATTTTACTTTATCTTAAATCTACTTGCCATTTTATTTTCTAGATGCAAAAGCAGAAAGATCACCAATGTGCGCTGCTCTGACGCACTGACCTCATGGCCTTGCCATTGCTGACTTCTCTAGCTGGCCAAGCCCGGCTGCTGATCAGCTTGTTTCCACTGTAGCTTTTGGTGGATTATCTCTCTGCAGGTTTAACATCATTGCATACAAAGTATCCCTCAAGAAAACACTGATGAAGGGGACAGTGAAAGATCACAAATTTTTTTATTAATTCTTAAAAAGGTGATCAGAAATATTTAAATTAACCATTTGCCCCCCCCCCTTTTTTTTGAGAAAGTACATACCAAAAAAAAAAAAAAAGACTTGAACGTGGCTTTTATAACGAAAACAGCACAGAAGCGGATGCACGTTGGACGGATCTGGATAAAAACATAAAGGGAATTTTTAATTTAATATTTTAGGATATTTTGTTTACTGACGACGACGAATTAACCGCAGTGGCAGACCCCGCAGAGAAGCTGGAAGAATTATTGACCAGGTGAGCATACCATTTGTTTAACAAACACAATATCCTTGAATTTGCAGCTTGAAATCCAAAAAGAAAAACTGTGGTCAGTATTTTTTATGACATCAAAAACAGATATGTCGTTGGATGTAAGAGCGACATGATTCATTGGGGCTGGATTCCTCTGGACAGATCTGATGTCAGTTTTTTGTGGATGCACCAGGTTGTGTTAGCCATGTAGGTAGCTTGACACTGAAGAGGGTAAACTTTCGGTTCCTCGTGGACATGGGTCTTTAAATGGAATAAGTAAAACGATGTTGTTCATATTTGAAAACCATACTTCTATTTCTACATTGGATACGAGAAGTGCAAAAATTGATTCAAGATTTTTCTAAATGGAAGAATGCATACCCTAAAGAAGTAACAGTTAAATGTTATTTGACTTGATTTGAAAGTGTAAGTTTAATCAGTTGGGACACAGTTTTGTTGGTGTTTACATACATTCTTATTATTCACATTTGCCTGTAATAGTTCAGTCATAGATGACACCTCATGAACATTGAAATAAAAGCAGGTTTTGTGAAGTACTGGGTAAACTATGTTTGTAGATCCTATTTATTTTATTTTTTATTTATCTTGCAACTTCCAAAGTTATTGCTTTAAAAGTGATGCTGCACATACCCCAGCTTGGTTTTTGTGCCAGTCATCTTTACCCATCATATACGGCTCATCAGCCTGACGTCATCAGTAGTTAGATGGTGCAGAGCTACTTAACATAAGCGTTCTCTTCTCAGTACAGAATCCCTGATGGAGGTGCTTCTTCAGTTCTACTACACCTTAATAGCTTGGTATTAATGATTGTATGGATTGCGATAAAAATTTGGTGCCTAATCCCTCCATAGTTAATAATGCCCAGTAATAAAATCTGTACAAAATGTGTTTTGAAGCATAGATGATGTTTGGTTGTGTCACAGTTGTGTGCAGTGCTGCGTGGAATCCATTTGTTTGTGTTGTCTTGTTTTTATTAGATCTGACATTTTAGCTACTGCTGTTTAGACTTCAAGTAAACTTATAAACACAAAATGGCAATATCTGAAATATTGACAAGAATACTTCTAGTAAATCTGATGGTTTGATTAGTACTTTTAGCGTTGATACTGAATCAGATGGCACTAACATGTTAAAGCTGAACTTCAGAGTTCCTTTGACTGTTACAGTTTTTAGATGGAGATAACATACTAGCTTTATTTACTTATAACTCTTATTTATTTGCCTTACTTAACTACAGTGTTATGTGAGAAATTGCTTTGTACAAAACCCCTTGGATCTATGAGGAATTCAGATTTATTTTAGTAGATTTTAAAAATTAGAGGGTTAAGATAATAAAATTGTAGGTGTTTTGATTAAGAAGAATTTTTTACTTAATGGGCTGGTTGTCTTTGCTTCATTGCGACAGGTTTTTAATGAGAAACTTACCATTCATCCAGGAAATTGTTGTACTTCATTGCTTTTCCAGGGTAAGATGCAAGGATCACAAGAAGAGAGCATTAAGGAGGATTCCATTTTCCTTAGGGGAAGGTGTGAGCATGGCAGTTGGAGTGTAAGTTAGGGAATACTTTCTACAGGTGTTATTTGAGGATTGCTATTATGAGAATAATTGCTTATACAAAATGAATCTAAAAGAATTTGAATATTTGTATTTATCCCGTTTTCAAAACATTTTTGGGATAGTTGGCAGGAAGTTTGTTTAGCCTTATTTTCCACAAAAAAGTGGGAATCAAATGCATTTTTAGGATAATCCATTATCTCTATCTTAACTATAAAGTCGGTAGAGCGTTTTAACACAGTGGTGGCAAGTACTTTTTGTTTAACCTGTATTTTTTTTTACCTAGTGTCATGTTTTTTTTTATACACTGACATCAAACAACCTATTTAAATATACATCTCCCTCATCAGAAAATAATCTTAAATACCTGTATTTCCCTGAAAACAGCTGCTTGACAAACCAGGCAGTCAAAGCTGCTTTAAGCTTTCTTCACAACTAAGATCATGGTAAAATGTCAGTTTTTTTCCTCCAATAATGGATATTTTGTACTTGTACTGCATACCCCCCCCAAAAAGGGTTGAGAAAGAACGGATCCAAGAACGAAACCCGAAGTTACAGCGCTGGTATACTTCAAAGGCATCTAAGACTACTCAGTCAACCCTATTGCCTAGGTAATCGTTGATCCATGAGAAGAGGTTACCACCTATGCCAACACTTCAACGTTTTTTCCACCAGGTGTTTTGCTGAAATGAAAAGGTGAAAGTCCTGACATCTTCAGGAGTTTCAACAACAACAAAAAAATTAGGCTGAATTTCCACAAAAACCATTCTGAGTGAGTGGGGTTTTTTAGACTGACGAGTCTGTAGTTATTCGACTTCTATGCGTAAAGCCATTTTCAAATTCAGGAGCGACATTTGCCTCTTTTTTTTTGCTATCTTGTTCAGGGAGTAATTTAGACTCCATTACATGTGACATTAATTTTAATAATCTAGAATGTATGCCAGTTAATACTAGTAACAGGTAGACTCATAACTGGGGCTTCTACTATTGTTACCAGCCCGGAACTCGCTGGCCTTTGGTTTATGTCTAATACTGTTTTCTAATCGTCTTTGGCTGCATTGATTGCACACCCTTATTCTGAAGAAGTTTAGAATTGTCCCATACAGAACTGTGTCCTGTAGAATTTAACCTTTTCAGTTTAAAAGAAGAAAAAAATTGCACTCAAGATTTTGAGTCACCCATCTGGATAGCGTGGTAGTCTGGTGGTAGATGATTTGACTACCAAGGTTGAGGGGCAGGGAACTGGCTCGGTGCCCCCCCCCTCCCTTGGCATCATTTTTTTTTTTTCACTTTCCTTCACCAGCCAGCTGCATGGGTTTCTTTCCACATTCAGAAATGAGGAGTTCTAGTAAAGATTTCTTTCCCTTGTTGAAGTTGTCGAGTGGCACACCACACACTGCACAACTGGTAGTGCCGCTTAGTGTACAACCATGGCACTACTTTTCTTCACCAGGGTTTCCTCCCTTGTAGGTGTTGATGTGTATATATAGGAAGAAAGAAAAATCTGTTTAGTTTTTCTCCCTAGTTTTGCATGTCTTTCAGGGATGTAAAAATAGATGTTTACATAAATAAATAAATAAGCAGAACTCAGTAAACATCTTTGGTCAATGTTAGCCAATGGTTCACAAGGTGCCTTTATTTCTCTTATAAGACTAAGGGCTTATGGCCAAACTAGTCTTGGCATCAGTAGATGTAGATGTCAGGACAAGTGGTGCTGGCAGTTTCCCAGATCTGCTCTGAAGCAAATTGTGCAATTCTAAGTTGCTAAGCCCTATCGCAGCACTCATGTAGGTACATAGAATGGGTGACATAGCAAAAGTATCTTACTAAAACTCTTTATTTGAAAAAAAACCCATGAACGTTTTTACCGTCAGTCTAATAACAAATTTGATTCCAAGCATGTAACGTGTGTAAATATTAACCCTCGTAGTTACCTGTCTGACAGATTCTGTACTGTGGAAACGAGTAGAACAGTAAACTCGCTCAGGTCATTTTATAAGTGAGTTAATTCCTGCAGCATGCAAAGGCCCCTTTGTTTGTTTGTTTATTCATTGAGTAACCAAAATTTCGAAAAATCGAAAATAATATATCAACAACTAAATATTACAGTTGCCTTTATATTGATATCCAACAAAGGGCTAAATACAAAATGTGAGCAAACAATACCCCAATACCATTAATATTCTCTTGTGGTCAGCTCATTGAAATCAGAGTTAATGATGCAGTGTAGATAACTTGATTTAGGGATTTGCTTGATCTGTCCCCTTCCCCTAATGTAATGTTTTCCATTTCTCTTGTTGCAGATACAATTTGATTGGACGTTGCCAGAAGCCAAATCCAGTGAAGTTATCCAAAAAGACAAATGAACAGTTGAAGAGTCACAGGAAGACTTACCTGAAGGTACACAGATGGTTACAAATGGGACTTCTAGCCAAAGTCCATTCATCACTTTAGTAGGCATTGTTAGTTTTAAGGTAGCAGGAAGACATTCTTGACTGGTTGTCCATGTAGGTTTGAAGAATCTTTTGGTTAATTTTTTTTTTTAATTCACACAAAGACTTCATTTTAAATACGTGTCCCAAATTATTTTCCAAGCTCTTTTAAAGAACAATCATATATATTTCCCTATTGAGATGATGAGTTCTTCATCTCTTAAAACTAACTTGAAAATGAGCATTTTTTAAGAACTATATTAATACAGTAAATGTATTTATGAGCTTTAAGATTGTACATCAGGAAATGTCTAATATGAAAGGATGGATTGCGGGTATCATTGGTTAGCCTACTGGACTGCCAAGGTTGAGGGCCCAAGTTTAATAAACATTGGCAAACTTACCTCTCTAGCATGGCTTCTTCACAGCCAGTTGTATGGTTTTCTTTTAGGTATGCCAGTTTCCTCCAATATCTAAAAGTGGCATAACTAATGATTTATACAACAGAACTAGGCCTGTTGAAGTTCTGCTATTTATTGTATGATTCAAGATGCCTGAAATGAAGTTAGTTACAAATTGTAAAAAACTAATTTTAATTATGGCTTTTAAAAATGAAGTTTCCTGACTTACCGATTCATTTGTTTCAAGGACATTTAATTCAAACTCCATACTTTTCAAGTGTATATGGGCAGTACCAAAACTCTCCTGTCAAGAAGTTTACAAAGTCTGTTCACAAGGATTTGATCTCACTATTACTTTTACTCTTATTTTAAAAGGGTTAAAAGAACAAGATGACAGTCTCCACAGTGTCAGTAAAAGAATGTTTTTTTTTTTGTTTTTTTTTACGTGCATTTGATGACTGGTTATTGAAACCAAATCATAAATAGCACTGGCATGTATGTAAAACTGTGTAGACTTAATTCATTGTTGCTTAGAATGCTAATTTACTGAAGATATTTACGTGGTTAGAATGGCCTGTTGAGAAGCTAATGGTGTTGGGGGGGAGGGGATAGAGATGAAATAAAAGATGATAATGATTGAAGGAATTAAATGAATGAACAACCAAGTCTTTGGTAAGAAATTAACCATCAGGAAAAAAGTTTGTTGTTTTTAATGAGAGCATCTGGCTGTCCTTTTACTCTTGTTTGAGCCATTGTGACTAACATTTTCGATCTTGCTGCTTATCGTCGGGTTAAGCATAGTTTATTACAAGTACGTTGCTGCCAATCTCCATGTCTAAGGTTGTGCAAACGGCAATTTAAATAGGTTTTTAAATGACATTGACCACCGGAGTGCTATGTGCACTTCTGCATGCATAAAGTATTTTTGAAATATTATATCAGAATTCCCAAATGGAGAGCATGTTTTTTTAAAAAAAAAATAATTTTTTTTTCCTTTCAGGAGACTAGCGATGTGTTGTTGCCGCAAGACATTAAGATGGCCCAGACATACGGCGGCAGAATGATTTGTTTTGAGAAAGAAGAGCTGGATGAAGTTAAGAGATTTGATACATCAGGTAGTGAGCTTTGTCTCTCTCTCTCTCGGCTGAAGTTTTCACTTCACCTCCATTCTTCGCGTACATCTTCGGTATGGAGTACAAGTTAGGTAGGGCCGTCCTCATCTACGAAAGGACACTGAGGTAATAGAATGGGTTGCACTCTTGGTTTTTGAGAATCGTTCAGGATTTAAATACGGGGAGACTTTAGAATAAGTAAACACACTTAGTTTTTTGAACTCAGTTCACACGGATCTTTAAAGATCATTGAAGCTTTTTCTTTGATTTTATTTTTTTTTTGCATCCTGTTGTTGTCAATTAAAACTACTAAAGGACATAATTTTAAACTGGTTGAAGCCTAAACGGATTGATGTTTGGAAAATGTTTTTTTTTTTTTTTCGCTAGCAGATAGCTTGAATGAACTTGGCTTGACCTAATGCATCTTAAAGATAAATGTCTGTTAGTTTAGAAATAGGACTGATGCATGTTTGATTCTTGTCTGTGGTAGCATTTTAAATGTTTGAGATGCCATTTGGAGTAAATACTTCATTTTATACCCAGTTGCACAAAATGCTGGGGAGCACTCCTAATTTATATTTTTTAAAAAACGTGGATCATACATTAATTCTCCATTATCATTACATTTGTGACAAATTACAATCCCACTTGCATCAGAATTGTGTACAATTTGTGACGGTCTCTTTAAGGGGGTACCACATTTGACTATTTTGGTTGTCTTCCCTTGTTTTTTTTTTTAATTTTTTTTTTTTAGTATTATTTAAATTAATTTTTTAAGATTAATATCAATCCAACATTTTCAGGAACTGAACACACTTACTGAACAAGTTACTAGCCTTGACTTCAAGGTTGTTTTGTGTGCATGGCCATGTGTAGCACAAACTTGGATAGTTCAAGCACTTACCGAGATGTCATGCCATGGGTTCAAGGGACCACTGAATTCCGCTAATAAACAGGCATAAGTTACTCTGTAACTAAAAGCATCATTTCCAAAATCTACAGGGGATATCATAGGTCTGTGATGAAGATCACAGACAACCATGGGAGCATCACAGTTGTGTATAATGTTGTATGTATGTATATATATGGTGTTTGGGTATACATCGTGATTGCACATTGGTGTATCGCACTCATATGGGTTTTGGTGCAGTTGCTTTCCTTTCACTTCAAAAAATAAAATGGGAATCTCTAAATCATTGATATGCAAATATTTACCATGCACTTTCTTATCAAGCATTTGAAAATTTGTAGTTATTAATTTTAACGTTGGAACCAAATGGTAAGTATTTGAATTGTGTGTTAAAATCTGAGTTTAGCATCACTTTTTCTAATTTTTTTAGGACTGAGTCTTTTAGGGTTCAAACCCTCAGAAATCTTGAAAAAATATCACCATGTAAAGCCATCGCAGTTTATCTATCCGGACGAAAATGTAAGTAGCGGCAGTGGATTGGGGGCTGTCATATTTAATGGACTCTTTGTGCATGTGTGCAACAAACCCAAAAACGTTGTGGACTGATCACTTTCACTTGCAAAATAAGGATGAAGTAACTAGGAATAGGGTTGTGCAATAGGCAAGTGGTAAATTACTGGACTGCAAAGATAAGGGGGGGCCTGTGTTTGAATTCTGGCTGGATCCATCTAAGTTTGGTGTACCTCCCTATTACAATATCATCTTTCTGCCTTCAAAAGCTGCCCCTGTGGGTTTTTCTTCCATGCTCTCCTATTTCTTCCCCACGTCTAAAAACTGAAATGTACTAGTAAGCATTTCCCTGCCAAATTTACATATCCTTGGCCCTTCATGGTGTAGTGATGCGTTGTTTCCTAGCCAGGGTTATTTCCCTTGTAGGCAGCTTGCTTATTTGAATTTTTTATAAAAGTTCAGTGCTAAAATTATTAGCCATAAATAAAAAGATGAGTAATTGAAAAACACATTAAAAGATTATCCATGTAGAAGTTTTCCTCCGATGATTTGGCGTAATTGATGAGTTATTTCCCCTTGAATGATAATCCTGCAAATCACGTAATTTGATTTATTATTCACTTTATCTGAAAACTGTTGCAAACTAAGCTGTCGAACATACATTTTTTTTTTACTTGTATTTGTTTGATTTACTATAATTCACAAAATACATCCTGATTGACACACATTTACGCTTGGATGTGTCAAACTGATTTTTTTTTTTTTACATTTTTTGTTATTTTGGACGATGTTATCTCCATAAATTAGGAAAATGTTGCAACCGGACATTCTCTGTTTGGAGTTCACTTTGGCATGATAACTCTTTGAGGTCTGGTCTTCTCCCCTGGAGCTAAACATGTTATTCTGCTATCATCCTTTTGTACAAACTGACAGCACCTGTTTCAGATCATTGGATGCATCCTCCTGCTGCTTTTCTGCTTCGGTCAGCATACAATTCTGCTGTGAACAAAATGCCCAGTTGCCACCATTTAAAATAAACTACAACAGCAGAGGTCGCCATGTGACTTTACAGCCACAGTTTTGCCACGTGAATCTTTGCGCTGTGTTTTCCGGAGTTGGTAGTTACATCTTTCATCATAGGTGGAGCTGTTTATTACAGATACATCTGGATTATGATATTAAAAGAAATCTCCAAGCCTAAAGGTGAAACAGTAGCAGTCTCACCATGAAAACAAAATAAAGCAAAGAATTGCCCTAGTGGTTGAAGTGAGATTTAGGATGTGTTTCTGTGGTTGTTTGTAGTGGGTAATGCATTAACTTGAATTTGCTTATAGCCTTGTGTTTTTCTCGTATATTCCTTTGTAGCAAAAACATGATCATTGATTCTCTCTTCTACTTCAGTCTGTGTCAGGGAGCACCTGTTTGTTCGTGGCTTTACTGAAGAAGTGTTCAGAGAGAAAGGTCGTAGCCATATGTAAATATGTGTCCATGAGGGGGGCTCCTCCTCGGTTTGTAGCTCTCTTTCCTCAGGTGAGTACAGAATGAACGCCCAGGTGCCAACTGTTCTAATTTTTACAGAATCGTACACATTTTCAGCCCACTTACAGATCATACCCTTTGAATTCAGAATTTTTTTTGTTTTGCAGGTTTTTTTTTATAATGTGGTTCTGTAAAAGTGTCATGAGGAGAGGTAAAAATGAAACGACAATGGCTGCTAAGCTTGCATTCTTTTAAGTGATGCTTGTACCTCTGCAGCTGTACTCGGATGCCTTCGTGGCATCCATTCGAGAGTCAGCCTTGGACGTGTTATGGCTGCTGTGTTTTTCATTTGATTGGAGAGATGTTGAAACAAAGGCCATCTAGCCAACAATACATATTAAAACAAATCACAGGTGTTTCAGAAATTTGACTTTGAATTGTCCAAAATAAAACAAAAAAGGGGGGGGGAAATCTTGTACACTTTGATCTGCATATTTTAGCATCACTCATGGCAGGAATGAAAACTGCAGAAAATGATATGAAAGAGGAGAGAGATTTTTCAGTTCATGTCTTCGAGCCAAGGAAATAGATTGGTAGACAGAGGTAGCATTTACCTATTTTGTTATTGGCTGTCTAATTAAATTTTGGATAAAATTTAAATCATTCCTGTTGTACATCGGTTAGGATTGTTATCCATCTGTGCAAATATCAGCAGCATGCCCTAGTACAGGTAGACAGCCAAAGTCTGGGCCCTTTTTGATTGGTAATGTTAAGCCAGAGGTGTGCCGAATCTGAAACGAGTTTCTATTGAGCAATAATTGAGATGCTGTTCCAACAACACTAACGCACTGCTCGTTTCTAGTAGGACTTGGCTAACCGTTGGCTGTTGTAGATCACGGGTACTAGAGCTGGCAAAGCAAATGCAGGACATTATAACCAACAGTGTTTACAAACAAGAAAACAGAAGAAAGGTTTTTCTTTTTTTCCCCTTATTTTGTTTGGGTGATCACCTTCTGTAGCATCACATTGTTGGTAGAGAGAAGCCAGACGTGCGCACCTTAATTTAATGAGATTTTACTGACAAAGACAAAGGAGTAGCATGGATATGCATTTCACAGCAGTTACAAAAAAAAAATACTTTTTTATACATTGGCAAGTAACTGATTCTCTGCTACATCTTTTTGTATTTTTATTAATTTTTTTAATACAAAAAAACAACCCATTTGTGTGTGTGTGTGTGTGTGTGTGTGATTAATGCCGATTAGATTTGATTGTAGAATTTTTAGCCGTTGGCAACAGAAAAAGTAAATTTTACCATGGAAACAACATCTTTTGTTACGTGTGGGATGGTTGTTTTTTGCAGCTGGAAGAAATTGACGGGCACAGAGTCCAGACCAGCCCACCAGGTTTCCATGTGATATTTCTTCCATTTGCTGACGATTTCCGAAAAGTGAAGTCTGAAGATAACTCTAGAGGTTGGTAGTACCCATGGGTTCCGCTTTAAAAGATATTTTGGGCAATGTGCAGACGAGGGAGTGCAGAATGACTGCACGATGAAGTTTCGGTTTTATAAATTTTCAGTAACTGCATTTTCAGAAAACCATTGAAATTTCTCATCTTTTTTTGTTTTTTTTTTCCTTTCAAAACTTGATATTTGTATCAGACTGAAATACCTAACTAATTGCTCGTCTCCCTGTGGAATAACAGCGACATTATCTATTGTTACCCGCAGCCAAGGACGAACAGATCAACAAAGCCAAAGAGCTGGTGAAGAAGCTGCAGTTTAAATTCTCAAGTGAGAACTTTGAGAACCCAGTCCTACAGCAGCACTGGCGAAATGTTGAGGCTCTGGCCTTGGATGCAGAAGCTCCAGAAGAACTTGTTGACTACACAAGTAAGTGCATTGGCATGTTCTTCAGCCATTAGCCTACACACACCAACGTTTAGTAGTTTCATGGCATACTGCACTATTAAAGCTGTAAGCGCCAACGGTTAGATTTGTTGCTTTTATGTAGAAAATCTACAGTTGTGCGGCACGTTTGGTTTTTGTTAAGGACAGTTTAATCTATTCTTTAACACTTTCAGTGTTGTATGATGATAATTTTAAATTAAAAGCCTATTCAAAATAATGTTTCTGTTTATAAACTGAGAATTTTTTATTTCATGTTATCAACTTTAATTTTTTTTTTTTTTTTTTAAATCCTATGATATTTTGTGACATTCCATAGTTTACAGTCATGAACCTACAACAAGAACTAAACATCTTTGGCATGTTTAGGTTTTCTGATACTTGTATGCAAACATCTCAACATATGAGAGAGTAAAACTAGCATCTAGAGCTGTATATGAAAGCTACTGCGTATTACAAGTTAAACAACTTTTCTAAAATGTTGCTTTATTCTAAAATAACTTCAAAGTCATTTCCCATTAATTCTAAATTTTAAAGATCACTTGTGCAATTATGTATAAATTGGCATATTTCTCGTGCACATGCATACGTCTACTATGTATTTTCAAATGAAATCCAGACGGATAACCATTAAGGTGATGCTCTCTCAGTTGGGTTTCGTTTAAATGTCTTCAATTTATCTACTTACAGTGCCAAATGTTGATCAGGTGAACAAGCGAGCAGGAAAACTTATTGACGAGTTTAAAGATCTTGTCTATCCAGATGATTACAATCCATTAGCAAAGAAAAAGGTAAGTTGCATTTTACTTTGAACAATTGTTAAAGCAAGCATTTTAAATCAATAAATAGTTGAACAGTTTTTACTGCACTCTTAAGATGTTTGATATGCACCAAAGGTTTCCAGGGAATTCCTTGTTGACAGATCTCTAACACTAATAATTGAAACAAAAGAAATAACACTTTGGTGGGACAAACTGTAAAGTTTTGTATTTAAAAAAATAAAGGGGTTTTCCTTTCTCTAATGGCTTTAAGCCCACAGGGCATAAAAATGTAGATTACCTTATTAAGAACTTATAAGACCTTATTGGAGGCTTCACTGATGTATTTTTAAAGAGACGTTGTGTTGGACTTTAAACAAGTCAGTGTGTCATTAAACTAGCATTCCTACAGTGCAACACAGTACTGTACTGCCCGGCTCTTGTAGAACTTTGGTAAATGTTGACTGCTGAAGAACTTGTCAAGTGTTGATGATGCAGGTCCTGGCCACTGTGACTGCAATAATATCTACATTTAAAAATGCTGCTCGGTTTGAGAGATGGAGGCATCTTTACAGCATTGTACTGTGGGAGCAATTTTGTCATCGCCATCCGAGAGCAATGCATTTCAGACTCCTTAGAATCCCAGCATAAGGTGTTGTGCATCAAATCATTTTTATTTTGGAAATGGTTCAGATGAATTAACTGAACTGGCAAAGATTCATTAATTAACAATAACTGATTGAAACTTATTCCGCACCTAAGAGAAATTGTCTCTCTCTTTTTTTTTTGCCAATACTTTTCGAATGACCAGATTTGCTACCAGTTTTTATTTTGTTTTGGTCATTTTTAGTGCTTGATGTCTGTTATCTATCCTCTTCAGACAGGGAGGGACAAGTGGAATAGATTGGTCACCTGGCATTACTTTGCTAAACTTTCTGAATAGCAGCACCCGGGTATTTTGGTTCTCTCCGTCCGACTTGGGGCAACTTTTTTCCTGTCGTGGAACTTAGCTGGCTTTTGGGGCCTGGATGGCAGGGGGGGGTTGAATACACTGTGGTGGCGTCAGCACAATTGGAAAGTCCCATGTCTGAGAGGGTGGGGGGACAAGGGATCCTTCTTTGCCCTGGGCCTCTGGCTGGAAAAGTTAAGCACCTCTGAACCAATTTTCGGACTTGAGACACCGAGGTTCCCCCCCCACACACACACACACTGGGTTTTTTGGCTGGGGGAAGCGATTGCTCCAACACAGGGTCTTTCAGCCCCAACTCTGAGCTTTTTCCACTAGAGGCCCCAAGCATCCGCTCCCTTCTCTTTGGAGATGAACACACGCACACGTGAACTTTACACTACGCCACCAAAAAAAAAAGAGAACTTCTTTAACCCCGACTCTGTTTCAGCTGCCAGCCCTCATCATTTTATTTGCTTTAAAAATATAAATGATGCGCAGATCTGGGACAGAATTGTGATGGTGGGGTGTTTATCTCGCTCAGATCTCCTGATTTGAACAACAGTATTGAGGGATTACATGGATGCTATACTTTTCTCAGCACGTGACTGTCACGCCACCGTTCTGTAAACGTGTTGGAAATGTATTTACCAAAACCTGTTTTTTTTTTATTATAAAATAGTGTTAAAATACAACTTTCAATTTATTGCCATCTGCTAAATCACAGCCAGCTTCACCATGTCATGCCCCCCCCACCACCCTTTATATTCTTTGTGGAAGTAAAATACTTTATAGTGTCCATTTGAAACTGTTTGTATGTTTTAACATAAATACTTAGCCATTTACCTGATCTTGGCTTTTACCTGTTCAATGAGTGACCTCACCTACCATGAGAATGCACTATTTGAAGATATTACTATAACTGCTAATAGATTTTAATAAGTTTATTACTATTATTCCAAACAGGAAAGCTGTGTATTGCTTATTTTAATTGTAAACCATCAACATACTTTTTAGTTGGTACATAATCGTGATTTTTAATAAAATTAATATCAGCGCAAGTTTTCTTTGCAGATAAATTTGTAATTTTTTTTTGTTTGTTTACTGTTTAGATTTAAATCACTGTCAAGTTTTCTGAACACCTTTAGCTAAACCACCATCAACATACTTAATTGTTGCTTGGAGCACCTGGATTAGTCATCTTACCAGAATTCGTGTTACATGTGGAACAGCTGCTGTTTACTCCTTTGTCTGCAATAAGATGCTTACTGGCATCTAAGCTAATAGTGGAGTCAGACATCTTGGACTAACTGTTTTGTTATTTTCACATCACCATTAAATTTTGAACCATTGACAGTTGCTAATGGGATTTGCAATTTGGCTTATCCCCGAGTTTAAATCCACCATTACATACGCAATATCACTAGCATAACCCACACACACACGATTCATAATCACCTTGTGCTGTAGCGAATATCCATTCTTTACGTCTGGTTTTAGTTTAGCACTAACAATTTCATCTACACATTCAGGTGTTGTTTTCATTTCTGTGTGAGCCGTTATCCTCCTCCTTTCCAACTACTAAATTATCATCGTCATTGTAGGTTTGAGTCGGTGCGTTAAGTGAAACATCAACTACGACTCCAGGATTTTAAATCTGATGATTATTTTTGTCAAAAGCTCCACACTCATCTGGTTACTGCCAGAACCCCACTCTATCCAAACCAAACTGTTCTGATTGCCTGTTTTGTTAAATTCATCATTAGAATTAATAGGATTATTCATATTTATAATTCTCTAATTATCTGAATTTAAATCTCCACTCATTAAACTTGAACTATCTTCCTGACTGAAACTAAACTTATTTTCATCGATTTAATACTTAGAATTAAGTGAAAACTTTGGTGATTCCATTAGCAGCCCTGGCAGTTACTTACAAGGTCCAGCAATTCCTTTAGATTTGTGTGGTTTTTTTGTCAAAGAATAATTACATGAAATTATATAATTCAGAGTATAATAGTCTTTTGTATCTTTAACTTGCTTGATAAATAGTTATTATAGAAGATGTTAAACCAAAACCACCAGTGACATTTGATGCGATCATAAGTGGGGTGACACCACATGAAAATGGTGTGGGGATAAGTGCTAAATAAATGAAATCAGGAATTCTATAAACTAAATATTTTTAAAGCATACTGTTTGTTACCATTTGGTTGTACGTTTATTATTCTTTTTTCCCTGACAGAATAACTACAGAAGATTGAGTGTTTGCAGGGCAGTGTTGGTCGTAAACAACCTCAAGCCTTATATCGTCTGGGCTGTTTTTTTAGCCTTTCTGACTATTTGCCTACATCAGAAGCGATTGTAGAGTAATGTCCTTTAAAACTCAAATAGGTGTAGCTTTATTAGGAGAAACCATGTAATTTGCTCAAATTGTTTAAAGCCTACTGATCCTTCATAAATTCTGCTAAAATAATTTCTTTCAAAATTCAGATTTACATCAAGTGCAGTAAGTCTGTTGCTACATAGAAAAACACAGGCATATAAGCATTAGCAATTGAACAGTTATTAAATATGGGATTTGCTTTAGTTGCTTGAAATTCTAACAAAATATATCTAGGCTTTTTCTGTTCCTGCTGAAATAGTGGAACTGAAATCAAATTGCATCTATTACATAACCACATTATAGGCTACTTCACTTTCAACCATCTTAGTTGCTGCTCATCGGACAGCTGTGACATGTTCATATATAGCGCCATCTTCAAGAAATTTAATTTTCACGCTGCTTGCTTTAAAATTACATCATTATAAAAGATCTTCCTTTCTTTCTTTTTTTTTTTTTTTGTTATAGTTTTCAGAAAACCCAAAGATGTGAGATGGGGAAGATAGAAATTAAATCTATATTAACATCTGCACCTGCCTCACACTGGTGTCTCTGTAACAACATTCAATCAGTCTCTGGGACTTACTAAAATCATCTGGATAAGTTATCAATGCTTTCATCGCTGATGCTTGACCTGGGTAAAATATCATCTTAATTTCCTTACCACCTTACAGAATAAATACCAAATGCTGTTGTTTGTCAAATATGCTGTCAGAATCAGCATAATTTCCATTATCATTCTTTAGAAGTTTTCCTTCAGACAACACTCTAGCGCTATATGGCAGCAGATGCACATCTTGATTTCGAATTGTAATGTTAATTTCTGCACCAGAATCATTTATTTTTGTTTCAGTTCTAGACTCATGTTCGTGGAACTCATTCATTTATCGTTTCATTACTAATTAAATCTGCTATGTCGGTATATTCCATCGAGTATACAAAAATCTTATTTTAAAATTCCAGATTCTGCAGCAACTTTAGTTGAATTTCCAAAACCTCTTCCCCTTATACTTTTATTTCCTTTAAAAGTTATTTGGCATTTTTTTCTGTAAGTCTTTTAGTTTATGATCCAGCAATTAAAAGATTTAATTTGCGAATTACTAGGATTATTTATTTTAATTTTCAAAGAATCATTAGCATATTTTAATTTCCATAATACTTTCAGCACTATCTCTGACAGCTTTAAATTGTTTTTAGATTATTGAAACCCCATCCAGCCATTCTGTTAAGTGTCTTTTAGAGTATCAATCAAACTCCTCCCTGTAATATATTTTCTTTGGCATCTTTTTTTTCTCTTGGGCATTTAATTTTTAAAAATCCAAAAAAAAAAAAAAAAGCAAAATCACCTTCATACTTAGAAGTGATGACATTGATAGACTGAGAGTAGCACTATCAGTTTTAATGGCAATGTAATGTTCCTTGCTCGAATCCCAATGACTGTTAACTTGCATTTGTCTTTGAATTTTGTCGCTAAGTTGTGAGAGTTCATCAGAATCTAACTATTCCCATTTGTCAGCACCATATTTTAAAATGTAGCACTTGAAAAAGAAAACGTGCATCGAGACCAGGGGCGTAGCTAGCGCTTGTGCCGCCCTCTAAATAACGTAGAATTTCAAAACCTCCAAAAAATTCATTTTTTATTATTTATTTATTGAAAAAAAAGTACTATTAGAAAATAAAAATTATCAAATATATAAAAAATACATTATATATGTAACATACTGTCCAGAACTAAATTTGACAAACGCGCACTCGGACCAAAAAATGCCGCCCCCCCCCAAAACGTGCCGCCCGGGGCGGACCACCCCTGCCGCCCCCTATTAGCTACGCCCCTGATCGAGACTAACTGGATCAGTTGCTTTGTAGAAGCAAGATCTAGTGTTGAATTAAAATTTGTTTTAAAATATAGTTTTCTATTTATACAATAGTTTTTCAACATTTTACAGCATTTCAACATTAGCTTTATCTGTTAATTCTAATTCATTAAAAACTTTATTTCTGGCTTGTTTAAATGCTAAAAGCAAACTAAGTTTTCAGTTAAATGAGTCCAAAGGTAAAAAAAAAAAAATGTACCTTTCCCAAAGTATGGTTCTCTGGTATTTTGTCATCCAAACTGTCTTTGTCTAGTGGTCCCAAACTTTTTGTTATGTAGGGGCCAAATTTTAAACCCTAAGGTTCTTGCAGGCCAGGTAAAAAAAAACAAGAGAGAAAAGAGAGAGAGGCTAAGCCTGACCCCTGCCCTGCTGCAGTGACAAATAAGTTTGGCTGAGGATGGGTGGGACATAGTTTTATGTGGATTCTAAACCAAAATTAGTTAAAAGTGAACTAACTGTAACACAACTTATTATCACTTAATCATTAACTGATCTATTTAAACCCTGACTAATCATGTGAGAGTGGAATTTAGATTTTCAAAGAATTTTCGGTTCTGGGGAAGTTTGCTTTCGCATGTGGTGTGCTGCCACAAACTGTAATCGACCCCTCTTGAAAAAGATTTTGTGTTGGGCTGGCAAAGAAAATAAGAAACTGCCCTTTTTTCTTTTTTTTTTTTGAAATTTCTTTTTAAAAAAGTCATGGACCTGTAAATTGGTTAACTCTAATTGTACCTCATCAGGTGCATCATCCACTTCTGGTATCAGATGGAGGGGGTTCTGAAAGATCTGTGTTTATGGAAGTCCTGGAATTTGGTAATTTTCCAACAGGTGCTTAGTTCCTTTGTTGGCCAACAGTTTTGCAACAATGTTATACCCGTGCTTACCAACTTCTAGTTTGGTTTCAAGTCACTGAACATGTCACAAATAAGTTTGTTTTTTCTCTCCAACTTTAGTTTCAGCTCATTTAAGTATGTTGCCATGTCCACCAAGAAAGTGAGATTCCCAAACCAAAACACGATCAGAGTTCAGAGATGCAGGCTTTGATTTTATTTCCTACCATAAATATTTATATTTCAGTTTCTAAGACCCTTCCACTACCGAATCTAGACAATTCAGAA
The DNA here is from genome assembly GCA_018389105.1 of Nautilus pompilius. Taxonomy (NCBI): domain Eukaryota; kingdom Metazoa; phylum Mollusca; class Cephalopoda; order Nautilida; family Nautilidae; genus Nautilus; species Nautilus pompilius. Next base: position 696,941 of record JACATO010002441.1, read on the forward strand.
TGGCTCACCACAATCTGCTTCATTGTGAGATAGAAAATTACAGAACTGCCATTGTTTTAGCATAAACGGCATCATACCTTCACATCATTTGTAGACTTAGTTCTCTCATATTTATATTTAACTTAATATACGGCTTTAACCAAGTAGTTTGATTTAAAAGTAATAGTTCTGTGTATTTTTGTTCTCTTTATACCTAGAGACAATTAAAGCTGAAGATGTCTATAATGTACGACATAATTCTTTTTATTATAAAGAGTATTAATATTTTTTTTTAATGGGTGGTTAAGATGGTATTCGGGGTAAGTTTTTCTACAGCAGTCTTTATAGTGGGCTTGTTATTCTTTGGAGGCGTGTCTGTATCTTCTACTTCATGGATTATACCTATTGATGAATCCGTTTTTTTTGTAATGCTCTAAATCTCGTAGTTCCACCCACCTAAATCCATCCATTGGTGATTGACATTTGCCAAACTATAAAGATTATTTGCATTTAATTAAATAATGTAATACTTCTTTTTTTAGTTGGATCATAATTTGTAATGAAAAATTTGCACTCCTGATCATCTGATTTTATAACATCCCTAGCGGTGAGATCTGATACTTTTTCTTGCCAATTGCATCACTGTTAGATATTTTAAAACTTTTTATTAATATCATCTTTAGACATATTTACATTGGGGTTCTTGTCTGTGTGGTACCATAGAGATTTCACCTCTTGTGCCTGGTTCTGTCTATAACGTATTATAATCTGTTAAAAGATTTAATGTTGTTTTACCCATCTTAAGACAAGCATTCCAGGCTAGAGAAGGGGCTGTAAAGAATTGGCAGGGATCTGGTTTATATGTTGTTTAGAATCTATCTTAAAAAAACAAAAAAAAATAAAGTTTTCAAATAACTGAACTAAAAGTAAGATATCAGATTTAAGATAAACAGATGTGATACTCTCCTAATGTTTGGATGTTTTATGTTTGAGACACTTCTTATTATACTCAATTCTGAGCCCAAGATGCTCTCTTTATCTAATTCATTATAAAAAATTCTTTTGTTAATTCACTAATAGCTACATTATACTTACCAAAGTTGTCAATAAAAGAGTATGGAAACACACCTTTTCTTCTAAAAGTTTTATCAGTTATTGGCAAAAATTGTTTTGGTTCTCATAAATTTAAAAGAATTCTAAAATCTCATTTTGATATGTTAAGTATTACTTCATTATCTGTTATATCTCTATCAACAGGTTATTTGAATGAAAATCAAATATACTTTTTCATCTACTCATGGTGCAGTAGAAATACAAGACACAGACCATCATTTTTAGCCATATCTATAAAGAAGAGATGCTCATTGTAATTTGCTAATTATGAAATGTAACTGGTATGCAATTGCGGTATTTAAAGTTTAAATTGCATGTGGAACTTCTAAGTTTACCAGTTAAGTGACAGTGGTGTCTCTCAGGTATGACAGTATTCAGAAACTATAAAGTTTGTGATTTTCATGTATATAAATTGTTTTTAATTCTTTTGAAATGAATAAATATTATGTACTATTATGTAAATGCACTTTATTTTATTTCTATTATAATACTTAGGATTTAAATTTTTCTTTAATTTAACATCAGCATATATTTTTTTTAAATTTTATTTATTTTTTGTTATAAACTTAACTGGTTTAGGAAAGCAAAGTTTGGCCCTACCAACTATTTACTGTTACTTTAATGTTCATCAAGATTTTAGGAATTGAAGTTTAAAAATAAAGTTTAATTTGTGGTTTAAATTTTGTTTTTTCTTCAATTCCTTTGGGTGGTTTGAGATGTTTTTGTTGTTTGTTTTTTTTTTTAAGTTACTGAAAATTTTGCATAAACAGCCCTCAAGTCCTCACTCACTCCACTCCACTCACACACACACACACACACAACTTGTTGAGTCTGTTAATAGTCCCATAAAACTCTGTCATATTTAAGTGCTTGCTAAAATAGTGAACGCAGAAGTTGGTTTTTGTTGCGATATTCTTTGGTAGGTTTCTCTCAAAATTGACATCAAAATTTCTATTTAGTTAAGTAAAAAGTGTGTTCATTCCTCTCTTTTTTCTCCCTTTTTAAACAGCTGACAGCTAGGAACGACAGTTGCGGAGAAAGAGAGTAGTATTTGAAAGAAGCTGGTGAAGTTTGATGCCAACAAATCTTATAAACTTCACAATAAAAGCCAAGTTTTAGTTTTCTACTCGTAGCCAGACTGGTTGTACTGATTAATGTATATAAAACAACCTGTGACCTCTGTTATTGGGAGGCTGCAGTCAGCCCAGCATTTTAGGTCATGCTTCTGGCATTATATGGGTATCAAATAAAACTTTTATCGTAAAATAACCTAGCAGACAATCAGCAGTGAGTATTGGTTTGAAATTTAGAACCTAAGACTTTTTTAAATAGTTTTCTTAGAACATGCCAAAAGTATGCTGTGAAGGAGCCAGCCAGCTTTATATAGAAATAAAACAGCAGCTTGGAGTTTTTCTGTCTCATGAATTAGCATTGAGAATTGCCTGTTAATGTTTGACTGTTGGAGTTATCATAGACATTCCCAGCTGTGGGTTTACTTCCGCGTCTGTGCCTGCGTTTCTGTGGTGTCGAAGAATTTGACAGTGGGTGAGACAGACCAGTGCATTGGACACCATTAAAAAAAACTCGCTTTCTAATAAGTGTAGTCCCAGCAAGAACCTGAACATTTGGTTTTTGCTCTCTCTAATAAGTTGTGATTTATCAGGTGGTAATACTAGATTGAATGTTGTATTTTAAATCTCTCATAAAAAGTTGTCCTAATTAAGAGTCAGTATTACATCTTATGGGTTTTTGGAACGGTGGCATAATAGCTCTGTTGAAATAGAAAGTGCGGTGCCATGGGCCATCCACACACCTCCCAGATGTAATTAGAAATTTTGAGGTAACATGGAGCCCCCTCATTGAAATTTTGTGTTTTAGCCACCTCTGATAGCAAAGGGTTTTCACCTGTGTAACTTATGTCGAGCATTGAAAAGTGTAATAGGAATTTTTTTTATTTATTTTTTTTAAAAAAACCCTCACTGCTCCTGCAACTGTGTTTTGTAAGTAGGAAATTTAAAACAAAGCGTATAATATTTTTCAGCAAAGGAAACTGAGAACTACACAGTAACCTCCAAAACACCTGTGACAATAATAAGGGCAGCGACGCCTTTTAACTTCAGCAGTTATTCTTTTATCCTTGATTTGGAACAAAACCCCAACCTCACTGACGTGGTTTTAATAGGTAACAACACATTAAACCATACAAGAAATACATGAGAATCAGTTTAAAAATATTTGTGTATTTTATCAAAATGCTGTCCTGACAAATTTGTTTAAGACAAATTCTTACTCAGATTTGGTTTTCATGACCTTTTGTGAAACACGACGTTCACATAATACAACAATAAAAACAGGTGTCCTCCAGAAATTGTTGCTAATAGGATACCTTACTTTATTTTAATAAGTCTCATACTCTATTGCAAGTGATGGAGTTCATATTTGTTTTCAGTGTTCAGTCTAGTGTTGACTGGAGCTCAGAGCAATTAACAACTCGTAGTACTTCAGTGTTACTCTGTAATACATGTAACCCCCCCCCTCCCCCCGAGTCTCAAAGTTTTATGTTTTTAAAAATATTTTAAATATTATTCAGCTAATTATACTTTGCTGTGGTGCTGGGGGAATTTTCTGTCAGCCAACTCTACTTGAATGTAGAATTCTACTGTATCCACAAGACATTGGCCCCCTCTTTTGCTTGTCCTAAATGGATGCGGTAATTTTCTGGACATCTGGGTGACTAACCATTTCTGACCCCTGAAAGCTGAAAAACCATACGACTTGGCAAAACTTATATCATGGTCATTTTATTTGCAGAAAACCCCGTACTTTATTATCCCATCTCAGAAAACCCGGGAAAATTCAGGCAAACCATCTTGAGCAACTTTTTTGAAACAATGTCAATTCTTCTGATTCTTTTCCAGGACTGGAAGAATTCTCACTTTCTCTATCGGGATTAAATCTTGTAAAACTTGCAGATAATGATGCAGATATTGATGCTGTGACCTAATACTCTGCAGGATTTGACTTAACTTTCCCCATTGGTAACCTTGAGTGCCTGACTGGATAAATCAGTGATACAGGGTCTGGGGATGGGAAATTGACTTTTAATGTAATTCAGAATGACATAAAAGGCTTATTGGACACATTTTGTCAAATTATTGAAAGGTAAGCAACTAAACGGAGAAAAATTGCTCACCTTATACTCTTTTGCTGCAAAATCACTACATGATAAAACCTCATAGTGAAGAATGTGATGTGTGGATTTTCAATGGTAATATCCTAGTTTTTATGTGATGTAAATGCTGGAGATCATCTCTATTTTAAATGCTCAGGAGCGGATGATAAAAAGACTGGTCCAAGAGAACAGTGTTGTTGCTTCTCAGATTTAGCAATGCTTGCTGCTGTTTAGAGGGACTCACATCAAGGTAAAGCATGAGAAGCTTTGCTTTTGTTCTTCAGCATGATCATTATGGTGTGGGCAGGGATCATGACTTGTCCCTGGTCAGGGTTAAAGTTTCCCAACTGATCAGAGAGGTACCTAGGTGAGATTGTGAAACTGATAGTTCCACTTCATCATCTGGCATCAGTATACATCTGGAATGATAGCAAATCAACTATTACCTCTAAGTAGGAGAATTAGATGTCTCATTTCAAGACTGCAGATGATGAGCCAACTACTGTGAACCATCTCTTAACTGAAGTTCTAGCAACCATTCAACAGATCAGAAATCCAAGGAAAACCATTTTCAAGTAACAGAACTAATTTCAAATTCTGGTTGGCTGATCTGATTCCCAAAAAATTTAACCTAATAGAACAATTTTTCACAATTTTTTTGTGTTTACTTGTTTCACATGGTGTAAAAACGAGGATGCAACTATGGTTAGAGGGATGCCATAAGCAGGGTCTGATGTGGATCACATGACCACCAAGGGCAGACCATTTGAAGATAAATGCAAGCAATTTAGATAGATATAGGTTATGCTATTAAGATTCCATGTAGTAGCAGGATAAATAATTTTTTTTGTTTTCAATAATCCCAAATTTGAAATTATTTATGTGTGAATAACTTTTTATTTATCCATCCAAAAGCTTTAAGGAAATACACCTAACCATCTAATAAAATCTTGGTTTCCATTGACCGAAAACATCCACTGACCAAATGGGATGCACACTAATTATTTTGGTCAAGAGAGGGTTCACTGCACGTGCAAGGTGTCCACTCCCAATACAACTTTGCCAAGAATCGTATACTTTGAGCATCTTAGAGTACCTGTGAACTGGGACATTATTTTTCCCTTGTAATGAAATCCATGAGATAGCTTGGCTGTGCAGTATTATGGCATCATGTTTTTTCACAACTGGAATTAAATACATTGTATATAAAATTTTAATATCCCAAAATATTTTTTCTGTGTATGCTGATTTTTTTTTTCTATTTTTTTCTCGTTTTTGTTATAATTTGGCAATCTCAGTGCAAATAAAGCATGCCATGTCATAACAAGGGAGATAACAGATCTACTATTCTAATGCATAGAGGGGGTGTGTGTGTGTGTGTATTAAAACAGTGACATAACAGTAGATAGATTTGTAAGGGCATTTTCTGAAGTGACCCAGAATTGTTGCTGCATTTAATTGGCTTCAAAATAGTTTAGTTCAAAATATGCAAGGTCATTGCTAGATGGTATTAAACCCAACCTTTTTCATCCCTATAACCCTTTGAAGAGTACACTGTATATTTGCAGGGAATGGGTATTGATCCTGGCTGGGTGATCCTGTAAGTATACAGGCATACTTCCCAAAGGGTTAAGAATCTACTCAACAATGTTAATAGGTGTCTACTGGCAATCTTCAGATAATTGTTTTCATACTTGCAGAGCTGTTGCTATGACTCTCATTTACGCAGTAAACTCCGTAAATAACGGCACCCTCGGGGAATCGGGGATGCCGTTATATCGAATATTCCGTTATGTGGAGCATCCATTATAAGTAATTATAAGGGAGGCATAAATCAGTAGAATATAAAACGGTTGTGTATGTGCTGTCAGTTTAATCAAAAAAAATGGAAAATACACTTAAATAAAACACAATCCACTTTTTGAAAATATGCACAAGTTATATAAGGAACATACACGTGAATAAAACAATTGTATTTTTTTAAAATGTATGCACAACATGTTACAAATGCATAAAAAAACAAAAAAAAAAACAATTATACACTACACAACACTGTTCACTTCTCTCTTGTTACCCGCTGCTGCTCTGGTGCTGTTGGTTCAGTTATTGCATCAGGAGAACAGTCAACAAACCAGCTTTGTACTCACGCATCAGAATATTCCTCCTGCTTGCACCTTTTTCTGATTTCTTGACTATTTCAATTTTATCAGCTTTGCTAAGTGTAGTCCCACTTTGATTTTCTCCAGTACTTGCTTTGTCAAATTTAGGAGCCATTGTTGAGGGTGCAAAAGTTATCGCATGATAACAGACGAGAGAAATGAGCTATGCGCACTTCCAAAATATTGACTGTAAACAAACTCAGGTTGGTTGCCGTGTCTGCCGCCAGAGCTGTGACAAATGCCATTAACTAGAGTGCCACCATATCCGGAGTTTACTGTACTTTAGTATCAGTATTTAGTTGCTTGTAGTTACTTAATAGCATTTGGAGCTTAGTTCTTGGATATAATCTCTTTTGCATTAGCCTTTGAAGCTGCTGCATTTCTCTCTCAACCATTATGTTACTGCCAAAGCGAGGTCTTCCTTTACTCAACTGAACAAAATTCTCATTTTCAGAAATATGGAAACTTAGAAGCATTGACAGACTTCTGATCTGATCTGAAGTGGTTTTTCTCATACTGTTTTTGTTATTTGTTTTTTTTTTGAACGTCTAATCTTAATAGCACTGCCTGAAAATTAAAACTGTTTAACAATCTACTCAACTGGATGGTTTTGGCAGTCGCTATATACACTTTTAAAATTTACAAACTGGGTCAGCCAGGAGATATGTAGTTCAAATTGGAAGGCTCCTGTCTAGATCGGGAGATTCAACAAGGTTGTCAAATGAAATTTGGTTTCTAAAACAGCTGTTGTTTTCAAACATTAATATATGGTTACATTGCAGTTTCTTCTTTACCAATAAGGACTACATGCATCTGTATTTGGGAATGAACTAACAAGTGGATCAAATTATTATTATTTTTTTTAAGCACTGATAATGGTTTTCACACATTTTGTGAATGATTTTTACTGAACCGTTTGCCAGAGCCTGCTGAATGAGTTAACTATTTGATACGGCAGAAACTAAATGTCAGGTTTTGAAGGAAAGGAAAGAGAAACTTAAATCCATGGGGTCTGGTGGGTGGGGGGGGAGAGTTGCAGCCAGATGGACAGGAGTGCCAGTTTTATCTGTTGGGGGGGGTTTAACCTCAAAGTCAAAGCTACTTAGAAAGGTTCAAGAAAACACTGGAGAGGGCCTCAAAAGAAGACAGTGGGGATAGATATCTTTGTGCTTGGGCAATCAAGTATACTTATGAATCCTCTCCCCCCAGAACATCCGGGTAATAGATAGGTTTCTACTTGTGCAAGTTTCTCATTCCCCCAGCATAGATTACATATCGATGGCAGGCTATTTACCCGCAGGTATCTACTTTAGAACACAGTTTTGTGCATTTAGGGACAGCAGGGTAGAAAGATTATCAAAGAGCAAGATTGGATGATTCTTGAAGTGGTGGGGGGGGTCACTTGTTAATGGAGACCCACTTTGAGTTGTCATGTTGGGATTTTAAAGTGTTAAATACCGTCAGTAAAAAATAAACCCAGGTCTTCGGAACTCACCTTTATTTTAGTGTTTGTTTTTTTTTTTTTTAGAAGAAAGGGATCAGTTGGGGAAGCAGTTTAAATGCTGGAAACCTCAGAGGACAGTCGTTCATTTGTTAAAATTAATAGATTTTGGTGGTGAAGTCAAGTTTTGCATGTTCCCTTTTTGAGAGAATTAGGGAGGTTTTAGCCCTTTTCACATTAAATCTCTTTGCTTGCTTAAAGAGAGGACAAGTGGGCAGCGACTCTGCATCGAAAAGGGCCAAGGTGGAAATTGCAGCATCAGAAATAAACCTGAAAAAAGAAGCCGAAGAGGGTCGTGTAAGTTCCTATTTTATTTTTTTTTTAGGGTTTGTGTGTGTGTGTGTGTGTGTGTGTGGGGCTGGTTGCCAGAGAAATAGATCTCCTACTTTTTTTTGTAGCTTAATTTACCAACCAAATAACCCCAGTGTTCCATGCAGAAATTTCGCCAGAGGTTGGAATAACCCACCAGCACAACTCGTCATGGTGTCTACAGTGGCTGCCAGAATTATTGGCACTTTGTTTGTTTAAAGTTACAGTCTTCGGTCTGAACGATATTTGCAAGGTGCGGTATTTATTGAGGTTTACTACTCTGCAGTGACGTCTCCACAAGAAATATCTGCATTAAGGGGACTCAGTGCAAAAGCCCCGTCGATATCAGGACGCTACTTTATTGGCTCTGTTATGTTAAAATTATGTACACACTCAACATTTAGTTTTAAAAAATCTTGTCAGCCACAGTACAGTGTATTTTAAGAGTCAAGCTTCCATCACCCCACCCTAAGCGCATAATAGGAAACAAGCCAGTATTTTAGATAGATCTAATTGCTATCAATAACTGTATTATGGTTTATTTAGTAAAAATATGCATACATATAGCTGTGGTTCAAATTGAAAGCAGGATTAATGATCACAGTTCTTCTGATGAAATTACTCTAAGGTTTGAAAATATAAATTTACTCTTGTCATGGCAATAGACAGTTTTCATTGGTCAATTTAGAAAGGTGAAACAAAAGTGCATAAACGATGACCCCTGTCTGCTGTGGATTTGATTTATATTACAGTGCCCTACAATAATTTGGCTACCTGTTATGTACAATATGTTGTTGTTTTTGTGTAAAAATGGCAAACAAACAGTGGAGTGAAATTCTTTATATTGATATTTGGTTTGGTGACCATTATGCAGCAAGAAGAGACTTTACCCTGCTTGACATTAAATCACCAAGATTTATTCTCATCTGGTCAAGGCTTCCCCATATATATATACACATGAGAGCTTTCTTTAATTCCACTGTATTTATGGGTCATGGATGGATTGCACTTAGCTGAAAACAAACCAGATGATTGCACAAGATTCATATCAGGGTATTGGTGTACCCAAGAAAGAAGTTAGATGGCTTTCCTCCAAACCATGATCACATGACAGATGTGGGATAAAGCACCATTCTAATGAAAAATATGGGCATCAAAATGCTCATTTGGTGCAACGGCAATGTACCTGACAGATTTTAGATAACCTTCACCAAACACCAGACTTGTCTTTCTACTTTGCTAGACTATAGCCCAAAACACGAAGCTTTTGCTTCCACATTTGGCCATGGGCTGAAGACACTGGAATTGAAGATTTGTTAGGTATTCTCCAAATTAAGGTGTGACCTCCAGACGTAAACTGCTAAACCGGGACTCAACAGGGGAAAGTACACTCCACCGATATACGAGTGTCTTGCCAGGTATGTCTCTTGACACCAGACCTTTCAAAGCATTTTTATTCCTAATGGACAGAAAAGGTTTCTTATGCCCTACTCTAGTAGTGTTTGTCAAGCTGAATCTTGGCCATACCAGCAAAATAACATCTCCGTTTATTCATTTTTCCCAGCTGCATTGGTTTAGCATAGAGTTTCTAGAAATAAATGCAACAAAATTTTAAAGTGCAAAAGAGAAGAGGCTGAGGTTACTGTAACCATACATTAAGCAGTCTAGATGATGGTACTGAACAATGTTCCTAAATCAAAATTTGTTCCTGTGTAATTCACCCTGTTGGGCATGTAATCTAACACATGAAACCTAAAAATGCAGTCTTTGTTAGGTGGAAAAAAACTATAAAAATGCTGCTGGGTAAATGAGAAAACCAGGATAGAATAATGTTTACTTGAAAGGTGATTGCAAGAGATGAGGCGTACAGCTTATATGATCTGCACTGCAAAATAATTTTCCAGGTCATGCATCATGACCATATTATGCAATTTTGTGAACGTTATGGATACCATTAGCTTATGAATTGCTCAGTAGTGTGTGGAGATGGTTAACTAAGATGAAAGTAGATTGCTATGTTTGAGAATCTACGCTGTTTTGTTTTTTCTTGTGCTTGCTCCCTTTTCTTGATTCACCAGAACCTTAATTAAAGAGCCAACATAGTGGGGGCATGTGCTCATAGGTGTGAGTGGCTCTGGAGTTCCATCTGTTCATTCCAACAGCTTCAACTGACAACAACAAGTGCTTTCCACTGGTGCAGTGTGTTGACAAAATGTTTAGAGCTCTGGCTAAAATTAGAAAGATAGAATAACAAGTGGCTCTGGCATGTGTTTTTGTCTGGTTAGCTTTGGTCTTAAATCTTGGTGCTGTCATGTTGTAACGAACTGTCATCTGGATTGTGGGCCAGCATTAACATCCCACATTTTGTGGATGGGCAGTAAGTTTTCTCTGGCCTGTTGCAAATGTAATCATGTGAGGATTTTGATGATTGGCTCTTGGTAAATTGGATCTTTCCTACTTGGGACATCACCCTTATGTGTATGCTTGAATAATGTTCCATTCCATATCTACACTCCTTGAGCACCATACCGACAAAACCCTGGAATGTGAAATGCTAAAGATGTTTTCTTTCTAAAAAACATCTTGCTTCAATCATTTTTTTTTTTTTTTAAACTGTGGAAACTGAAATGACATTAACAAGCAGTTCTCTCCCTTGCTGGCCTCTAGGGGGAGATTCATTACAGTAGATTAGCATTTTTGGGATGATATTTATTGTATAATTCTTCCTGAAAGAAAAAAAAAATGACAAGAGGGAGGGAGAGAGAGAGAGTAAGCTCATTACTAGAAATGGCTTTTAAGAGACAGGTACTTGTGCTTGCTTGTATACATATTGCCTTTTTTTGTCAGTCCCAGGTTTATTTTACCTTCACACGTGTTCGCCAATTTTAAACAATGCCTTGATAACATTCTCCATGATGCCTTACCATTCCTTACTTAGAATTGGAACATGCACCTAAGGTCAGGTTATTTCTTGGTTACACAGGTGGTGTGGCAAGCAGGCAGCAAGCTTCTTTCCTTATTTGTTTGCCTGTTACTAATTACTGCTTCTTCTGGATAGTACCTGACAGGTGATTATTTTAGTAAACTGAGTGTGAAGATGGAATTATCAAGTTTTGGATGAGTAGTGGAAAGGAAGGAAAGAACTACTTTTCTCCATTACCAGTGAATGCTGTGGGTGTTTTTTCAAATGGCTCAAGAATTTGTTGGTTTTTTTTTTTTTTTTAAAGTAAATTAATTGTTTCATTGAACTTCTAGGAAGAAGTGTGGCTGCATGAAAGTGAAGGCCTACTCTGACTTTAGCCAGCCTAACAAACCCAGCAAAAGTCTCTACTAGAATTTTCTATTTATAGATGTTGGAGAAAACCCATACATTTGGCAGGTGAAAAGTTAAGAGACGCTGCCAGAGCGATGCATCAAACTGAGCTGGTCTCAATTGACTGAGTCCTTACTTCCAAACCACCGTGCTCAGACAAGTTCAGAGCCAGGTTCCATTTGAATGTACCTAGTACTTGCATTAGTATGACATCACGGCTTCTCATGTGTAGTTGATCGTCTGCATACACCACCAGTATATCGGACTATGTTAAATCAGGACTGGTCTCATCCAGAATGAAATAAACTGCTGGTCTAGTTTGAGATTAATCTGAAGGAGGCAGCACTACTTGTCTGTGACACAGCAGAGTCAGATCTCTCTCTAATGTCAGGGAGGAGGATTCTATTGATAACCTTATAAAGAAGCATGACCATGTAATGGGAAAACATTTTTGAGGAATCATGCTCACGATTTAGCCATCTTGAGGTCAGTTAGAGCATTTTCCAACTATTTTACCTGAGGAAAACACACTTTTTAACAAATTATTCAATATAATTTGAATTGTTAATTGCATAAATTTTGTAAAACAGATAGGCCAAAGGAATTCACAATTAAAGAATGTTATCTTTGATGCCTACCCCAGCTCAAGTTACCTCAGCTGTTTACCCAGCGTTACACTTCTGTCAAGCTAAATGCCTTTGTAGGTAAAGAACTAGATAGCTATTTTGTTTTCAAAACCTCTCAGTAATACACACTCTGCTGCTGAAACGTACATCGTCTCCACTTCTGTATTCACTTCACTTTGGTGTGTATCATTTTCCTGAACAAACACATCAGGAAGAATCGGTGTCGGCATGGTATGTGTCTTAATTGCTGCACCTCCTCCTCCTCAAACTTCTTCCACCCCCACCCCCAAATTCAGCCTGGCTTGGAACAGCAATGTTTCAGGGATATCAAGTTAAAACATTCAGCAACAAATGCTTGCGTTTTAAAAATGAAAATAGCCAATACATGCATGTGAACTTTCCCGTCCCCCCCCCATGTGGAGCAGATGTAGAACACATCATGGAATACAAGAAATGAAACTGGATGTTTGTTTGTTTTTAAATCTGCAATCATAAGTTATGATTATAATAAAGTAAACAGTTGTTGAAGAGTCTCTCCTGACAAATCTCTTCTCCATCTGTGAAGAACATCACCTGTGAAAATGTTGCATTCAGTTTAATTATTTTAATTGGTGCTCCTTGACCAAGTGCTGTATATCTTTAAAAGAAAGAAAGAAACAACTATGTAATACAATATAGCATTATTACTATTCTGGAAGATACTTTCATGAGTGGGTGGATAGCTACGTAGGCCACGTCTTGCTCTTGGGTAGCTCTTAACTGATGAAAATGTACAATTAAATGATTTTATAAAGCAACTTCTTAGAGTGAAGAATAACCTCCTCCTGCCCTCAATTTGATAAGTTTACATTTTTAATTATTTACAAGGGTACAAAGTGATAGTTGGTTATTGGTGATTGCATGATCAAGATTAAAATAAAATTTATTAATCTCCTATAACAAAAAAGATTGGAGAAAAAGAAAAAACTGTTCATGTTTTAACTGCTTTTGTAAACTTGCCGATTAATATTTACAGCTTCCATATACTACAAGTGACATTCCAATTCTTGCTCTCTCTCTCTCTCTCTACAGTTTCTTGAGATCCTAAGTTCTGAATAGTTATGAAGAATCTCTGAACTCCAGAAGAATTTTGATTATAATTTTACTTATAATAATTATTGCACTCTAACTGTGAAAAAGGATTAAAGATTGCAGTCCAGGAAATTCATATTTTAAACAGCCGTCTTATCTTTAGTCTTTCGTATTGATGTTATTACAAGGTAAAGACAGTAACACAAATCATCTGTTGCAGAAGACGACAAGAAATTTCATACCACAAGACATATGCTATCTCTGATCTCCTCTTCTAGAAAGTATCACTACAGCATCCATGCTGCATTTAGGTTTCATCTTTGGAAGGAGATTATTGGCTGGAACAATGACCAGTTCTGTGCAATGTCTTTAATCTGTTAACTGCATCCTGCTGACACTGGCCATGACTGTGATTGGATGTCCTCTTAAATATTTTAGAGATTTTTTCTTTCTATTTTTTAAGAACAAGGAATGACTTGGTTTCTAGTTGAAATCTTAATGGGCTTACCTGTTAAATCTCAGCAACAACCAGTCTGGCATTTCAAGATTGGATGGGTGTGTGCAAATCACCAAGAAGACATTAGCTATGGTAAAGATTGTTATTATTCCAGACAAAGGAGCACAACTCAGTGACATCTGCATTGTCAAGAACATTGGTTATTTCTATTTTTAAAACTGGTTGATTTGTATATTTATCTACACTCAAAATACAGAAGTTACGATGGACATCACATGCTGTCTTGATGGAGCCTCCGCCCGTAGCCATGGAAACTAGCATTGCTGCGCATCCCTCATCCTTTTCATTTTTCTCCTCTGTTTATGATTTATGCCAGACACCAATGTTGAAATAACCCCGCTTTTGTTAAATCGCAGTGGAGCTTACTACAAATGTTTCTGTCTTTTGTCTGGTATCCCTCCTAAAGGAGAATTCTCGTGGGAATAAATAAAGGATAGATTTAAGGAACAGGTGTTAATCTTGAATATAAACTCTATTGGAAGTGAATCATGGTGACCCTTTGCGGACTTTAACGTTGGCTGTGGGAGTACAGAATATATTGTGTCTGGGGTGCAAGGAAGACATTCCTAGAGTTTCGAGTTCCTATCTGAAAGAAGTGGAAGTGCCAAGAGATGTTGGCAGAACTAAGCTGTTTGAAGAGATTAAACACTGAATCCTTTGAACAGTGATGCTTATTTCCTCTTAAAGACTAAGCTAATTAAAGCTGTAATAAAAGTTTGAAATTATCAGATACAGCATGCGTGGAAATAAACCTTGGAGTTCCACATGAAAGTCAAAATATCGTTTTAACAACTCTCTTCATGCTGAACTCTGGACTTCGGTCTAATGAGCCAGTAACAAGAAAGGGGCTTTCCTTCAAAGTTTATAGGTCCTCCAGCAAGAGTAGAAATGTCATTGAAAAAAAAATAGAAAGATAGGATAAAGTTTCAGCTAGCAGCAAGTAAATTAAAGCTTAGTCAGGTTTTTTTTTTTATGTTCTCCACTGGATAATAGCGTGACGAAATTGGGTGTTCTGCACTAGGATAGCCGATACCGATAAAAAGGGGAGGCTTAGAGGTTTCTTGTCAAAACTTTGGTGTTGGAAGAAGAAAAAAGTTTCATTTGAAAGGTAGGTTTTGCTTTAGTGCAAATCAGAGACTGAGAAACGACGACAGCATACTTTTGACAGGCTACTGTAAAAGTGTTGTTAATATGAGACAGTAATTTAGCAGCAGCCCATTTGGTGCGCTGGAAGTAAGTTCCTGATTTTCCTGTACCCTTTTGTTTTCTTCTTTTTGTTTCTTTACCTTTTCAGTGTTTTTTTTTTTTTTATGCCCCTGTTTTTCACTCAAGTTCTGGCCCTTTACCCAAAATCTGTTTCATTTAAAGGGAAATTTAAAAAAAAACTGCTGTTTTTTTTTTTCTCAGTGAATAATGAAACAGATACCTGAATTGCTAGCTTGATCTTGCTCTCTGCAGCTGCTGCAGTGTCTCCATCTAGTGGCCAGTTAATTTTTAAAAAAAGGAAATAATCGATTAATTTTATGCACAGTTCTAATCTAGAATCTAATCAAAATTGATTTTATACTTCTTCCATAAATGATGATGAATAAGTTCAGTATTTGTATGCTGATACTGCTGCATTACACGATAGAATCCCTTCTGCATTCTCCTCTAATGAAAATTTGTAATCTTTCGCCCTCCAACTCCACCCCCTTCTTTGTGGTATCATTCATGTCTCTGTACAGTGTTATTTGTTTACAGCCCCAGCTGAAAATGCTGGGTGCCCATAATTTTGGGGCTGTTCTGATTTGAAGTCAGTCATAATTTATAGGCCTGGAATAATTAGCTATTCTTCACTTGTCACAT
Organism: Nautilus pompilius; assembly: GCA_018389105.1. NCBI lineage: Eukaryota > Metazoa > Mollusca > Cephalopoda > Nautilida > Nautilidae > Nautilus > Nautilus pompilius. Next base: position 712,549 of record JACATO010002441.1, read on the forward strand.
TATCGTGACTGTTTATGTTGCTTTTCCAGACTAGTACTGCCTCCAGAGCTGCTGCTGCTGAAAAGATGATGCTGATACGAGCAGACTGGTTTATGGAATATTGTGCTTGTGTGTGTTTGGTTATTTCCCTTATTAAAGATTAAAGGTTCTTTTGATTCGGAATTCCCTTCTGTTGAAAGAAAAGTATTGACAACAAGGAATTTCTGGGGGGGGGGGTTGTTTGTTTTTGTTTTTTTTTATGGTTCCATTTACCATGTGTAGATGGTTTATAACCCTGTGGTTCTTAATATTCATGTACAAGTATGTTGACTTTTTAGTATACATGTCATTTGTAGCTGTGTTCAAGAGGACTGGTAAATAACTTAGAACTTTGTCACCTTGTCATCAGACAGGGAAGTTATGTCGTCGTCGTTTTTAATATTAGTTAGCAGAAATTTGGTAACTAATTAGTACTTTCAAATGAGACTAATTTATTTGTTGTTTGTTGTCTGTCTTGTGAAGAATGTTTCTTTTAGTCTCGATGAAAAAATAACTTTGTAAAGTTCATAGGTAAGCCTGAGGTGAAATTGATCTTGGTGGTTTGAACACCCGGTACTTCTGCTTGCTTTGCATAAATCTGTGCATTCGGACTGCATTTCTTTTTATGATTAAGTTCACTTTGCTAATTTTTCCATTTTCTTTTCTTCATTCATAGATAAGTCGACCTGGAGTATAAGACGAGGTTAGATAAGCCATAGTAATTAGCCAAACTTTCAACCAGAATATGGCAAATCCTCCATAACACTATTGCATCACATTGCTGTTTGTTGCATATCATTGAACTACTTTGATCTTCTGGATAAAGTAGTTTTTCAGCATCTCTGTAATCATGGAGAGAGATTTGGAACAAATTGCAAACAACATTATCAGTTCTAGTATTGAAAGCCCAGTGTCTATTTTTAGTCGTGCATGTCGTCTGTGATCATCAGCTGATCCAGGATCATTTTCTCTGTGTTGAACCACCTACTTTTAAAAGCCAAATGTTTCAGTTTTATCTATCTTTAATGCTTTTATTTGATTTTGAGATATTACTGCACTTAAATTCAGAAATTCAGCTCACATGCTAACAAAAATGGAATTGAGTCAATATTCAGCTTAGATTCAAGTTTTCAACATTTGAGATTCACAACTAGGCCAACATCCTCAACTGTTTTCTGATTGGATAATATGGTACACACCTTTGGGAAACTGCTGTGGTGAATACTGTACACCAGCAAAAAAGAATGATAGGAAGGAATGAAAAGACAGTGATCATCAGTTGCAATTTGTTTGGCTTTTAGTCTTGACTCCACAACATGTCATCCATTGGGTTAGCGCACATTTTTCCAACTTATCCTTAATGTTAGTGCACCTAGCTTTGTAGTCACAGTTTTCCTCTCTTTTTTTCGTAGTCTATAACATTTACTTTACTTTTACTCCCATCTCTAACACATTTCCCACTGATGCCTTACTTCCTGTGCCACCATATTATCACTTTTTTTAGCAAACTTAACAACTTCCAGCTTAAAATCTGCCATGTATGACTTGCACGACCTTAGAGGATGCATCTTGAGATGAAGTAGAGGATTTGATGGAGGTATTTATACATATAATTAGGATTGAAAAGGACAGATAGAACTTATTGGTGAATATGTGCTTGTTGTTGATTGGATAATTTTGCATGCTTCAATGAGCTCATTAACAGTGACTTTACTCACCTAATCGACAAACGTTCCAGGCAGCAATTTCTGTAGTCTGTTTCAAATGAACAGTTTTACAGTTTATTTCATAAAATAACACACTTTGTTATTTTTATTTTTTCATTAGAACAATTTCAATGGCTGTAAGTATAATAAGTCAATTTGGGGTATAATTTGAAGCTCGGTCTTCCAGGGAGATAGGTGTTGACTTGTACACCAAAAAATTAAGTAATGTTTTTGGAAATTGATATTTGCTTTACACCAGAAGAGTTTTATTGAGAGAATGAGGCACAAAAAAAGGGGGGGGAGGGGGATAGTGTATGTATGGTGAGGTTCTTCAGGATTCGGCTGAAGTGAAATTTTTTAGGCAACCCTGGCCTAGTCATGCAGAGATGCAGCTGCACAAATGGGAATAGTTGGTTAAACCAACACTTTATTGTTTAGAGTCTGAAGATTCTATATGTGGTACTTGCAGGACAACCTTTGACTGCTAAGCAGGTTTTATGTGTTTACCATTCTTAAGAACTAGGTTGTGCTACAGTTATTCTAGTAAGAACCTTAAAAACTTGTGAAGCTAAAAGTCTCAAAGTAAAAACGATGGTGGAAGTGTGTGTGTGTGTGTGTGTGTGGCTACATTGGAACATAAGGCATTTATCAGAGAAAACCCCCTGGTTTCAGTTTTCTAAATCAAGCAGATCAGGTAGTTGGGGTTATTCTTCCTGACTAATTCTGAGGTGCGGCCATCTTTGAACCGGTTGTACCACTCCTTTATTTGTGTTTTTCCCATAGCATCATCTCCAAAGGCCTTCTGAATCTTCTCGATAGTCTGAGCTTGCGTATCACCAAGTTTTTGGCAGAATTTGATACAGTATCTTTGCTCAATGCGCTCGGTCATCTTGACTCAAAAGGAAAAATCGCACAGCACACTCTTCACGTCTGTACTCAATGTGTCACTGCAGGCGACTGGCACAACTTACAGACACGAAAATTTTTGCGCATGCTCGGGAAGGATGTGGATTTTGCTCACGCATTATTATTTTGTTTAAACAAATTCAAGGTCGGATACTTTTTGACTACACCTCGTAATGCACATTTGAAGGTTGGTTGGGTCCAAATGCTTCCCAGGTGATATGCCGAAGGTTAATAAAATATGGATTCTACATGTGTGTTTTATATTACAGAACTGGTCCAACTATTGATCTTAAAAATGGGTACAAGTACTTCTTAAGGCTTACAACTCAGACCTAGTGAGCATGCCCAAAATCCCCTGTCTTTGCTGCCAATGTTTTAGTGGATTCAGAGATTCTTTTTTTCTACTACACATGATATTGCACTAGTACCTAATTAGAGCTAATGTTATGTGGTTAGTGCATTTGGCATCATTGAATCTCATTCTCATTTGTCATTTACCAAACAACTTAGTATCATCTGCAGAGTCTAGAAGACTGATTTGGAAGCAAATGTCAGAATTATTTATATGTACCAAAAAGAAAACAAGGGATCAACTATGGAGCAATGCAGGTTCCCACGGATAGCAGTCTCCTGAATCAGGTGGAAATTCCTTCAGTTATCATATGTTATTATCTAAGTCATGATTGTCCTCTGGCCGTAATAACAAATTAACATTACTACTAAGTTGTTTGCATTTTTCTGTTAAATACGTTTGTGGAACTATATCAAAAGCCATAGCAAAATCCAAATAACTGTTTTACTTATGACATCTTCAAGAAACTCAAGAAGGTATGTGAGACGAGAATAGCCATTTTGAAAATTGACTTTATTTGGTTTAGGGCTTATTTTTTTAGGTGAGGTATTTACATTTTTTAAATAATTGACAACCACCTCTTCCATTAAAGTTTCTAACAGCTTTTCTACCATTGATGTTAGACTAATCGTTCTTTAGTTCCCAGGGTTGTCATTTTTCCCCCTCAAATGTTAAAGTAACATTTCTTCTTCTGCTGTTGGGGTGGTTGGTACTCATCCTACATTCAAAGACTGTTGGAAGAATGTACAAATTTTGGGTAGTTAATTCAATCAGCTGCGAATTGAATTAATTTAGGTTGAGCGGTATCTGGTCCCACTGATTCTAGGAATTTCTTTTGGCTAGTATTGTTTTTTTTTTTTTTTTTTTCTGTAGTCATGTTGACAGGGTGGAGCAGCAAGTTATTAACTGAAACTTCAGCTGTAATGAACTCAAGATTTCTACACACATAAACATTAGCAGAATAACCACTGCAGATATTTACGGTTCTTTAACTTTATTTATCAAGCTACTTGAATTATCTTTAAGGACCAATGCACTCCTTACATAATCTCTTCTCCTTAACACATATATAAAATTGTTTGGGTTGTTAATTTAACACTAGTTGTTAATGAATTCTCATGTTGTTTTGCTTCACTAATTTTCTTGGCATCATCTTTCAACTCTTGCAATTTTCCGTCTTTTAGCAACCTGAAACCTTTTGCCTTCTTAGACAGGATCTTGCTTTCTTAAACATACTAAGGGATATTTCTGGTCATTCTTTTGCTATGGTATTACACCCTGCAGACTAATGTAAGAATGCTTGCAAAGGTGCCCCATTTTTTTTTTTTTTTTATTATTAAAATTGGCTACCTAGTTAAGAATGGCGATGTCTCTGACGGATCTCCCGAGAACAGTATCCTAGAATGATTTTCGGCAACGATGCTGAAAATGTCTTGCTGGGCCCGATCATCTGTGGGATTTCCAAAAAAAACCGGCGGTTGGTTGTCGAGATCCGAAAAATGTAAACAAGATTTTTGAAGTCATTAAGAAAATCGCTGATAAGTGATCATGTGGTTTGTTTGTAAAGCTTATGGAGTGAGTATTAGTTACAGGCATGTAAAGGCTAGGTGGCTGGCAAAGTATGGTTCTTTGGCTAGGTAACCCAGTCCTGTGGATGCTGACTGCTTTCTTATGTTTCTTTTAGTTCATTAAGCAGCCTGTCTGCTGTCTACAACAACAAATTGGACATTATTCTCTAAACAACCAACCACCCCCCCTTTTCTCTGAGAGGGGAGTAAGAAAGCAAATAGATCGGCATTAGATTCTGATCCATTATTGATAAGTTTCTCTCTCCATTCTAAATCATTTTTACCGTACAGCATATAAGTTGAGTTATTATATCTTTATCAATCAGACATTTGTTATACATGTAGTAAGTCTGCATCGAGTTCCTCTTTTGCATTTAATTAGGTGTGATAATTTTCTCTTCAGTATGAGAAAACAATTTACAAATATGCAGCAATTACTGTATATATAAACAAAATGTTTATCTAGTAAATTTTAAAACTAAAAAAAAAAAATGACTTTTTTTTTAGAATAAATATAATTACTGTAGGTCTTGAAAAGAATGGAAGGTTACTGATGATGATGTACAAAAAGTAAAGACTGGTTTCAGACATTTTTCATTATCTTATTGGTAGGTACTGAACTAACTAATGAACCTTTATTTTTGTGATCTTTCTCTAATGCCATCATCAGGGCTTAGTCCTGGGCAAGACTAATTTGGAATGCATTATGTCAATTTTCAGTAAATGTGCTCTGGTAGCAGTTTCTTCTCTGTTTTTAGACTCTGCGAGTGACAAGCTTGGTCGCTGTGTTTCTGATGTAGGTCTTTTTTTTCTTTTATCGCCAACACTTTAGTAAGGAATTATTGCTACATAAAATCTGGATTATCTGTCAATTTTAAACTGATAAGCTGTTTTAAAGTATCAGATACAAGCAGCAGCATCAGTAGCAGCTTGGAGTTTGGCTTTTCTCAGTTTTAGCAATTCTCAAGTTCAGCCATCAGCTTGGGATATCTTTACAGGTCAGGTCATCGTATAATATGTATATACATATATATATTTATATTTATTTCTAAGAGATTGTTTTAGACAATGTTTCCAAAACCCTGCCTGTAAACCAACTCTTCTGTCCTGCCTCCACAACCTTCTCACCTTTGAATGGTGTGATGGTTGGCGTTTGAATGTTTTACAGCTTCTGCCTCAGCACCGTGACAGAGTGGGTTAGTTGTTGATTGTGGTTACACCTGACAGGCTTTAGAATCTACAACTGAACTTATTAATCTACTCTGTATAGCCACACACACCTCTAATTGGCCATTCTTATAGCAATCCCTCCCAGACAGCAATGGTCTTAATGGTACACCCTTTGTATAACGGTTTTATTTGCATCAGATGCATTGACCAATCAGAGTGTATATTGTTTGCCCTGTGCTGTGTGGCTTAAAGATGGAAATCGCTGTAAAGCTGCAAATTGTGGAGAACTTAGAGAAAAAAAGAAAAGAAAAATCAGGTAGAAATTTGCATAGAACGTGGCTTTGTTAAAAGTATAGCTGAAATGCTGTGAACCAACAGGGAGAAAATTAAGCCAACAAATTTGTGATCTTGTTAAAAACTAATGATTTCAAGTGCACAAACAGACAGTGGAGCTCTTCAAACAGCGTCGCAATTTTAAGTTTAAGTTAGTTTGTCCAGGAAGGGGCTGATATTGATACCTTAACCATCTTTAGTTGGTTGGAAAATAAGGCTTCAACTCAGTGTTGACAAAACTAGCTTGTTTTACCAGCCTGATGCTAACTTCTGGAAGTGATGAATGTGCTGATACAGCGAACATTTAGCAGGGTTACATTTTTCGGAATAAATATGGATGGTTCTGATCGTCTGCCAAAGCCTGCAAAACCCTAAGTGCTTAAAAAATTTGAAAATTTCCTCTGACTTATTGCTTTAATAAAAAGGCCTTGAAGACTGACTACTACTACGTGGAGAGCGTGAGGGGGAAATTCTGAAAATGCACCAACAGAAACTCTCTCTCTTTTGATAACTGCTCGTCCCAAGACTGTTACAATGCACTTTTTACCCCCTTAATTCAACATCTGTACTCCAATCAATAGAATAAGGCTTAATTCATTGCTTCAAAGCATGCTAATGAGAATTGCTCCTCAGATTGATACTAATCATGGATTTCAAGTGGACATTCTTCAGATGGTGCACTTCACTGGAAATGCTTTGGGACTCTGTCACAGAGAAGTGTTTAAGGTGCCTTCTGCTGTGTGCATTGACAAAGGATGTAAGATGCTTGACAGATTAAATTAATAATGTAGAAAATCAAGCTTTTTACTTGCGCAAACATGGATGGTGAAGATGCCACACAGTCGGTCAGGTCTGTTTGGTGTGATGAAAAAGCCAACAAAAGTGATGTGGTCGATGTTTCTCTTGAACCAGTTGTCCTCTAATTACAGGAGTGTCTGAAAGCCATTGGAACTATGCACTCTTATATACCGTCTCTGACAAATACTGGAGACTTGTCTGTAATGATAAATGAGATTGAAAAAAGATTCTTTTCTCTACTATGCACCTTAAGCACTCATCTCATTTGATTTTTTTTTTGAAAAAATGAATAGCTACTTTGGTGTCTACCCCTCCATGTCTGTTTATATTGCAAGCAATGTAATCATATTTATTAGCTTCCATATTTCTTGTTTGTTGCTGAAAGGAAATCTATATGATTGATGTTGGGGGTGTTCCATCCTTTTGTAGTCTGTCTGCAGATATTTCTGTTATATTGTTGCAATACATGCATATAATTATTTATCAATATGATGATGATTTTTGCTTGGATTAATCTGATTTTTAAATTTGTCTGCCATATAATGCAAATAGTATATAATTAATTACCTTTCCTAATAAATTCATTCAAATGTTTTAAAATATTATGAATACAATCATTGTTTCTCTTTATCAGATTACTAAAACAAATCCTGTTATAGTGAACACCCTGATGTAAAGAACTTTCTCCCCCCACCAGTGTCCCATGGGATTGGTTCACTATAATGAGGCATGACTATATTCAAATCTGCATTCAAATTACTATTTTCTGTTTTCCCAATGAAACAATATTTTGCTAAATGCTTACTATAATACAAGTTTTGTTTGTTTTTTCGATGACTTTGCTAAGTACCATTTGGATGGTGAGGTTGATATGTAGTTGTTTTAAGAGTGAAGTGGGTGGAGCCATGAGCTGAGGAGCGCCCTAACCAACATTAAAATGCTCAAAGCCGGATACCGTGTAAATGAATGGCTGGCATTTGGGGCACTGTTTAGTACACACATACCAAGCTTGCTCTGTACTTTCTCTACACAGGAGAATGAATGTGCTTTACAGGTCTCAGGTTTCATTAATAACTGGTCAATTTACCTCTAATTTCTGGTTGAGTGGTAATAATAAGACCACATTTATAAACAAACCGTAGTCAGCTAAATTAAAGGAAATATTATTTTTTTTTTTAAATGTCAGGGTGGGGGCCCCCAGGCACCTTACCCACTATCACTGATAGGTCCTCAAGACTTAATGAAGAGTTGGGTAACTTGTCAGCAAAAGCATGCAGTCTTATTAGTGCATTGATTGATTTGTTCCTGTTAAGCGAAGTAGATCTGATGCCAAGGGAGTCTGGAATCTTCTCTCTTCTTCCGGATGTTAAAGATTAAGAGCAAAGTACTTGATTACAAGCAGAACGGATATTAGACTTTATCAACGTTTTTATGTATGGGGTCACACGATCACAGCAATACAGCCAAGGGGTGTCAGAAACAAACCCTGAACTAATAGACTCCAAGCTTCCTACTGCGTTGATTTAGATGATACTTACGCAAGTTTACAGATCTCATTTCCCTGTATTCCACAGCCCTTGTGCAAGACCCTTGGTAACCAAGTTGTACTTAGTGATGATCACTATCAATTCTAAGGCTGCATGGTTTGATTTTATTGCAAGGACTCAGTCTCATTGCATTGAGATTCTGGAATCTATTTCTGTTGTTTATTAAAAGGAATTATTCTTATAGCCATATAGCAATGTCTTTTGTTTGTTGTTGTTTTAACATTAGTGTTGAGATTACCAGCTACATAAATTCCATGATGAAGCTTTATAAGCTATGGGGGTGGGTTGGTAGGTAGGTAGATGTGTAATTTCCTTCTTGCCAGCCCGGCATGGTTAAACCACAAATATACTGTCTTAGCAGTTTATCTGTGAAAGGTTTGTTTTCCTGTTATGGTTATTATGTGCAAAGCTGGCTAGAAGTCTTAGGGGTTATGTAAAGTCCCCTATCAAAGTACCTATCTAAGCTTTTTAGATTGTTATGATTACTGTGGCTCATATGAATACACTTGGATCAGAGTTAGTGTTAGTTATATCATGTCACTTGATATCATGTGTAAGTGTCTTTAGTGTATTAACTAATCCACTATTGATACCATTAGCATAAATTAGAAATAAAACTGGCCCCAGGAGGAACCTCTGGATTACTCTACTAGTGATATGTATGAACAAAGGAAGTAGCACCATCCAAAGCAACACATTGGTTTCTAATTGCTAAATAATCTGACAGCCACAATAACAAATCTCCACCTAACCCTACGCCCTTAAGTTTTTTTTTTAAAAATTTAAACACTGATGTGCAACAATGTCAAAGACCTTATTAACTAATGTCCAAATAAATTGCATCGACTGCAGTACCCTCATCAATCAACATGAATAGGCAAGTCATTCATAAATGTAACATTTGTGAGAGAAAAACCCATCTAGAAACCCATATTTTTTTTCTTGTAAACCATGGGTTTATATCTAATGATCGATTCTTAGATTTGGTGATTTTCTCATTTGCTTTTGTTACCTTTCTTTTGCTCCTCTGTTGGGGTATCTCGCTGGAGAGAAAAAGTACCGAGTGAAAATCGTATGAGGACCCAAAGATTTTTCTAACTTGGTTTGTTTTTTTTTTTGCTTGAGTTTGCTTTTTGTTGCGGTGATATCATTCCTTAGTAGTTAAGGTTCTAGTTTGCAGTATACAACCAATATTTCCTTTAGGCCAAATGCCCTTCTGGTGTGGCTGGGCCATGAGCATGTGTGATTCACCTGCTGCTGTCAACTTCTCCCTTATTTATTCTCACTGCTTTTGCAGTCACCCTTCAGGCCATTGTCCCAGCTGATTTTCATTGTATTTAGGTCTGGGTGCTGCTCTTGACTTTGGCATTCCTTGCGCCCAGTCCATGTCAGCCTTTTTTAGACTGTGGTGGAAACAAATGGCCAGTTGTCTGCCTAGTTTTTAAGAGTTTATTTGCTGATAAAATCATGCCACCATATGCATAACAGGCACTGCTCTAGTTCTCAAAGCCATTTAGTTTCTTTTCTAGCCAGTTATCTAGCACTCACATCCATAGAGGAGCACAGGGGATGCCACTGGGGGTAAACACCTGCAGTTCTGTACACCCACAAGCATTTTGTTTCTTTCACAGGATGTTGATGAATTTGGTAAAGGTCTCTACTACTGAGGCAGTATGTTGTTGCAGCACAACTCGCTCACTGCCATGCCCACATCAAGGTAATTCTCCATTCACCTTGGATCTTCTGGTTCCTTTTGCTTTATTAATACTAATTTGCAATTCCCACTTCTTTGCTTCACTGGCTAATTCTGATCCTCGTATTGGATTGGTTAGAAGTATGGTATCGCCAGCATGCCTTAGGTCCCTAACCCTGACATTTCTTATGTAAATGCCAGGTTGATTTTATTCTGGGTTGTCAGAAGTATTCTTCAGGATGTAATCTGTAACAAAGTTGGTGACACATTGCATCCCCCTCTCATGCCTGCGACTACATAAAACCAGTCAGAGGTGGTTCTTTCAATATTGTGCTGTGCCACTTTTGCGATTTTTGGTGCACCATACTGTGGCAACAGCTTCCAAACTTCTCCATATGGAGTTGTAAAAGTCCGCAAAGCATACGAGCAGGTCCTTACTCCATTTGCAATGGCCTTTTTTTCTGCTAACTGCATCGACACAAAGATTTGGTTACTTCATCCTCTACTTGGTCTAAAGCTACATTGGATCTCTCTCAAATAGTCTTCTATGGCTGCTTTCACTCTGTTCATGAGAATTTTTCCTGGCACACACTACAAAACAATCCTATTAAATGTTTTCCAACTCTTTTATTTTCCCTTCTAGAATAACTATGCATTCTTTGGTGAACGCGGTAACAGAAAAGCTATTCAATAGCTGGGCGATTTCTTCAACTCGATCATTGGGTACACACACAAGATCTCCCAAATGTAATGTTTAGCTGCTAGGTGTTTTTGAAAAGATTTTTTTGCTGCTTTAACTTCTGCTTTCTTCCTGAAGTGTCCTGTATTGTTATGCACACCTTTGGTGTTCAAAATTTCTCTATTTTCAAGAAATATTTGACCATGTTGCCTAAAAATTTGAAAACTATTCAAAATTAATGGTGATGGCAGGCCAAGCAGATAGCATAACAAACTGTTGTGGCTAAGGGCCCAAGTCTGATCACTTTGATAAATCTCCTATTGTATGCCCCCCTACTTTTCTGTATCAATCCATCAACATGGATTTTTCACCAGTTTCCTGCTATAGCTAAACAAAGAGGAGTTCTATAGGGACTTTTCATTAGCTGGTTGGTAGTTCTGGGGACCTGCCTCATCTATTGGCCCCTCATATTATAGAGACATTATCTGCAACCATTTTGTTCACAAGTATCACCTGTATAGCATATCATTCAAAATTAATTCTACAGAAGAATATGTTAGTGTGTGTGGAAATGAATCAAACTGCTTATGTTTTTGATTAAAACAATTTGATTAACCTTTTGAACTTCTTGGCTTGATATTTCGGTCTGTGATGCCAATGTTACTCTATTCTGTGAGTTTGATATATTGGGCTCTGAGCACATAGTTATGTGTCTATTTACGGTTTTCAAACTGAGAGAGCCAATCGGCGATCACCTGACAACAAGACTTTAGGAAATGAAGTTTGCAAATGGCAACTATAGGAATTTGTAAAGGGATTGGGGGTAATGATTAGGCCAGGCCATCATGGTTCAAAGGGTTAACTCTGTTGGGATGACTAATTGTTGGCTGCTATGTAAGCTGGTTACATTATTAAAGGTCAGAAGTTTGAAGTTTTGATATGTTTCTAGCTCAGTTTCTATGGTAACTAATGACGCTTGGTCCCAGATGTATAGATTTCAACACTGCTTCATGTTCCATTTTTATAGTTCTCAAAAGGCTTGTAGTATGATATTGCCTCTTAGTTTTTCTTAAACCAATACACCAGAACTAATAAAATGCAGTAGATCTGGATAAAATGCTTGTAACCAGGTATCCACTCAGTTTTTAATTAAAAAAGACAGACAAATCCAGATGTCAAATTCATATAGTGCTAAGCACAAGAATAAGATAACTGTAGTATTTCCGCAATGTGGGACCTTTGCATTTTATAAAATAATTTCTTGCGCTTAACATTCTTCCACATTGTGGTAAATAAGCCAGATTTTCTCTGCACTCAGCAGCACCTTATGAATATATTTTCTTTTTTCAAAATGTAATCTTTGCTTGTTCCATCATACTTTATAGAGTTGGTTGTGTCTTTTTATGTAAGTAACATTTTAAATTTGGGGAAAAAAATTACCTGTAAGTTTTTTTATTGCTTAGACTTATTCAGCATTTTTACATTCTGTCAGTGGAGTCTTTCAGGCCAATTATCTTAATTCTATCTTGAATGTATTTTTTCTCATTAATATTTCCTGCTCTTCAGCCTCATCAACCAGTCTATCTTTGCATCTCTTCTCTAAAGGTCAACTGTCTGCTTCAGGGTCAAGTGGTCACTAGACCGGAATAAAATGGCTAGCATTTTTCACTATAATAATTGGGTTCTTCGCAGGAAGTAGAATGCTGTCAGTTTCCTGGGTTCTTGCCCATTGCTTCTTTAACATCTTTCCGTCTTCACATTTTGGTTGGGTTGGTTAACACACCAAAGCAACACTGACTATAAATACACTTGGCTTCAAATTTTAATTCCATTCTTTTAAAGGAACCTTCTGGTTTGTATTTTGTTCCTCCAGCTGCCACAAACTAAACCCTATATATATATATATATGTGCCTGGTGTTGTCCTAACTGACTGGTTCTTCTACTAATTTAGCTTTTATTTTACAATAAAACGGGTAGAAAATTAAATGCGCGCTTTCAGTATTTGGGAGTTTTCCAACACCTTCCAAATCTTTCTTCTTCTGATATGCGGTGAAGAAAGAGAACTGAAATGTAGGAGGTGGGGGGTGTGGCTTTGAAAAGCTAATAAAAGTCTTACGATGAAGATTGCTTCTATTAAGAGCAAAAGGATGTAGCTAGCGCATTAACTTTGAGCATTCAACAATGGAGGTGGTGCCAGTGCGGGGCTTTTCGCCAGCAGCACAACTGCCTATCAGGCTCTCTCTCTCTTTGGTGTGGCTGTTTAGCTGCGAGCTTTCGTCTCTGTGAAGCGCGCATGGTTAAAAATTTTAGAAGAAGCCCCAACATTGCGGGGTTCAGAGATCTGGGCAGGGGGATCATTACTTTCAGATGCCACTCCAGCTGGGTACTGATGCATTTGGTTCTCTGTGGAATGGCCAGACTGGTGCATTATGGAAGGCTATCAGTACATGGATTCATGTACTGCATGCTCGAGCTTTCTTAAATCAAAACTAGACCCTCCTAAAAAAAAAAAAAAGATATATACTAAAATCCTTGAATGATATTGAATGTCTGTATTTTCAGAAAGAGAAATCAAATCATAAACTTACCAGAAACTTAAGTGTTAAATTTCTAAAATCTGTCAACCCGCTGTGGCCATCAGACAGTCATAGAGGATGTCAGCCAGGCTGCGCTGGTGGAGAAATGCCATAGGTACAGGTGTAATGCACCTGTTGTCTGTCTTCAGCCAACTGCTGGGGAGCTTGCTGATGTTGGTGCGCAGTAACTTCATCGGACAATGGAAATTTGTCTGCTGTTTTGTTACCACGTGAACTGTGTAGATGAATTGCAAAAGAAAGGGAGCTGTTTCTTTTGCGAGGATCTACACGGGTACAGGAAAAAGCATAGGTTAGACTCCGCTGGTGTGTATGAGGGTTGGGCCAGATAGACTCGTTTAACCCAACAGCCTAATTTTTTAAAAAAAAAAAAAAAAAAACTGTTGAAAAGTTGCATGAGGTGGAAAGAAGAAATTTGTTAATAACAACACTAATTTCCGGTTTATTGAAATTAATCGCTTCACCGCCTTCGGGAAAAGGATATGACAGCACCTGTCTATCGTAATGATGATCAACCAAACAAAAAACAAAAAAAAAAAAAATGTGGCCATTTTAGTTGTTTGCTGAACCTGTAAGTGCGCCATACTCTTAAATTTCGGAATAATTGATTAGTGGTAATTAAAAAAGATACCATAAAAATTGTTCTTATTGTGCAGTAAAACTCTCCACGGGGTTTTTTTTTTGTTGTTGCCCGTCTTTTAAACTCAGAGCGGAGGGATCATTTCAAATTGTTTTGGTACTGATACCAAGCATTTCTGTCTGGTGGAATTTGCCTGGGTTGCAACTTAGATCAAAGATGATCTAGGTGACTGAGACACTTCGTTTGTCTACCATTTATCGACAATCCAGCAGAGTTGTTCTGATGACGACAGACGGCCCTGGATTTGTGTAAACAAATTTGAATTTTATAGAAATAACAAAAAACAAAAGACATGCATGTGGTTTTTATTTTACAATAGTATACTCTCAATTAGCTGATTTTTCTTCTAGCTACGAATTATAATTATATCTGATTCTGCCACATTCTTCTGACAAAAGTTTTGCTTTTTTTTTTTAAGATGAGAAGAAAACAACAGAAAATATTCCTTTTGCTGACATGGCAAACCTTTAACTAAATATTTGTTTTTTTTTTAATAAAACCTTAACATTACATTTGTTATATGTGTGTGTGTGTGTGTGTAGGTGCCCTGCAGTACACTGTTGGCTTTTCCTCTCTTTTCCCCCTACTGTGTGGCCAGCTGAAACAGCATCCTGAGGCTGGCTGCTTGCCCCTTTATATGCATCTGCCTCCCATTAACATGACTACTGGCCTAGCCCACCCAGTTCAGGGTCCAGTTCCCTGTAAGGCCTCTTCTGATAGCTTTCCTGAGGGAAGGAGAGGGAGAAGAATCAACAATGGCTCTCTTTACTTTGCCTGGTTGTGTCGTGTGAGGTCTGGGGTGGGACTTGTTTTCTTACCCCCCCCTCTCCCCAACAACTTTTTCCCTGGGGGAGGGGGACTTGCTTCTGTATGGAAACTTTCCAAGGTGACACTTTGACCAAACAATGAGAAAGAAACCTGTGTTGGCTGTTCCTCCAGAATTTTGTCATCTTTATCTATTCTTGGACACAGATGTTACCTTGGTTCTTTTGGGGGTGGGAGGTAAATTTGCAATCCAAGAGATCAAATCCTGAATTGTATGTGGAAAGAAACCTGTTTGGCTACCCTTAGGGAGGCATTTATTATATATTTTTTGTTCTCTTAGAAATGGGTGTTTGGTAAAAATGGACTACTTAGAGAACAATTTTCTACATACAGAAACTATTAGACTTTTATTCTTTTTAAATCTTTATCCTAATGTATCCTAACTCCTAACAATACGTTCTTGGATTCCCAAGAATATATTTTTTAAAATTAACAAATTGAAAAACAATGTGCAGGTGTGGGATCCCAAATCCAGCTTGCTTTGGATCTGAAGGTAAGCTGGATTCTGGGTTTTTCCAGTTTTGGGGCATATACCCTAGAATTTACATATAAAAGAATAAAAAAAACATGAAAAAATAATGAAGAAAATGTCTTTATTAACTCACCTATCCCTCTTCCATTGTTAAACTTCAAAACGAAGGCTTGCTGGATTTATTTTCACTAATTACAAATAACCAAATGAAGATATAGATGGGGTGGAAGATGAGGTATTTGCTGGTGTAGAGAGAGAGATTCCAGAAGTTGAAGGTTGAGGCTTGTCAGACCTCTGTCATAGAGGTTGTAGAGGTAGGCTTAGAAGCAATTTTATTAAAACATTTTGAACCTTGAGTAGTTTTAAATGTTTTGGTCTTTCTTTCAGAATATTTCATGAATTTTGTATACAGACATAATGTGATGCTCTGATATGAAGTTCGTCGGATCCATCCCACAAATCAGTTCCTCTGTAATGCTTATCATCCTTTCAGTAGAAATTTTTTCCTCTACCTCAGTACTGTCATCATAATCATCATCATCACTATCATTTTCTTCAATATCATTCATTACCATATCACGTATTCCTGCAGGCCTTTTAGACATTGTTTAGAGATAACCAGAGCTACATATGCAATATAAGTTCACTAGAATCACGCTGAGAGACTTGTTTACACAGGACGCTGTCTCAAATTGATGTGGGAAGTGTAGGCGCCACCCAAACAGCAGCAGTTCTGAGAAATACTGGCACACATTTCAAATTCTTACACATGGCTGGAGTTGCCAGTTTTTTTTGGAGCGTTCCAGATAGTGGAACACCGGATTCAGGATCTCACACCTGTATTATGGTAATGCTGCTAAATTATCTTTGTTGGAAAACCATACATGTGCTTTTTTTATTATTGTTGTTTATTATAAAAGTTGGTTTCCTATGTAATATATAATGGAGACTTGTAGGACTAGTTGGCATTGTTTAGATAACAGCTTGAGAACCATTTTGTGATGTTTTCGTTTGATGGTTTATAAGGACCTAGGGTTTGTAAAGGAATGTCTTTTTTCTCTGTTCATCCTGCATTTGCTTGACTTTTGCTACTTCTGAGAGATCACTGCATTGTTTCTTTACATAACCAGTAAATGTATCTAATACAGTTCTGGACCTGTGTTTTAGAATAAGAATTTTTCGTTTGTCATCTGATGCTGATGTATAGTTATTCCACAGAAAGATCCAAAAAGTCATTTTCTTCTTCTTCAGGGTTTCAGCAACAGAAGTGGCTGATTTTATTAGCATCATTGTCTCCGGAACAAGTCTTCTAGGTTTTGTCATCAAGAGAATATGTACACTCATGTGCATGTCCATAGTCTCATTGACTTAGCTGTTCCTGCTCCCTTCTTACCCTTATAATCTGTAATTTTACAATCAATTGTTTTGTTCAAAAGCAAGTAGTTTATTTCTGATTTCTTTTCATATCTTGTAAATTTTATTTCAGACAAAACTAAATTATAATATAACATTGTGATAGCTACATAGCTGGACAATCAATGTGTGTACTTGTGGTAGTATTAAGTGTTTCTCTTTGTTTTCTCAATCCAGTCAACGACGATTGCATAATAGCATAGGAGGTCTGCTTAAAATGTTCAATGAACTGTGATTAGTGGCCCACTTCTGTTCATTAATTGATTTCTGCTACAATAAATAACTTGGGAGGGTGGGGGAAAACTAGCCAGAACATAAATTGAAATGCCAGTTAACTAACTGCTAGACTCTTTTGTGTACTTTTTTCCATAATACATTATTTATAAAACTATTAACAAAAAACAAAAATGTGACATTTCTAACTGGCTGGGTTGGTTGACATTCTATCTTCTCTTCCTTCCCCTATAAAAAGTTCAACTTTTTTGCTACCATTTGCAGGATAATTGTGGGGTGTTTTTTTTTTCTAATTAATAAATAAATGTTTTTTTTTTTCAGTTGGGTAAGCTGACGGTCACTGTGCTGAAGCAGCTGATGAAGATAGAGAACATCCGAACAACCAGCACCAAGAAAGCTGAACTGATAGAAGCAATTAATTCTCATTATGGAGTCTGAAGGTTTGGGAGGGGCTTTTTTTTATGTTTTTCGCCCTAGGACCTGCCATCTACTGGACAGGAGAGATGCTGATCTAAGTTGTCATCAAGTCGTTTTAACTCATCAGGAGTTCTCTGCATTTTTTTTTTTCAGCGCCATTCATTCCTGGTCACCATAACCGAAACAAATTACCAAAAGTAGCATTAATTCTCCTACAAAGCTGCCAACCCAACTGACAGCTAGTGCCCTGACTACCACTTTCATGGAACAGTCGTCTTCTCATCTCACCATCTGATGTTCTGGAAACATCTTGATGAGGATGGAGAGTAAAAAAGCTGAAGCTAGTAGTGTCATCATTTAAACACACAAACATATTGATGATGCTTATTTTCGTTTAAGTCTAATTAAAGATGTATTTTAACCTTGTGTCTGGTAAACCATTCACTAACTAAACTCATTGTTTTCCCACTCTGGCAATAATATTATTCTGTATAAAGGGAGAGCATTCTAATTATTAGCTGTCATTCTAGATCAAAAGGAAGAGCCTTAACATTTTAGATTCTTGTGTCATTTTGCTCTCCCTTTTCTTGGTTTCCAATAAGTCCACTGGCTTCACTTCTTTACTTGTTTGTTTTTCTTTTAATATAGTTTTATCTGTATTGTTTTGAACTTGTAAAGATGGCAGGTTTCACCCAGTCTTCAAATTGTCACTTCGTCTGTTACTGCTGGGTTTAAGTGCATGAATCTGGGCATATTATTACAGCTGACAGTGTTCCAAAAAAAAGGTGAAAATTTGGGAACCTTTAACTACAAAAAGAGAGAGAGAGAGAGAGAGAACTTTTGGGGATTGAAAAGTGAAATAATTGCCTATCCAGAGGAAAAAATCTGACTTCAGTCAAAGTACATGCAGCTGCGTAAGTAGGTCCACTTTAGGGGTACATAACAAGAACAATCTCTGCCACATTGTGAACAAAACTAACTATTAAAGAGCATTGCAGCATAATCTTGCTTTATTTGCAGGATCCAATTCTCTAGAAGTAGAACTGCACCAAAAAGGAACCTGGTAGATTTACTAACAGTGTGTTGCATCTTTGTACTGAATGGAAGTTGTAACATCACCTTATTTAGTCGGGTAAATTTCTGGCCATAATTCAGCGGACGGTCTGGAGAGTGGACTAATGTACGCACGCGCACATGTCACTGGCGGCATAACGAGCAGTTTTTAAAATTTTTAATTCCAGATTTTTCTCACGAGGGGCCACCATTACAAACTAAGTAAACTAGCTGCAGTGTTTGTCAGATATTTGAAACCTACAATTCTTAAGAATTTTCTGACTCTCAGTGAGTGGTTGGTCTCCCATCGTATGCTCTCCTTGTCCATTTTTCAAAGGGAATGCTGCCGTCTGACAATTTGGAATATTTAGGGATTCCCAGAAAAGCATTGGATGGATGCTGAGGAACACAGAAAATTCTCAGTACAAAGAAGGATAAAAGTAGAACAGAATATTGTATTTTAAAAAAAGAATTTCATTCTTTCTCTCATATTTTTAAATTAGAATTTGATTAACGTGTTTACAGATATTTATTAAATTTTTTTTTTTTCTCTAATTATGGAAAATTTCAATCCAGCATAAACTGGATATTCAAATTAAATCAGTTACATTTGAAAATAGTCTTTAGTGCAAACATTTTTCAGCAATGTAATTAAGAAGTTTGACATTTATAAACGCTAGAGAATTGTGTACAATATCGATCATTGTTTCCTAGAAATTAATTGATTTCACTTCTGAGATACTGAAGACAGTCAACTGATTAGAGAACAAGCTCAGATTACTATAATACTATTAACTCAGTTCACTGGGAAGCTGATTAAGATATAATAATATTAAATAGCAGTGGCGGTTTTGTAAATGTTTTTTTAAAAGACAAGATTGCTTTGAAATGTTACGCTGAAGCAGTTGAAGAAGATTCACAGATTTTGTGAAAAAGTCAACATGATTAGCCACTGATATAAAAACTACTTAACCAGTTGTGTAGAGAGAGCGTGTAATTAATGTAAAAAAAACTACATATAGTCAGCATAAAAAAATATTAAAGATAAACTGAAATTGCATAATCTGGTTGATCTGTAGGTCCAGATGATGTTCTCAAGGATAAAACCCAAACAGTTTAGGTCGGTCTGTATTGACAGTTTAGTACTAGTAAAGAGGTTTTTCATTCTCATTAAAAATTGTATAACAAATCATTGCATCTCAGGTTTTAAAAGAATCTGTTTAGCTAATCCTCTAGACCCGGTAATGTATCTGAAACGCCTGCTGTTGAAAATAAAGCAGATGTGGCTTCAGACTTTCTACTTCAAATCTGAGAGAGGAATAGCTATGGGGGAGAACTTCTTGGCAAATTATGGATGATCAGTAGCTTCACATGGTTCACTGCCTCAGCTTACACATGCATTTTTCAGATTTAGTTTTGCTTTCCTTTAATCAGCATACAGGAAGATTTATAAATATGGAGAAATTTGCCAATGTTGACAAGATTCGTGCATGAATTGCTGGAAACATTAGAAAGAACCTTCAGCATGATCAGCTATTTTCCGTGAACCTTATTTTACAAAGGCTAGGATTAAGTTATCGGAAAAGACTCACCCACTGGTTGAGAATCAGGGTCCACCCTGAGTGATGGTTTTGGAGATCTGACAAAGATGGCCAAACACATTAAGATCTCTGAACGGTTAGACAGACTTGAGGCTCTTCCCTTGTCCTCTGATAAAATCCCCTCAAAATATTTAATTGACTGATGCTTATCATCAAAGTGTGGGAGGGGGCGAATATAATGCCATTGAGATATTGGAAAGTAAGAACTGCAGGTGAATGATTTCTCAGCAGCTTTGTCTAAGCTCTATTCCATTCCAAATCGTCAGGTTTACTTCGTCATCTTGCTTTGTAGGCAGAAACAAAATTTACATCTGTATCCCCCTTTTTTTTGGTAACAAAAAAACAGACATCCAGCCTACTTTCAAAACATGCTGCTGTTCTATTCTTACTACCTGACTAAGTAAATTTTTTCAGGTTTTTATACCCCTGCTATGGCTGCTTTTTCTCTCACTGATACCATCACAGGTTGTATGGTTTTGCATTACTGGTAAATGACTGTGCATAATGAGCATTTCTGTTACGCCTGGGCGAGGTAGTAGAGAGATTTATTAAGAATACACCTGAAAACAGTACTGAAGCCATCAAATCAAATAGAGAAGAAGAAAACCCAGTAAATGGGAAGGGGATTTTTAAAAAGAACTTGTTTACGTCTGACTCATTTACAGCGAATTTGCTAGGCACCCTTTTGGGCCAGGGGTGGGTGGACATTGTTCGAGTGCTTTCACCAGAATGAATGTATGCTTAATTTACATTTCAGGTAAATGTATACAGGTGGTTTTTGTGGTTAACAATTTTATAGCGAAGGTTGCACTTTGTGATCTGATCTTGGCATGGCAGGGAGGTGTGTTGGGGGTACACCTTGTGACCAATACAAATTGCTCATCCTTGTTGGATAACTGGATGTGTCTGTAGGGGAGGATTTGAGCTCTAATTGCAAACAGGTGTCTTAGAGGGGGGGTTACTGTGAATAGCAGTGGAGGGCTTCAAGGTTTATTTAGTACTAGGTGGGTGACTGGAATGTTTTCTAGCCTACAACAAGGATTAATATGAGAGCGCACTCACATACATGAGATGCTGGTGATATTGGCCAAGTCACAGCAGATATCTGTCTAATTGTTTATTATGAACCGATCGTGATGTTTAGAAATCCATTAGTAATGGAGATCCAGCCGTTCTGGATGGGTTATGTTGAAAGAGAATTTCAGCAACAGAAACCTGCTCCACTCTGGAGGTGGGGTGAACTTCACCATCTTATGCTAGAACAGCGACACTCGGGGTAGAGGGGGGTGGTGGGTGGTTCACTCCACAACCCTGAGGGACAGCAGCTTTATTGTATGTAGCTGAAATAATTTTATGATAACTGTTGTCTTAGATTCTTTTGGAATACTAAACTAGTGGCTGGGTAGTTTGTACTGATGTGATTAGGGGGTGTCTGGTTAACTAGATAAGAGACCAAATGTCTAGAAGTGAGTTTTTAAAAAGAAAGGAAAAAAATACAAAATATTTAACCCCTTCACCAACTAGAAGTTGGTCTTGGGTGTATTGAAGAGAAGTTCAACAGTGTGGAAGTAAACTGCAGACAGACTAATTCTGAGGTGGGGGATCTGCCCATATTTCTTCAGAAACTTCTCTTGGAAAACAAGACCATCAGCATTTTAAATAATTCCAGAAGATTAAATGCCTAACTTTGTTAAGCTGGTAAAGATGGATGAACTTTAATAATTTATCTCAATATTGGGAGGGGGAGATGTAAGTCAGATTTTCTTGGGAAGACTGATTGCAAATGGAGTTTGTACCCAGTGGCTACAGTTTTTTTTTTTTCAAATAAAGGGGCCATGTCATCAAGGAAAAAAACTCCAGCTTTGTTCAGACTTCACCTGTTTCATTTTTCTTTATAAGTAGTGTCTAGGTGCCAGCAAACACACCACATCACTTAGACCACCTATTTTTTTTTTCTTTCCTACTTTGATGAATGATGTTTATCAAACAGAACGGTCTATTTGTGGATTTTGTGTTGTTTTTTTTTTTTTTAGGAAACTTCCCTAAAAATTTACAAACAAACCACTTCTTTCTATAAACCACATACATCAAAGCGGGGTGGCTCAGAGTTAATCACCAAACAATATGGTTGGTCTAAACTCTGTATAGTTTCTCGACAAGTAAACACTCGTTGCATTTTTACAATTCAAATAGTCTTCCCCCACGTGATTGACTGAGAGATTAATGCACTTATTTATAGTTTGTGAATTGGGATAAGTATATTTCTTTCCCTGGTAAAATAACAGAATAGAATGAAATGGTATTCCGCAGTTGTTTAACTGAAGTAGCATCGCCATTATGGTATCAAGGCCAGGTTTCATTTGAACCTCCCTACTACACACTTTTTTTTTGGAGATGTCTGGCAAGGGAAGTAACTACATACATTCTGTATACCCCTCCCTCAAAGGGGGTGGTGGCGGCGCCCAACATTGCCATTTATGATTCAATTCCAATGGAAAAATCACTAATCAAAAGTTAATGAAGAATAATTAGAGCACGTTGATGAAGATACGATACGTGCTGCAGTCAGTGGCCGCCGCCATGCCGAGCGAGCGCACTACGTTCTGCACCCGGACGGGTGTCTGGGGAAGTTAGTCTTTCTGCAGCCAGGCGATTCACCCGCCGAGGGGGAAAGTAAGGACGGGAAGGAGGAGTCCTACGGTCTCTCTTTTACACGGGAACTACGCTCTTCAGAATCAAGTTTTGCCATTTTTTTTTTCTTCTTCAGGCCAACCCCCTGCAATAAGAGGGGCCATCGCCGGGACCCCCCCCCCCTCGCAGATCCTTTCAGATCAGCGAATGTGCTTTCTCCGGATAGGGACAACGATGGAGAATAATGCGGTTGAGGGGGGGGGAGCTCTCCCCACACACACGCGCGTCAGTATTTCCACGAATGAAGGGGGAAGCAAGATCCGACAGCGTTCCAAAGGAAGGATGCTGGATACAGTGACCTTTAACAGACTGGATTGGGGGGGGGAGCTGGGTGACCTCGTGAAGAGATGGCCGCCGGCCGGCCCCGTTCGCCATCACCCAGCTGGGAGGCGAGCCCGCGTCAGCAGCAGCCGGGCACCCGAACCATGAAGCCGAAATATATATATTTCTTCGACTCCGCCATTGGCGGAACCCCAGCTCTCGGCGTCTGCTCGTGAACGCCGCCGCTTGGAGGCTGCGGGCAACTGGGTGACACCGTAATCCGTCTTGTCGTCGTCAGGATCTCAATATTCTAGAACCTAATTTCATTGGCGCAAAATGGTTTTTCCTTAATTCAGACCCCTGCACGACACAAACCGTGGAAAACGAACTTAAAACCCCCCCCCCCCGGGCTTAATTGTCGTACAATGTTGACACACACCTAACCCCCCCCCCCCGGGCTTAATTGTCGTACAATGTTGACACACACCTAACCCCCCCCCCGACCATGTCCTGATATTCTGTTTTCTTTAAACCTTAAAGATCCACGCGCAGCTTTAACGTACTGCGTGATATTATGGTTAGGTCTCATTGTTAAACTTACGACATCGGGGCTCGTATGAAAGGGCAGCCGCCGGCCCCCCAAACATGACACGTACGATACCGTTTACGGTGGCTATTACCTCACTCGTACATGTTCGAAAGTGTGTCTGTGGGAGCTCCACATGGCTGGCTGGCTGGCTCCTCTGTTCCAGGCGACGGCCTTTCCCCGCGGGTCCCCTACCTCTGTATTTCCATCGATCGAACGGAGGCTGCAGCGCCATGCATTCCATCACTGGGTGCGATATCCTCCATCCCGATAAACGGAGACACATATGACATTCGATTTCGATGACGGAGCAAGGTAAGTGCGCCCTACACATTTCCCCTTTGTTAAGCAGACGCTATGCTTCATTTAGGTATCGGAATAGGAGCCCTGTATTTGTTCTCTTAGATATAAAAAAAAAATTTCGACCCTCTTAATAACCCCGTTAGGACCGGCTTGCACTTGGTTTCTATAACACCGAAGGGATGCTGCGAACTGACCTCAGTACAGATAGCCGCCTTACCCCAAGGGCAGATAACCTAACAACTTTAAAACCTTTTATTTTAAAAAATAAATAAATAAATAAACCTTTGTACGTACGATGAAGCTTTTTTTTAAAAAAAAAATGTATATACTGCGCATTTTTTTTCAATTATTCATTGCATACCTGCACGGGTATAATCTTATTATTTGCCCATAATTAAGATATTACATTTTGTTTTTAAAAAATTCGTCGAATGTATTAACTAATAAGTAGTATATTTAACACGAAGCGGGCTAATCTTATGTAAACTGCAGATTAGAAATGTTTCTGCTTATAATAAATTACAATGCAAAATCTCTTCCATTCATCTTTGAATGGATCAAAAACTGACTAAATACAGATAAACATTTCACACTACAACCAGCAGCCTTGACGAGAAACTTCTTCCTCCACTCGATGTTTTATGTCTTGGTACCATTGTTTTTGTAATCAGGTACCAATTCGTGCACGAAACACCGTTTTTGAAGAAACTTTCTATTGTTTTAACAAACGACTGACCAGAAACAGTGTACATCTTGCTTTTTGACAACTGGCCTACAAGCATTTGCTTTTAAAAAAATTATAAGTCTTCTCCAACCGCAGAGTTATGAGGAAACGGAGCCAGAAACTTCGGAAAGCAAACTAGGCAGTTTATTCTCATATATTTGTTGTGATGTAAACAAAGGAAATTATCGATCTGCTCCAGACGGAAATAAAACCAAAATTTTGTCTTATTACACGATTATATTCTTTAGAAAATTCATACAGAGAATTTTCCAATTTTCAAAATCTCCATTGATCTCTAAGCCCCTATCATCTCTCTCTCTCTCTCTCATTCGGCATATTCCAAACATTTTAGGTCTACGACGATATCTACGATATTCACGGGATTCATTCATCTTGCCATTCAATTTTCAGTACTTTTTTTTAATCTCAAAAGAATTTTCCAATTTGATCCGAAATCGTTTTTTGTTTGTTTTTCTGAATGAAATTGGAAAACATTTATATAAAAGCACCGAATAGAAAGGTCAAAGAGCGCCATCTGTTGAACACGAACGATAAATCGTCGACCAAACAGGGTGTTCAAAAAATGCCATCCGTTGCCCGAGTGAATATCCGCGCCATGCTTATGGCGGTAAACAAATAAATTCGTCGCATATCGCCAGCTTCCGGTCCCTTTTCATTTCGTGAGGAAGGAATAATTTTCGGCGTATGGAAACGCTTGATTGTTTCCACGGGTATCAGCTTTTCTTAAACAAAGTTTTCAATCAGATCTTTTTAAAGAAATTGTTGAATCAGAAACGCGATAATTTCACTTTTCTCTCCCTTCGTTAAAATCCTTTCCTCTTTGTTATCTCTGTTGCTGGGTATTTTCGTTTTGTGTTGTCTCGTAGAACCGTCGGCAAATCGCGATGAGCGCGGTAAATGAACGCCCACCTGATCAGACCGAATATCGCGAGTCGATCCTCTTTACAACATCAGAACTCAGCCACCGGCGAAGACATTTTCTGCCAGAAGCCCGTTAACGTCTAGAAGCGGAAGGCCAGGGCAGCTTAAGATCTATTCGAAAGGATGGACGACGGTTCTCAGCTAGCCTGAACCTGTATCCATTTCTCGCTACAGTCGGAGTTTGTGAAAACTGTTTCTAAGATGGGACAGGTAAACCAGATTGGCAGCAATTTGACCTGGGGGGGCTGCACACATCAAAACAAAGATGGCTGACTCGACATTTCTTCGTATATGTACTCCTATAACCACATAAACTAACATGTCCTCATCCTCAAAAGAGTTTGTTCTCTTGAATATAATTACTTTGCTTTTCTTTTCTATTAAGATTATTCCAAAAATATAACGCGGGGATAACAAGAACAGGGTAATATGGATAATATCGACATCCGACAATAAGAAAAGCGGATATGTAAACAAGTTAATGTGGACCTGAATAATATTGATATATGCAGGAAACAAAGATTATCTTATTATCGGTACATTCGATATCCAAAATTGTAGATAGTAGCACACAGGTAATATAAACGTGAGAATAATAAAAGCCTTAGTGTAACTGAAACAGTAATTCTGCCTTAGGAACATGAAGTCATGCTGATGTTTTAGTGCACCAAAAGCCACGCAAAACGGTTTATGGCAAGGAGTTCTCCCCCCTTCGTAACGCGTCACTAATGAACATTTAGGCGAGATAACTTCGCTTACAATGTTTATTTTAACTGGTGTATCACAATCAATTAGCTTTGGCGGACGACGCCGAGTACATCAACTGAGTAAAATTCAGATTACTTACTTCATATATATTGGATAAAAATCATTGTTCATACCAGCCTTTCTCCAAAGACGGCCTCTGTTCTGTTCCCTCCGGAAATTGAAACATGGCCGTTAGTCGTGGATGTTTACACTGAAAGAGTTCCCCTCCGGCTGGCATGGTTCCATTAGACTAATGTAAGGAAGGCGAGAGATGTCAAAAAGCTCCCGTGAAAGTCTAATACAACTTCCGGACTCCCTACGTTTATTATAACGTTTTCAAGAAGAACTGCGCTACTAAGCCGTTTAATGAAGTGGTCAGGAGCAAGCAGTCTGCTGTGGTAATTTCTTCTTAATCGGGTAAATAATTCAAAGAATAAACTGGCGGCGGCGCTTCTTTAAAAAAAATATCCTAGCTTTATTATTTAAAAAACAAAAAAACTAAAAAACCCAGCTTCTAAATACTAACCAGCGTTGGCGAGTTTTCCTCTATTAATCTGTGCTAGAATTCGTATCGCTTCTTATGTGTTCGTGTTCTTCATCGAAAGAAATTAAATCATATTTCAAAGCTGGATATAAATTAATCTGAAACAAAGTTTCTGCCTGCCGATAACTTTAGAAAATTTTTTCCAGTGCAATATGATTTGAGGGTCTTTGATTATTATTATTATTATTATTATTATTATTATTATTATTATTATTATTATTATTATTATTATTATTATTATTAGAGAGAGAGAAATATGACGTTAGTACACACAAAGAGAACGAGATATGACGTCAGTGCAGAGAGAGGGAGATATGACGTTAGTACACACAGAGAGAGATATTATGAGGTCAGTGAAGAGAGAAGGGAGATATTACGTTAGTACACAGAGAGTGATATGCCGTCAGTGCAGAGAGAAGGGAGATATTACGTTAGTACACAGAGAGTGATATGACGTCAGTGCAGAGAGAGAGGGAGATATTACGTCATAGAGAGGGAGATATGAGGTTAGTGAAGAGAGAGGGAGATATTACGTTAGTGCACACACAAAGAGAGAGATGCCGTCAGTGCATAGAGAGGGAGGTATGACGTCAGTACAGAGAGAGAGAGAGAGGAGGGGAGAGATGGAGAGAAAATGAATTCAAAAATCATTTAGTGTGGGTGTGTCTGAAACACAGCACTATCGGAATAATCGGAGATTACGTAGCATTTATTTGCACTGCTGAGTGATGTGTCTATTTCGCTGTTGATATATTACCTACTGCGTGAGGAGTTTAAAGAAAAATTATGTATGCGTTTTTTTTTAATTTCAAACGAAAAGATGGCGGATATAATTGAAAAAGACGAGATATTTAGTTTTAAAATCTCGAAGATATCAAGTTACTTCCTAATCAGCTGAAAGTTTTCTGGCTTGTCCAGGATTTCAGTTTGGGCGGCTGTGCGCGAGATATTTGGTAACTAGGTGATTAGGATATCAGGAGAAATGTCGGTAATAACGGATATTTATTTACTTTCACTAATAAAAAAAACAACAACGAAGACGACTTAATGACTGGCGCTGCCCTGATAAACTATTCGCTTAATTTTTTAACGTTTCAATTTCCTCCCGAATGATGTTCTCGTCATGTAGGGGCGAGCAGAGCTGTCAGTTCGAACACGACGCAGAGCTTGCGAGAGGTCGCCATATCTGACTTTGCATCTTGGGAGTCGCGCGCTCCGTAGACTATCTACGGGGAACAGTCGCCATTCCCCCTCTCCCCCCCCCCCCCGATCGTCTGTCGGGCCTTTCTTCGTGAACTCCCGGAACTTGGCGAGCGTTTCCGATTTAAGAAGTTAAAAAAAAATAATTATGGTAAAACCCAACTGGGACTTGACACAAAAACTTTAGCCATCGAAATAATAAACAGATGGGGAGAAGAAGAAGAAAGTTTTAATCTGATTTTCTTTTTACCAGAGGTTTATTAATCTCGTAAGTGCGTTTTTTTTTTGTTGTTTGTTTTTTTTGTTTTTTTTCATCATCATCATCATCATCATCATCATCATCATCAT
Source organism: Nautilus pompilius (assembly GCA_018389105.1). NCBI lineage: Eukaryota > Metazoa > Mollusca > Cephalopoda > Nautilida > Nautilidae > Nautilus > Nautilus pompilius. Next base: position 740,915 of record JACATO010002441.1, read on the forward strand.
CATCATCATGGTTTTCTTTTAAACAACAAAGCCAAGAATGGCCGGCCACACGTTTCGGGGGGGGCCCGAATATCGTGGATGGGGGTGGGAATTCGCCCGACCTTTCCATCTTCCGCCGACATTTTCAGAGCCGGCAACACACGCTCACGCGCGCTGGTTTGGATGAAGTTGGTCTTCCGGCTGTTCCATCTGACTTGAGGAATACAATGTCTGGGCGAGCGGGCCATGGTTCCCGAGCTATAGTTTAAAAACCTACGTCGCGACGGGTGTGCGATTACAAAACTCGGGGAGCGGCTGACGGTTTTGAGGGGTGGGGGTGGGAGGTTGTACAAACGGAGCCTGCCGGCCACTTTTAGAATTACCCCCCGTTTTTACTTCCGGTTACCACGCCGCCGGGTCCGTCCTTCCTTCTCTGTCCGTATGGAAACTCGGACTCGACCGGTCTACCCTCACGTCCAAAGATAAAACACGTAGATCCAACCTCTACAGCAGTAGCTTCCCCTGACGGTTGCCAAGATAGATAATTAAACTCCGGACTGAATGGCCCCGAGAAAGAAAAAAACCACAACCTGAGAATCGAAGTAAAGAAAGAAATAAGAGAATTCCTTAGTCACGATGTATGCAAATGTAAGTGGTTACCTGGCACGCCCGGCTCATTGCTACGCTATAACGACCGGTCGGGGTTAGTGACACTCGACGAAACCGGTCACTGCGCTACAAACGACCACGTCGGTTATAGTCTTCACCGCGAACACTATACTATAACATAGCGGAGCAAGTTATTTGTTGTAATCGGCCACTACACCCACAAATGGCCATGTTAGTTATATTTTTCGCGCTTAGTTACAATCGCCAGATACGCTGGTATTTCGCTGCTGTAACCATTCCAGCTTCTACACTCACCCACATCGCTTATGTTTTTAGTGGTGGTCCACTTTGATTATATTCATTTCTGCTGTTTTCGCCATAGTCGACCGTAGCTCACAAAATTAATCGGTAATTACCAAAAATAACTAATTTTTCAGATAGATCTGAACAATGTGTTATAGAAGTGGAATTTAAAAGAAAACATATAACACAAAAACTGTATTTAATACAGTTGGGGGGATGGTAAGTTAGAAAATGGAGTTTCAGAAAAGGATTTGAGAATAACCGTTAAAAGAAAGAACTGTAAACTAAGTCATATTTGAACACCATTTCATTTCGGATGCTGACAAAGTTAATAAGATGTTAGGGGTAATTAAAAAAAAGAGCAAATATAAGGATAAAGAATTCTATCCCATTGCACCAGTCATCGCTTTGTCCGCATTTTCAGTCTATTGCAAAGGTGTGGAAACCTTAGCTAGAAAAGGACGTTGGACCTAGATGTGCCCGGTTTTAAAAGAGGGGGGGGACACAGGATTGACAAATAAAAAGTTAAGAGTTACCTAATTCTGTTTTGGGTCTTTAAGGAAAGACATGACAGCGGGTGGGAAGGGGGTTGTGTTGTTTTTTTTTTTTGTTTTTTTTGGCATGTGGATGACAGGAAAGTTTGCTTCTTGGTTTTCTTCAGCTACTAATGCTAGGGGCAATAAAACTGCTGCATCCGTCCATCCATCACAGCCCGGATATTAACAGAAACCTTTTCTTTTAGTCGTAGAACAAGGAATTAATTAAACAGCGTGGTGGCGTTACTTTTCGGCGGTGATAAAGTGAATAACCTTAAAAAATTGCCATTTTTTTTTTTTTTCCTTTTCGGGAAACCTCTTGCGCAAAAAACAGGGGTAAAGTTCTGCCAAGCTAAGCGGTTTGTTCAACAGATTTCAGAAAATTCTACTGCAAATTGTATCGCATCGAGAAACAAACCAGTTAAAACTTTAGCTCCAGTGAGAAAAACCTCCTATAATCTTAACAATCAAACAGTCATTTCATAATAGTTATAGGTGATTAACAATAATTGTTCTTTAAGAACACCAGCTGGCTGAGGAATAGACTAAACACTCGTTACCCTCGTCCGCACATCGCTAGAATTTTCCCGAAACAGCTTTAATTAATCCCTCATCAGTTTCTGGGTGTTAATTGGTTTAACCCGTGTGTTGTTTTTCTTTTCAACACCAGTCAATTCAGACGGTTCAACAGATTTCCCCAGACATCTACATTCTAATAAAGCGGAGGCGGTTTATTCCCGACTAGTCGCCGCACTGTTTTCCCAGTTGCCAGTGTTCTAATGCGGCAAAACGAAAATGATGCCGCCATTCTAACGCAAACGTTTGCTCAACTCGTACCTATTCGGGGTGGAGCCGTTAGAGCAGGCGCCCCCTGGTGGCGGTGGGGTGCCCTTCGTTCGCTCAATGCTATTGATTCCAGCTCATTTATCTTCTCGACTTTCTCCCACGAATGAAAACCGGATCCGGTTCTCGCCTCGCCGAACGACGGGACCCGCTCTGTTGTCAGCGGGAGTTTCTGACTGACTGAGTACCTTCCAGTTCTCCCACCCATCTAATTCTGTCGACGACAAATTTGTCGCTTCGCAAGAAAATGGTACAGCAGCAAGGAAACGAACGGGACGAGCGTTCCGTTACTGCGGACCGCGCCTCCGCCACTGGGCGACCCCTTTCGGCAGTCGACTGAACTGAAGGAAATGCAAACACGTCGTCTACTGCTTGCTTCCCCATAACTCTGAGTCGGCCGGAAAACAGTGGCCCCCTGATCGCCCGCCTGAGCCGTTCCCCGAGTACCCCCTGGCGATTGAAGCAAGATGGCTATGGTCATTTAAAACATCCCCTTTCTTTGTTTTTAATACAGCAGGGATACCCACAACTATATCTCGGATATGGCCGCCCGAAAAACAAGGATTTGGGTGATTTACAGCTGGACATGCAAAGCTAACCCCTTTCTTTTTCTTTTTTTTGTTTGTTTGTTTTTCTTCTTTTCTTTTTTTTACTGTTACGCGAAATTTCTTGCGATATCTGGGAATTAACCCGTTTCTCGAGTTAAGTAATAAGTTAATGTCGGAAGGTAGAAAGTTTTAAAACCCAGATCGCGAAGTTGTTAAGGGGCTGACCCCTCCCCAGTGACCTACGTTTTGTTCTGTCCTTACCGTCACGAGGAGCTCGTAGATCGGTTAATGTAAGCAAGAAAAGAATAATATGAAGAAAGCTAACGAACTCGAGAAGGCAATAGAGCTTGTCCCCGGCTCTGCCCCGCATAGATCCCTTCCCTCCACGTCACCGCTGTCGTTTTCCATACCCAGTGCTTCTTTTCCGCTGTGTGGGCCAGAGAGGCATCCCTCAGATCGCCCCACAAAAGACGGGGGTTTCCACGAAAACAGCAAGATCCACCCAGCCTCTGTATCTGGTTCCGTCGTGCCGTCTTCGGCGGACCACCTCTCTCAGCTTCCGCAGACTCGCCCCACCCCTGTAGCGCCGCGTTATCATCGGATATCCAAAGATGGCGCCAAGCGACGATAGAACAAAATGGGGCATAAGGTTACCGCGCAACCCTAACCCTAACCCTTTTATGAAGACACTAGGCGCCGTAGTAGCTGCTTCGAACCTCCATTTCCCATCGTTTCCGGGCGCCGCGTTCTCCTGATATCACACTTCTTGAACAGCTGTCTTTTATCAGACGGTACAGATGCCTGCCACAATAATGGGACGACTCTAAAACAGATAAGTACGCGGAAAGAAAAAGAAAAAATATGATTTCTGCCGGCGGTTTCACTCTGGACCCGCCTGGATCTGGAGAAAGCTTGGCAAGACGCAGACTAGATTCGGTATGTCTGCGAGAAATGCCAACCAAACGCTTCAAATTTGAAAGCAAGGATGTGAGCTGGCACCTAGCATGGGAATAAAACATATTTAGCATTCACAAATAGATTGCCAAATTTTGACGGTTACTTATCTGTTTGTTTTTTTTTTAGAATTACTTCCTGCCCGTATTTGATCGAGAGATCCTTCTCCGTAATCAGCATATTCAGAAGATGGAGCACCATCTCACACATTCAAAATTACTACAGCTTGGAAGATACAGATGAGCTTTGATTGCTTTCCTAGGTCCCATAGAGTCAGATACGAATCCTATTCAGCACACATGGGAGCATCATGACAGACAACTGAAGTCCAAACAATTAAATTAACTTCACAGTATAAATGGAAGATTGGAATGCATTCCCCATTGATAGATGCTTCTTTTTGAGTGGATATTGTACATACATTACAGAATGCATGCACACGTGCATAATCTATACTATCCGAGTTATTAATCTATAGCGTCTGAGCTATTAATTTATAGTATCCAAGTTATTGATCTATAGTGTCCGAGTTATTAATCCATAGTATCCGAGTTATTAATCTATAGCGTCTGAGCTATTAATCTATAGTATCCAAGTTATTGATCTATAGCGTGCGAGTTATTAATCCATAGTATCCGAGTTATTGATCCATAGTGTCCGAGTTATTGATCTATAGTGTCCGAGTCATTGATCTATAGTGTCCAAACTATTAAACCATAGTGTCCGAGCTTTTGATCTATAGCGTCCGAGTTATTAATCCATAGTGTCCGAGTTATTATCTATAGCGTGCGAGTTATTGATCTATAGCGTCCGAGTTATTAATCCATAGTGTCCGAGTTATTATCTATAGCGTGCGAGTTATTGATCTATAGCGTCCGAGTTATTAATCCATAGTGTCCGAGTTATTGATCCATAGTGTCCGAGTTATTAAACCATAGTGTCCGAGTTATTAATTCATAGTGTCCGAGTTATTGATCCATAGTGTCCGAGTTATTATCTATAGCGTCCGAGTTATTAATCCATAGTGTCCGAGTTATTATCTATAGCGTGCGAGTTATTGATCTATAGCGTCCGAGTTATTAATCCATAGTGTCCGAGTTATTGATCCATAGCGTCCGAGTTATTAAACCATAGTGTCCGAGTTATTAATTCATAGTGTCCGAGTTATTGATCCATAGTGTCCGAGTTATTGATCTATAGCGTCCGAGTTATTAATCCATAGTGTCCGAGTTATTATCTATAGCGTGCGAGTTATTAATTCATAGTGTCCGAGTTATTGATTTATAGTGTCCGAGTTATTGATCTACATGCCATGCGAACCTTGTTGACTAACTTAAAACTTTATATACAAAGTGGTCCTAAAACTGATCAGGTGATTGAGTGCACTCTCTGGTGTCATAGAAAGGTTAGACACGTATAGGAGGGGAATGGAACACGAACAGACCAAGCCAGAAAATCTCAGCCCTTCTGTGAAACCACCGAGGTGTACAGTGTGTAGAAGTAGCTGTCATATCCGATTAGTTCTACAGCAAGAAAACATTCTTTTTCCCTCCCCATTCTCTTACTTTTATGTCTGTTTTTGTTGTTTTTTTTTTTCTTGCTTTTTGCTACCTATCCACACGAATAGAAATGCTCCAATCCATGAACTCCGGCTGGAGGGCATTTCCGGTTTGGCGGTGTTGGTTTGTTCCGTCCCGCTCACCGGTCGGACTTCTTTGGAAGAAAGAAAAAGCTGCTAGAAATAAGCAAAAACTTGGGAAGGTAATTTCCTTGTTTTAGATTTCATCTGCTTTTTGTTTAAATCGCTTGTCTCCTTTTCTTAAAATCCAACTGCATCCGTGGCCTCGTTGTTCAAGCTTCCTGTCCACGTGTATGAACTACGTCATTATGTCCGAGGCCCCGTCACACTGTCCCATTCAAGTCCTTTTTTATCTATTGTAGGTACCGAATATATATATATCTTTCTAACATATTAAGAACGGCATCTTGATTACTTGATCCCCGAAGATGGGCGAGAGTGCGGCGGTAAGTTGGAAGGCATTTTTTTAAAGAATTTTATTCTTAACTTTTGCTAAAAGAATATTCCGAAAGTTAGTAAACTAAGAAATTATACGGAAGTTTTGGTTGGTTTGGCGGAAATTGCGAGTGGCTGGGCACATAAGGGTGAAACAAGTCGACGGGTGTCGGTAAGAATAGGGGAGTAACAGGGAGAGGAGAGACAGAAAGTCGCAGAACGGTGTCTGGTCGACCCGAGACAATTAACCAAAGTGGGCCGAAAGGACAATTCTAGTCATTGGGCCTCACTGGAGAGCTGCAAAGATCAGAGGAGGGCCTTATATGGTCGACCAGTCCATCAGCAGACCGAGTGTAGAACTCAGTCCTCTCTACGATTATCCAACCCGCGAGCTAAGAAGCAAAAGTGCCTGGAGAAACTGATCGGTAAGTTTAAATACATAAAGCTAAAATTTTGTATTAATGATAAACACCGTTTCATGAAGCTCACCGAATTCGCAATCAAAGGTTTCCTGTTCGAATCCCACAAGCAACAGATGTGAATACTATTATCATTATTTTTTTTTTTTAAATCCGCCAGAAGACGACAAAAAAAAGAGAAAATTTATCGAAACGTCGGAATACAAATTTCTCTTATGAATGGATCAGTGATAAAGATGGATCCCGTGACTGAAAGATCAGCGTAAATCCTGAATGGAATAAAATCTGGAATTTTCAATAATGGAAACGTTGCAAATGTTAGGGTTGGTACAGTGGACCATGGTAACTAAACAATATTAGAAAATACATCTAAGATGTAAAATTCTAATTGCCCATTATCTTCTTTATTATTATTATTATTATTATTATTATTATTATTATTATTATTATTATTATTATTATTATTATTATTATTATTGTTGTTGTTGTTGTTGTTGTAATAACATTTACTTAACAACAACGATACCACTTTGTAACGTCAAGCTCATCTTTGTTGACAGAATCTGAAAACCCCGTTACAGTAAAAATTTGAGTTCTTTATACCCTAAAATAAAAAAAATCAAACCCTATGAACACCATTTTACTAAGAGGACTGGAACTCGGAAAATGGCGACTGTAAAAGTCGAGATTTACCAAGGAGGTTATAATAGGGGGAGGCCGACTGGCAGTGCACCAGTACGTGAAGCCAGTCTGGGTTATTTCCGCCATCTTGGTAAGCGCAGAAAGAAGCGCCGCCTGGACGAAGTCCCATTACGACGGCGGAGATCGCGTTGGAAACTCGCCTTCGAGGTTAGGCCCCGGTGTTTCCTTTCGGCTGGTTTTATGTGTGGAAAGACTGGGGTTAACCCTTTGAACCCGCGAGGCCGGTTTTCGTGCCTCCACCACGTGGTTCTGTTTACAAACACTCAAACCCGGCAACACGGTTGAATATTGGAAATAAATTCAAGAAAAAGAGCCTGGTGCGACTCTCTTCTATCATCTGTCATTTATTTCATGTTACATGAGTTTCGTAAAACGATAAACATGTTTTATAGCTGCCAGGTGCGCGTCAGGGACTCGGGGGTTAAACAACACCAGTCTTTTGAAAAACAAATAAAATCAAATTTTTTTTATTTCAGATCTATGTACGGTCAGAGGCAAAGGAACCTCTAGAGAACTAAAAAGCATTGAACAGCGAATTGATTAAAATTTAACAAATAATCGATGTTTTCAACGTGAAAACTACACAATCAACTATATAAACAATAAGGTGTTGTTGTTTTTTACCATTCTAGAACTGAACCTACAGTTTACACAGGTTGAACTTGAAAATGTGGTGAATAGAAATTTAAAGTCATTGCAAAGCTTCTCGGCTTTGACGAATGCTTGGAGGGCAGTTGTTGATCAGTATATCTTGCAATCTGACACTCCAGCAAACGCGACACACCACCTGCTCAGCCACACTTCCACTACTCACGAGGTCACCACACCTCGACCCTCTCTGGTGATAAGTCAGCATTCTTTTTAATGAGGCGTCGCTTTGACTGCTGCAGCAACGTTGTTCGTTTTCTCGATGAGGCTAATTTCAGTCCAGGCTCGTTCTAATTTCCTTTCCAGTGAAGCCTTTTCAGGAGCGATACACGGCACAGGGTATTGCATCCCTGACATCCTCCACATCACATTCAGGTTGTCGTGGAAATGGTCGCTTTGCAGATGCTTAGGAAAATCGAATATAGTAGGCGCCCTGCCACTGCGAACGCAACTAACTGATGTCCTGTCAACACCATCTTCTGCAAAGAGGCGAGAGCACAAAGCTGCTGATTTTGATGGGCTAAAATTGGCTCTCTTTGTTGCTCTTATCCACTTTTCTCTCAATTCTTCATTTTTTGGAAAACTGAAAAATAGAAGCATTTTTTTATGACAATTTTTTGAAAATCAATGATTTTATTTCATATAACTACTGTCATAAATTGCTTCAACAAGGGGACAGCTAGAGGGTGACAGGTTATGTAAAAGTGCTTTACCCAAACTCAATCATGGCCGTGGATTGCACAGTTTTATGGCAAACAGGATTTTAAAAGTAGATGAAAATAGAAGAGGACAGGATTACTGTGTACAAATAGCACAAGTAATAGTGGAGATGGCACCAGATAAAGAACAAGAAACACATTAAGTTATTTTGAAAATGATTCACTAATAGCTGAGAGGTAAATTTTGCCTTAAGTAATAAATAATAATAATAATAATAATAATAATAATAATAATAATAATAATAATAATAATAATAATAATAATGTACTTCTGTGTGTGTGTTTCTAATTCCGTTTAGATAAGCTGTTTGGGGAACATAAAGTCTAAATAGAGGAGAGTTGCTTCCCTGACCATCATCATCAGGGCTGTCTTCTGAGAAAGGGCTCAGCGGCTCACTCAGTGTATTATTATTATCAGGGTAATGTCATGATTGTATTAGATTCTAGTGGACAGACAGCATGTGCTATAATTATTTAACTGTGATGGCGACACATCGACACGTCTGCCGGTGTCGGAACTGCGTCGAGAAGCGTCATAATGATTCCGTGGGTTTCTCAGTCCGCAGCCAGTTTTCTCCGCGACTGAGATCGCGCGTGGTGCTTGTTGTTCGCTCGTACATCGCCTCCAGGTGTGTGATTTATTCCAGGTATCGATTTTCTCCTCTCGATCCGACGGATATTTATTGTAGTCTTCGAAGAAAAGGAAAAAAAAACCCATAAAACATCGATTTCCCCCCCTGGACTGGGGATACCTTAGTTATTTGAAAACCAGTAGCGACTGAAACAAACCCGGGTTTCGGAGAAGGGGGCGAAGTGCGAGATTTCCTTCTTCCCGCGAATGAAAGATCACCCCCACCCGGGGCCCTGTCTTTTGCCGGCCGGAAATTGCTCCTGTTAAAACCGGACCGAATGCGGGCTCGCGGTTTCTCGATAGAGGAAATGAAGCAACAAGAGCCGAAATGCGGTTGGGTTAGTTCCGGAAGCACCCGGTCGCAGACCGGCGCTGCCATCGGCACCGACCGGTCAGCTTGCAACAGCCCTTATCTCCGGGAGGGATCGTTGTTGTAGCCCTTTTCTTCTTCTTCCAGAACCACCACCGCCGCCCTCTTTTCCCTTATGGAATTAATCTATCGTGTTGCTGTCACACACACCCTCCTCCGGGACTAAAGGCCACGAGAACTCGAACGCGTTAGGGAGACTGAAGCAATCACCCCTCCCTCGGAAGCTCGCTCGTGGGATAATTCTGCGGCAAACAAACAAGTAAATAAATCAACTTAAAGGAAAAGGGAAAGATAATTTTCACTGGGTCCGGAGACAGGAGGACTACAAATAAACAGGCAGGATCCGGTTACAAGGTCGTTAAAATATTTGATGAAATTCCGTTTCTGGAACAACAACACAACACGAAAACAAACCGCTCCCCTCGGTTAGTCATGGAGAGCACAATAATAAACAAACAGCCCCCGGTCCGGGAGGGTTCATGCCGAAAGGGAGAAGCGCTAAGGGGGGGGGTGGAGGAGGAGAAAGCCCCTTCATATCCCTGAAGCGCTAACGACATTTAACCGCATCATGGTGACTTCCGAACGGAGACAAAAACCGAGGGCCGCTCCCATCATTAAAAAATATACGCTCTCGCTCTCTCCCCCTCCCGATCCGACTGCAGCCACCAACACCCCCTACCATTCTCGCCTCTGCCGCCCGGGTCCGTCCGACCTAACCCCACACTCTTCCCGGTGAACTATCCATCCCCTTTCTTCTCGCACACCTCACCCCGGTAACACAATATTTTCCTTCTTTTTTAAAATAAAAACGACAACAAGTGTTTATCAGATAATCCCAAGCGGCGACAGATTTACGTAATCTCTTCGCACTAACCACCCCCTTTTTTTTTTTTTTCCAGCAGAAGAAACAACACAAGGGCTAAATGGCGCGGGGTCAAAACCCCCGAATTTCAGGCAGGCAAACGCACGCATTCTTCCCTTCTTATCGTTCCGTCAGGCCGGTCGCCACTTGGGTGTACCCAGCTTCTCCGTCCGCCGGACGCATCAACTAGCATTGGAGTGCGTGTAAATAAGTAGGTGAATACACAACGACAGCCCCTCCGGCTCAGCAGCACCCCTTCCCCTTCTATTCCTTTTATGCCGAGCGATCGTGAACATTTCCGCGTGGGGTGTCGCCAGAGAGAGAGAGAGAGACGATGCCGCAAGAAAAACACGAGTTATCTCCCGTACAGAAGTTGTCTCTCTTACGAGAACTGAATTCCTAACTTAAAGATCGAACCCCCACAAAAATTTATTATTATTATTATTATTATTATTATTATTATTATATTATTATTATTATTATTATTTTAAACTTATATAATACGTAATGCCGACGCGCTTTTACTAGCTTTCTTTTAGTGGGTAAAACGAATAACATCAAACGTTACTACTTCTTGGATTTGTTAATAACCTTTCTGCGAAGTGTTTGATTTCCTATTTGATGCTTGATATTAAGGAATTCTATATTCTCGAAGACCGATTCCCCAACCCACCAGCACACGATCCAGGCGAATTGTACTAAGATCGATGACGTCATAGTTAGAAAAGTTATTTCTAGTTCAAACGCTAGAAATCTATTTTGAAAGCACTATTCATAGTTGAGGAAAAACAAGAAAAAAACGGTATCTTTCAAATCTGTTAAAGAAGAGAGAAAAAAATTAAATTAAAATCCCCTCCCCGTAGTGCTGTTCATAAATGTCGTCATTTGAAAGTGCATTGACCCGAGCTGACTAAGGCCGATCGCGTTAATGAAGTGGATCAGGCGGGGAGTAAAAGATGCGAGATGATGGGGTCTTCTGATTTCCCGCTGTGGGCAGTCACAATGCTAGGTTATTATCCACAGATGGTGGTGATGAGGCTGTTTACCGACGAGTCCCGATCACACTCCTGAGCAGCGTGGCGCCACCAGAAATACCCTTTGTTCAACAGCTGTAGGGAGGGAGGGTCCTTAGGGCGCAATCGACTGCGTCCACTGTCACGTGGTCGGTACACCGTGTACGCCAAGAAAAACTGGCGCACTGTGACTTGAACGAGAAGGGGTTAACGCGTCTTGACTCAACTAGACAACTTATGCATAATAGATACACCATTTCACGTTATGACTCTCACTGATATTGCATAAGCATTTAGAAATTATACTCATCCCGGACCATAATAAGTACCGTTTTCTGTGGATGGATGGATGGATGGTTGTTCACGATTAACAACGCGCGTTTTTGAGCCGGATAATGGGAGTGAGGGGGAAATAGGATCCACGTGACGCTCCAGTCCTGTGCAGATTCCTACACACTGGGAAACTCTATCCGACGGCCTGACCCCTGTCGTCAACAATTAGAACTAGCTTGACAATAGAGCACGTGTCGGCGCGGCTCGGCGAAAGTACCGGGAGGCAGAACAATACAGGCGGAGTGCACAGACGGAGCCAGTCGGTGGAGCGGAGCGCGCCAGATGAGAGAAGAGGAGGAGGGGAGGAGAGGTCGACTGTGACCTACTTCGGAATCGCTGCAATCGTCAAAGAGGGAGGAGAGGCTTTTCAAACAGCCCGGCTGCCTGTTGGGTGGAGCCTTATTCACGACAGATATAACCGGCCGACGAGCTGCTGCTGCTGCTGGGGGGCTCGAAGCCGGGTCGATGATGATTCATCTTCCGAATTGCTGTTGACACACGATCGGTGAAGAAGAACGGCTCAGCTGCACCCCCACCCCCCACCCCATTCAGCCAGTTCACCCCCGGAAAAAAAAAAAACCCTTTTTTTTTAATGGAAAAGAGTCGCTGAGTTGTTCCCACCCCCCGCCGCCCACCCGCACGACTCGGGGGTTACGAGCTTCGTGCGCTCCTATCACTGCTATTTCTTTAAAAAGGAAATCTAACTTGCAAACCGGGTGGGCCCCGGTTAGACTGGGACCAACTCGCCGCCCTGTCTGCGTCGGCCCTGCCCGCAGTAATGATGACGTCCGGTACCCGAGGGAAGCACCCCGACACCCGTCTGGTTGTACTCGGCAGAGCAGGAGTCGGCAAATCAGGTAGGTTCTGCTTCATTACCCCCCCTCTCTCTCTCTCTCTCTCTCTCTCTCTCTCTCGCGAAAACCGTCCGCTATTTTGATGGATGGTAACATAATTTCTAAGACTCTATGTATTTACCTACCTCTCACACACAAAGTCGCTTACGATCTCCGTCAGCAGAGCGAGATGCAGACTCGCTAATGAGCTGCAGGGTCACGCAGACTGTGCATACATAACCCGTTCACACAGCCACAAGTCGTAACTTACAGCTGGGTCCGCCCCGATCGAGATTAGTGCAAGAGACCTCGCGCTCGGGGAGTGACCGGACCACGTGCAGTCGACCGCGGAACAGGAGAGGGAGAGAGAGAGGAAAGAAACTTCGACCGAACTTTCGCCAACAGACTGAAAACAGCAATTACCTCTGGCTTTCGGCACCGAGGTTTGTCTTTAATTTAACCCTGTTCCGGAGCTCTCTACTGTGAACACGCGCGCGCGTGTGCCCATAACGAACCCGCAACTTTTCCCCTTCATCCAAAAATTCCTTAGCTTTTTCATTCGGTTCTGATGAATTCTATAATATTTTTTTTTTCCTGCTTCTTAAAGAATTATTTTACATAATTTCTGTTTTTCTAACCGCCAATTTCCAGATTCCTAAAGCTTAATTACATTTTCATGTAACCCGAATAATTCTGTATAGATCACAAGCTACTTCAGTCGAGTCTGAGTTATCTGCTTTCTCTCCGGCAGTAAAGATGTGATTAGTCAGTCTCTGTCATCGCCCAGTCGTGTTCATCATTGTAACTGTTTCCGTCATGTGTATCTATTACTCGAATACCTAAAAACTTTCTTTCTATGACTGAGTATTCCTTGTGTTTCTATAAACGAGTATTCGTTATAAAAATCTTTATGTATCCAAGCATCCGTTATAAAAATCTTTATGTATCCAAGAATTCGTCATAGAAATCTTCATGTATCCGAGTATTCGTCATAGAAATCTTCATGTATCCAAGCATCCGTTATAAAAATCTTCATGTATCCAAGTATTCGTCATAGAAATCTTCATGTATCCGAGTATTCGTTATAAAAATCTTCATGTATCCGAGTATTCGTCATAGAAATCTTCATGTATCCGAGTATTCGTCATAGAAATCTTCATGTATCCGAGTATTCGTCATAGAAATCTTCATGTATCCGAGTATTCGTTATAAAAATCTTTATGTATCCAAGAATTCGTCATAGAAATCTTCATGTATCCAAGAATTCGTCATAGAAATCTTCATGTATCCAAGCATCCGTTATAAAAATCTTCATGTATCCAAGTATTCGTCATAGAAATCTTCATGTATCCGAGTATTCGTTATAAAAATCTTCATGTATCCAAGTATTCGTCATAGAAATCTTCATGTATCCAAGTATTCGTCATAGAAATCTTCATGTATCCAAGAATTCGTCGTCGTAGAAATCTTCATGTATCCGAGTATTCGTTATAAAAATCTTTATGTATCCAAGAATTCGTCGTCGTAGAAATCTTCATGTATCCGAGTATTCGTTATAAAAATCTTTATGTATCCAAGAATTCGTCATAGAAATTTCATGTATCCGAGTATTCGTTATAAAAATCTTTATGTATCCAAGAATTCGTCATAGAAATCTTCATGTATCCAAGCATCCGTTATAAAAATCTTCATGTATCCAAGTATTCGTCATAGAAATCTTCATGTATCCAAGTATTCGTCATAGAAATCTTCATGTATCCAAGCATCCGTTATAAAAATCTTCATGTATCCAAGTATTCGTCATAGAAATCTTCATGTATCCAAGCATCCGTTATAAAAATCTTCATGTATCCAAGTATTCGTCATAGAAATCTTCATGTATCCAAGTATTCGTCATAGAAATCTTCATGTATCCAAGAATTCGTCGTCGTAGAAATCTTCATGTATCCGAGTATTCGTTATAAAAATCTTTATGTATCCAAGAATTCGTCGTCGTAGAAATCTTCATGTATCCGAGTATTCGTTATAAAAATCTTCATGTATCCAAGTATTCGTCATAGAAATCTTCATGTATCCGAGTATTCGTTATAAAAATCTTCATGTATCCAAGAATTCGTCATAGAAATCTTCATGTATCCAAGCATCCGTTATAAAAATCTTCATGTATCCAAGTATTCGTCATAGAAATCTTCATGTATCCAAGTATTCGTCATAGAAATCTTCATGTATCCAAGTATTCGTCATAGAAATCTTCATGTATCCAAGTATTCGTCGTAGAAATCTTCATGTATCCGAGTATTCGTTATAAAAATCTTTATGTATCCAAGAATTCGTCATAAAAATCTTTATGTATCCAAGAATTCGTTATAAAAATCTTTCGATACCCGAGCATCCGTTAAAAGTGTATGGCTAGCTGTAGGAAAAAGAAGAGATAGTTTGGAGAATATGTTTAAAGCGGGTAAGTTTGACGGAATCAGTGGTGAGACACAAGAAAGTATGAAGGTCCAAATGCCATAATGAACTAAAATCCCGATGCAGTGCAGGTGTATGAACGGGGGGGGGAGGCTGCGAAGAGACCCGGAGCTTGTTCGTCCTCAACACTCGTTACTTTGCACATGTGGCTCCGAGATTGGCTGGTGAAACCACCCAAGAGCACAAGGTGATGTGTCGTAAATAATGAGTGGTCTTCATCGAACACAACAGACCTACTACTTATCTTATATCTGACCATCTGCTATAAGCGCTGTTATAGCCGAGTATTCCCATCGCTTCCTGTTCTTGGTCTTATCATTAAGGGACAGCGTCTGTTTGCCACTGTGCGGCTACCCTCCCCTTCCACCACCAACGCCGCATCTCCGCTCCGCACTCAGATAACGCTCTTGTTGTTTTGTGCGCTTTTAGTCACGTGGTGCCCCTTATATCCGTTCAGTCCCCCCCCACTTTCTCTGCCGGGGCGTAGTTTGCTTCTTAGTGCACGTACTGACTGTCGAAAGTAAACTGCTTCTCCGGCCGTGTGAACTACGTCACGTGACGACGCCTAGCTAAGCCTTTTGGGGGCTGCCCTGAAACACCTTTTCTCGTTAAAAAAAGGGGGGGCGCAGCATCATCTCGCACCGGCCTTCAGCTGGATCGCCAGGGGCCGTTTTACCTGGGGAACAGCAGGCGGCGGCACCAGTCACGTGGCCGACATCTTGCCAGTATAAGAATTACGCCATCCGCCGATGAACTTATATATCTGCTGTCTCGCGTGTCAGCAGCCAGGTTACACAAGATTTGATGACGTCATCGGACGCGCAGAGAGACCCACGTGCACATTTTCCTTTGTTCTGGGGCCTATTTTTCGTGTACAGGACGCGGATGGCGGCTACAGATGTCCTCCCGCACGCTCTACCGCAAAGCGTCAAGACGCCACGGTGGGATGTTGGGTGTAGGTCCTTCCCGGGAACCACTACTTGACAGCGAGCATGGGTGACTGCGGGAGCTCGAGGGGTGCCGCCGCCGGCCATTGCATTCGGTCACCCTCGTTGGGGGAAAGGAGCCGGCAAACTACGCCTTTCGGGCCGTCCATTTGCTAAGGCATTCGACTCAACAGCGCAGCTCGCAGACTTTCACGAGTCGACCTCTGCCGGCGAATAGGTTGGAGCGTTAATCGAGCCCAGCCCAACACCACATGTGAGAGCCGGATCGTCGTCTCTAGCTGGGCCGTCTTCGTCTGACCGGGGCTCAGCTGCCTTGTTTTTTGTTGTTGTTGTTGTTGTTTTGTTTTCTCTTACACCGCGTTGGAAAACGTCAGCCGGAGCGCGAGAAGACAGAGGAAGGGCCGTAACTCTGTCAAGCAAATGCTGTTAATGTTCGACTCGTATCGGCCAAAGAGAGGGCACGACACGTGCAAAAAAAAAAAATGGCCAAGAATTCAAATTAAAAAAAAAAATTCATCTACGTAATTAATTTAATAAAATAACTTTAATGTCGGAAATTCATAAATCCCCGCGCGCTCCCTATTCTTATTTGTCAATTATTCTGTCAACAAATGTATACTTCTCACGTTTTTGTTTTCTTTTAAATGACTTAATTTTCCGTTACCTTCTTTCTCTCTGTGTAGTCGCATCAATGTCTAAAACCTCTGTACCAGAAACGGACAAGTGAAAGTAGACTCTTCCCCCCCCCCACGTGTTCTTTTGTACTCTTAATTATCGGAAAAGGTGGCTGACTAGTGATGATGATAACTCGTGTTCATTATTACGGGACAGCCAAAGAAAAACAACAACAACAACAACAACAGCACCAACAAACACAAGATGCTTTAGACATTAGTCATACACAGCACGCCAAAAAAAATATAAAATCGATAGCGTTAGAAACGTGCAAACCAGCACGTGACCGGAACCGGGGGGGGCGGGGCCTTTGCTAACCGACCGAGCGAGGGAGGCTTCCTTGGAGGGGCATGGGTGGAGTCGGTGCTCGAGGCGGGCGGGCAGGGTGGGTATCTATCTGTGTTTCTCTGAAAAATTTCGGCAAATAAACCCCCTGCGTCGCGGCCCAAAATGTCGCCCGTGTCTTCGATGCGGTGATTTAAAAGAAGAATTCTAGTCACTTGTAAACAGCCGCTAGGTGGCGGGAGACTTTTACGTTGCTTTTAAATACCGCCGAGAGAGAGAGAGAGAGGGGGGGTTAGTCTGCGCTACTCCACCTGACACGGTTGACAGATCGCGGGAAGACCAACAGTACACCACTTTTGTATTACACTAATATTTTCGATATGGCACTGTACTTGCGCCATGTTCTTTAATGCGCTCTATTTACAAGGCCTCCGAGAGATTGCAATGCGTAATAACTGCTTGACTACTTGGGAGATCGGCCGCGTTCGAATCCCGGTCGGCGGCGTATCTCCGTGGCCGGCCGGGGGCTTCTTCCCACTTCCTCCAGCACCTGAAAAGAAAAAAGGTTTCAGTAGGGATTTCCCCGTCGACGTCGGAAGTGCCGGTCTCTCCAACACGATTGTCTTACCTGGTTCCTTTGCTAAAATCCCCTTCAAAGGCCGCATAACCCCCCTACATTACTAGCACCATACCATACCGCAAGACCATATTCTAAATAAATCTCATATATCGCTGTTTGGTGGACACGAAGTCCCTTTACAAAGAAGTCCCCAGGGCGTCTCCGTATACTGCCCCTTGTTCTCCGAGCACGCCTTGGTGTGCTTCCACGTGCCACGTTCTCAAAGACAGCTTCTTCCAGGTTATAGGTTGAATTTCCAGAAAAGAATCTTCCACCGCAGTCCCGAGCTCCTCAATTGCAGACAGTCGCAAACTCGAAATTGCACTCTTGACCACTTCCGCTCACGGACCCACAGGCTCGCCACGAGCCCTCCTCCCACGGTGCAATCACCCGTATCCCTCATTTTAGGCCTTAACCCTGCAAATCAAAGAAAGAAATCATGTCAATACATCCAAAAAAAAAACCGGTCACGCGAGCACCGCAAAAGTTCTGTAAAACTCTGTAATAATACAGCTTGTATCTAATTTTATACTAAAGCTACTGTACCATACTATCAACCAGCGTAACTATTAGTCTTTCGGTTGGCAATGATAAAGTGCCACTGCTTCTTAATAATGTTAATTCTGGCAACAACAACAAAAGTCGTCTAATTGGCCCTACTGCTGCTGTAGGGCTATGTCTGTTTTCTCACTGACTCCTCTCCCTCGGCACACAGATAGAGAGGATCGGGCCTTTAATCTATTTTATTTATTATTATTATTATTATTATTATTATTATTGAGGGCTTTTTGGCTTAGACCCAAAGGAGTTTGAGTCACGGCTGGTCTCTCGCGAAGTTCGCACTGATCCCAACCCCTGATAATGTTAAATCTAGAGAGAGGGGGAGAGGGGAGGGGGCATTCCGTTACAGGTTCACATTCCTCGTTTTTAGAGTACCAGGAAAACCGGCGGTCGTCCTGCAGGTCGCCGGCGATTTACCGCCGAAGTCCGTGTTCCTCCTGCATATCCCCCCCCGGTCTTTTTTTTTTTTTAAGCGAGGCGGCAGCTTAATGGAATTCAATAAGCGAGGGTTGGGGGGGGAGAAGAAGAAAACACCGAACGGCATCTGAGCGGATTGACGGCCCGACAAAGATGGAGACGCGCGGCGAGCCTCGCTCTCAACTCGTCTTACCAATATGGCGGACGCCAGGGGTCAGATTACTAATAGCCAATACCGTCGATCTTATCAGCAGCAGCAGCAGCAGCAACAAAAATTGACAGACATTTAGAAAGAGAAAGATGAAGAAGAAAGAAAAAAAAAAACGTTGACATTTCGGATTATTGGAATAATTTAACTCGGGGACGATTTATCGCGGATCTTATTGCTAACTGTCGATAGAGTTAGTCTGGTGATGGCGGACACCCCATCTCTCTCTCTCTCCTCTCTCTCTCTCTCTCTCCTCTCTCTCTCTCTCTCTCTCTCCATCTCTCTCTCTCTCTTTCTCTCTCTCTCTCCACCTTAACGTATCTCCTTTCTTCTCCGTTGACAGCGCCGAGACTCGTTTATTCTAAACGCGGATCAACTTCCGTTTATTCCTCCGTCAGAATGGAAACAGGAAGGCGGCTTCTCCCACCCAGAAACCAACTCCCCCCCCCCACACACACACACACAACTCTCTTTTTACTCGTGAAAGCTCGGGAACTCGTTTTCTCCCCGTGAGGCGAACTCGCGACGATCCTTTATCTGCCGAAGCAGCAAACCAACAAAAAAGAAAACAACCCCGAAACCTTCACAACGAGGAAACCGTTGGCAGGAATTTCTGAGAACTAACAATGATATCTCCTCCGCTTGTTAGTGGCGGCGATAGGAAGAACCCCGAACAAACACTCCTGTGTTAAGGGGGGAAGATTGCATGCAACCCGATCTAGTACCGACCCGCGTACTTTTTTAAAAAAAAAAAATAAAAAAAAAACCCCTAAAGCTGCGAGAAGAAAGACATTCATCCCACTATTCACCAAACCTCCTCCTCCTCCTCCCTCCCACCTCTACCGCTTGTTCTTTATTCAGAACGACAATCGTTAGTTATCGGGGCTGGTTCTTACCGCCAGGTCCGGCTGATATAGTTAGTCGGTCCTCTCTCCAGCGGGAGGTTGGATGGAAAATGTGTCTACATCTCCCTTCAAAACCCAGAGAGCGTTCGCTTCCGCTCCTCTTCCTTCTTAACAGCTGTAAAGACGTTCAGCGAATATTAGTCCTAGATGCAGCACGCGGCAAGCATTTATACGTATTAAAGAAGTGATTCCACTTAAAGTAGCAACTGTTCTAGATATGCGAAAAATATATAAACAGACCATAATGTTAGAGAATTAATTTATTCAAACCACCGAGAATCTCTGTGATTGCACGAGACATTATAACATTATATATATACGAGTATACACACACGCGCACACACTAAAGAACACGGGAATTTAACGATACAAAATAGCTGAGGTCATTTATAGAAAAGGAAACAAGCGTAATATATGCGTGACGAATGACGTATACGTCAGTGGATACACGGGCGGCCATTGGGAGGGGAGATAACTTTTTACTGGCGATTTTAAAAATGGCCGAAGTTACGGACGAAAGTCTATAACGAGGTTCTTTGACGTCACTTCTGAATCCCGGACAGTAACTGAAACCGGAGATGGCGACAATCCTCCTTCAAGCAGATTTAAGTCGTTTTCTTTAACCGGATCGTTTCCGTTTGTTTCTGGTGCATTGGCGACAACTTGTGGCCAACTACGGAAATGGTGGAATTTCCAAATCTCAAAAGAAACTCGGCCGGTCGGCGGCTCCTTAAGAGTTTGTGCACGCGAGGAATTTTCGATTTATCGACAGAGAAAAACGAGGGTGGGGGTGTGAGTGTTAATTTCTAACATGGTCTAAAACAAACTTTATGGGTATCAGCAAAACAAGCACCACGTTGGCTGATTTAGATTTCATTTTGTTGTGATGTCGGCCCGAGCACTTGTAGGAACTAAAGCTGAACTCAATTTTAAAAAAAGATCTGGAGTTCTTTGGACCCCGTGTGAATAAACACCTTATGGATCATGTATGTTATACACCATAATGATTCTACAGATAATGTATAATATAACGAGTAGCTAGCGTGCTACGGCTGGGAATGAGACTATTTTCCGCGGCCGGTTCAAAGTTCTCAACGGTGTTTCCAACTACGTCCGTATCACGTCCTCTGGCGCAAAGCGGGCATGAGGTTCACATTGTTCCCATTGGTACCGTTCGGACATTCTCGTGGTCGTAACACTCCGCCCTATCTTTTGTGTCATCCACGAGATGGTCACATTACCCGTCTGACCGCTTTTCCCTTCTGTCCGTCTCTAACTCCCGATTTGCCATTCACCACCGTTTCACCGACCGAACTTTACGGTCCCGCGGGTAACTTACCCGTCTAAGATGGAAATAGTTTTAACAGGGGCGTTGATGGGAGAAACTGGTGGTGAACGGTTATTCCTACGTTTTTGATAGGATTCAGAGAAGACAAGGTGCAGAACGAGGGAGGGGCTAAGGGAGAATCCACGTGAGGCTAAAACTCGGTATCCATCCTCAAGGCTCTTCGGCTGCAAGGAGTGGGATCGTTGAAAGCTGTGACAAAGACGAGGCGGCGTTCAGCAGAAACCTATAGAACCCACGGCCCCAGGTCACTAATGAGGGTACAGCCGCTCAGATAACTCTTCGCTTCTGGCACCAGACCACGAGGGAGAACACGGCAATTGGAAAAAATGGCGACGGGGCAAAGAAATGAAGTCGACGCAGTTGCTCCGCTCCCAGATAATCCCGAAAATCTTGCTACACGGGAAAACTACGGAAGGGTTTAGTTGAAAGCTTCTCGATGGCTAACAGCGGCCCCAGTCCACGCCGGATACGACACTACCTTTTGGCAGCCAGAGGAGTCTGCTGACATCAAAGGAATCGGAAATTTGACCAGTCGACGGTGCGTTTCTCGATCCAGGGCCATCATCACTATATTCGCAGTCATACGTCAGACCTGCAGAAAGATCTGGTGGTGGTGGTCTCCCACTACTCTATGCCTGGCTACTCGACAAGCAGAGGAATGCATATAGAAGATTGTTCCAACTCACTGAACAGCTGAACCTGAAGTTTCCGCGCAATCTGTTTCGCGTCGTTTTGAAAATGCACCCCACTGTAATGAAGGACACCTTTCCCGATGGGCGTCTTCTGGGAGGATGCTTTTCTCATCTTAATCAAAAGATGGGAAAAAGAAGAAGAAGAAGAAAACAGCGCATTTACGAGAACTGCAGATGTCCCACGGGTATACGAACGACGCCGATTGATGGAACGATTCCCCGCGCTCGCCGTTCGCACCTGTCGCAGACAGATCCGGCGGAAGAACTGAAGCAGTCGCAGATCGCCGGGGAAAAACGGTCGGCGCCCGGCAGTGTTTTCCCCCGGAAACAGGGGTCTCAACGAAGAAGGCAGGACCGACAACCACGCGAGGGTTGAGCATCGAAGGACACATGGGCCGGTTTGGGAACGATACACCCAGCGATATGGAGAGTCGCAGATGGCTCCCCCCCCCCGTACAGCGCACCATCACGGACGCGGCGTATATTAGGGTCGCGGGTGGGCGGATATTCAAAATAACTACGGATTATTACAACGGATCTTCGAGGATTGGCGAACGATTGCCGTATATTTTACTATATTAAACTGTCGACTTAAATTTGTGTAAAATTAATTTTAAAACAAAATAGATTCTGTCACTTTGAAATTTGTTTTATTTATTCAAATTCAAATATATTTCCACTATTTGCTAAGTGATTGTAGGCACTGGCCACTGTAGGCGACCCTGGTGGCGAATAGTCCTAGACTCCTACGGCTAGAGTAAGAGTTAGCGGAAGTACTTCGTATCACGTTATGGACTTCTGTCTACACAAAAATTCAGCTCTGGAGAGTTTATTATTTATTTTTTCTGTGACGAATTCCCCTCCCAACGTGCCCCTCCAGGCGTTTTCGGCCGACTCTGTCGGTATAATCACCGATCAGTTCGAGATTACCCACACAGCGAACAAACTGTTTGAGGAATTCCTGCCGGACCCATTAGTCTAGACGATTACCTCCCCTGACCGGCTTCCAATTGTACTCGCTCGCGGAAGGAATTCCTTGAAGCACTTCAGCAGGTCTGTGCCCCGTGGGAATCCGCGAGAACTACCACGTATCAGACGAATCGATATCCAGCTACCCATGGAGCGGGGAATTCATTCAGCCGCGCGGAAGGAGATTAAATAAACTGAAAGGATGAAAGAATACAAATCAGTTAAGAAGTCTCACACACACACGCACACTGACTTTAGCTGTTAGGAAGGGTGTCTGATGTGGTGCGGCATACCCGTCCATACTAGGTATTTAAAAAAAAAAACACACACACACACACAGCTAAAACCGTCTGTCTAACCTAGACCAGATAATACACACGTTTTTCCTAAAGTGAGTCTACGGAGCTTCTTTTCAGTTTCCTCCCTCCCTTACCTGGAAATCCTAACAGCGGGCCACAAGAAGCCGTCTTTTAAATCATCTCTCTTCCGGTCCTACTTTCACTTTCACTCTGAGACTCCGAGTCTGCTCCTTGTTTGTTTTTTTTTTTTTTTAAATTCTAACAAGATTGCAAGCTGGCGGTAACCAATCGCTTACTTAGTGAAAGAAAAAACTCCGAGAAGAGTTCCCGGGATTCGCATTAACGCACCAACTCATCTTTCATTCTAAATGGTGCCGAATGACCTACTTTAGACCGTAAATTTTACCCGTTTTTTATTGGCTTTATTTATTTTACCCCTTAAAGCCCAAAGACTCATTGTTTTGTTTGTTTTTTCCCCTTCTTACAACGAGAGAGAGATATAATAACCAGCGCATAGAGTCAGAGAGAGAGAGAGAGAGATGACGTCAGTACAGGGATTACAGAGAGAGAGATGACGTCAGTACAGAGATTACAGAGAGAGATGTGACGTCAGTAAGAGAGAGAGAGATTACGTCAGTACAGGGATTACAGAGAAAGAGATGACGTCAGTACAGAGATTAGAGAGAAATGACGTCAGTACAGAGATTACAGAGAGAGAGATGACGTCAGTACAGGGATTACATGAGAGAGATGACGTCAGTACAGAGATTATAGGGAGAGAGATGACGTCAGTACAGAGATTACAGAGAGAGAGATGACGTCAGTACAGGGATTACATGAGAGAGATGACGTCAGTACAGAGATTACAGAGAGAGATGACGTCAGTACAGAGATTACAGAGAGAGATATGACGTCAGTACAGGGATTACAGAGAGAGAGATGACGTCAGTACAGAGAGAGAGGAGGGGAGACTACCGTTAAATCCATCAACTAAGGAGGATAATTAGTCCCTCCACCGTGGTTTCTGGACAGCGCGTTTGCCTTTTTTTTTTTTTAATTTACTAACCCTTTCTGGACAGCTTTCTTTTTTCCGCCTAGGAGATTCTGACTAACCCTTTTCTTGTTGTTGTTGATGATGGTACTGCCGGGACATGCTTATAAATGAATTAAAGGAATATGTGTGTGGGAGGGGAACTATTCGTCAATGTCTCTTCCTGGATTTTGAGAGGATAAGGGTCGCCTGACGTCGCCCTACTTAACGTCAGTCAGTTCTATATCCCGACCGAAATAATTGAACTGGAAGATTCGCGAGAAAGTCTCTTCTCGTGTTTGCGCGCGCCCGCCATCCGCCATGCTTGCTTGGTGGAATAATCTGGGCTAATTCTTCATATAACTCACTGGCGGATGTCTCGGGTTTAGGGAAGTAAACATTATTAGTACTCTGGCACTCGTCCATTGCCCCCCCTCCATCCTTTTCTTCCCTATCGACTATCTGTCACCTCGGGTCGCCCGTTTTCTTAGAACAATATTATCGCGTACGAGATACTGTCCTTGAGGTAATCGCGCAGGTTTTCAGATTTAATCCGTCGGGCCGCCGCTGACTGGAGGAGCCAGTCGTCCATTCTTGCTTCTAGATTTTCAGAGTTCTGCGCACTCGCCATCGACGAAACCCTATTCACGCGCCCCGCCCCTTAACCAACGAGAATTATCGTCATTAACTAATAATTAATTATTAATAAAATCAGTCATCCCGTCAATACTTAAATAACTACACACCATTGGGATTTTACATATTTGCGTGATTATACGACACTGTCGTCTGCTTTCGGCGCGCGCCCCCTGGTGGTGTGTGTGTGTGTGTGGGGGGGGACCACTCTTTGCCATAGCTCCTCTGCTCAGCCGTTTGTAGTGTTTTTCATTAACCGAGGTTACACCCTTACTATTAACAATTACCGTTGGTTATCCATCCCGTTTACACAGGATTCTGCCCCCTTAAATATTCATCCAATACATCTAGATAATTTATCAATCGCTCAACTAATTAACATTAATCTGACTTTTGAATTTGATTGGGTTTTCGAAGGCTAAAACCAAAAGCGCAATTTAAAGGATTAATGCCAAATCACTGCTGCCGACACCTGGTGGTTCTGGTTGGGCGGTGAATGAGATGCGCGCGTTAGCGATAAATCTGAGCCACCGAAGTCCGCCACAGCCCGCATACATCGCAGCAACTGTAGTGGGAGTAAATGTAGGTGAAGGAGTAGATTTGTCACCGGAGCTAGCAGCGCTACCACAACAGCTAATCGCTTCGAGCGACCGGGTTGTCTCCCTTCCCAAACAAAATGGTGAAAACGCCATCTGGTTTTTCTAATGTCATGGAAGTAATCAGAAAGTGGAGCACCTGCAGAAGCATTATAAAGGTAGAGGCAGGTGATATCATTGGGATCTGGTGAATACTATAACTTCTGAGGAGGAGATGTCACGTGTCAAGCCTATAGAAATCAACGTCGTAGTGGAAGCTGCACTAACTGCCGATAGGTTCAGACTGGTTTTCATTCATTGAAGAAGACATCTCCTTTGGACGGAGATTTATCTTCCGACCACATGACAATAACTCCGATAATGCAGCCAAAGTGGTGAAAAAAATTTTTTTTTTATCTGGAACGTTAAGAGACCGATGGAACATACTCAAAAATGTCTTGGCCTGCAAAAAGTATCGATATGAACATCACTGAGGCAATATGGAGTCATATGGCTACTGAAGAAGTCAGACGGCAATTAAAAACTTTTAATGGATTGTGGAAAGTGCCAGAGGATGTTTGGAACAACATTCCACACTCATACATTGATAATCTGTATAGGGGCATGAAAACGAGGTGTCATGGTCTATATGAGCAAAGGACTCACATATCAATTACTAATGCACTGTACAACGCGTCCATTTTGTTTTTGTATACCTTCTGTAATAACGGAGTGTGCATGTATCACAGATGTATCTCGTCTTCACGCTATTGCAAGATTCCAGGCGGATTAAAGCAGTCCGCTGTTACTAAGTTTCCGACGGTAAAGTTGCGACGAGTAACCACAGAAGAATATTTAAGAAGTGGCTGTGCTCGTTCTTGATGACGTCACGCCCGGGTTACGAAGTCTGTTATGGCGGCGCGCTTACTGGGCAGGTGATATGCATGTACGAGGTTCGGGATGCGAACTATGCGATCATTTTTACCGATTATTGTCGTGCGTTGCAGATCTGAAATCCATAAGAAGTTTGTTATGTGTTTTTTTTTTTTTTTGTGCTACTTATACCATTGAGCTTCCAGATACCAATTAACTTACAAGAGAGGAGAGAAAGTGCGACCTTGGCCGATGCCCCTCTCCCTCGCACAGACTCCACAGTAAAGCGAAACAGCGCCGTAAAAATGAAAGGAAAGAATACAGCTATTTTATAACATTAACAACGCTTTTACAGTAGCCTGTCAAAAGTATGCTGTCGTCGTTTCTCAGTCTCCGATTTGCTCTAAAGCAAAACCTACCTTTAATGAAACTTTTTTCTTCTTCCAACACCAAAGTTTTGACAAGAAACCTCTAAGCCTCCCCTTTTTATCGGTATCGGCTATCCTAGTGCAGAACACCCAATTTCGTCACGCTATTATCCAGTGGAGAACATAAAAAAAAAAACCTGACTAAGCTTTAATTTACTTGCTGCTAGCTGAAACTTTATCCTATCTTTCTATTTTTTTTTTCAATGACATTTCTACTCTTGCTGGAGGACCTATAAACTTTGAAGGAAAGCCCCTTTCTTGTTACTGGCTCATTAGACCGAAGTCCAGAGTTCAGCATGAAGAGAGTTGTTAAAACGATATTTTGACTTTCATGTGGAACTCCAAGGTTTATTTCCACGCATGCTGTATCTGATAATTTCAAACTTTTATTACAGCTTTAATTAGCTTAGTCTTTAAGAGGAAATAAGCATCACTGTTCAAAGGATTCAGTGTTTAATCTCTTCAAACAGCTTAGTTCTGCCAACATCTCTTGGCACTTCCACTTCTTTCAGATAGGAACTCGAAACTCTAGGAATGTCTTCCTTGCACCCAAGACACAATATATTCTGTACTCCCACAGCCAACGTTAAAGTCCGCAAAGGGTCACCATGATTCACTTCCAATAGAGTTTATATTCAAGATTAACACCTGTTCCTTAAATCTATCCTTTATTTATTCCCACGAGAATTCTCCTTTAGGAGGGATACCAGACAAAAGACAGAAACATTTGTAGTAAGCTCCACTGCGATTTAACAAAAGCAGGGTTATTTCAACATTGGTGTCTGGCATAAATCATAAACAGAGGAGAAAAATGAAAAGGATGAGGGATGCGCAGCAATGCTAGTTTCCATAGCTACGGGCGGAGGCTCCATCAAGACAGTATGTGATGTCCATCGTAACTTCTGTATTTTGAGTGTAGATAAATCTACAAATCAACCAGTTTTAAAAATAGAAATAACCAATGTTCTTGACAATGCAGATGTCACCGAGTTGTGCTCCTACCAAAGCTACACTGGACCATAAACTGATGCAGATTGGCACAGAACTAGAACCTTTATAACGCAGCTGTCTCGCGTCTCTGTCTGATGTAGGTGATCTGGATAATGAGACTTATTTCTTCATCAGCTATGCTCCATCCTCAACAGAACCCCATTCAAATCATGTGCTTATTAGGATGTAATTATCTCAACTTTTGGATTCACAAATTTACTTTATATATAAAAATGCAATTCATTAGAAGCTGAACAATGTGCGGTTTATTACAGAGAAGGAAACTTCAGATTCTGAGTGTAGTAATGATGGACAGCATAAGATTATTTGCCTAAATATGGTGAAGTCTTACTTTGGGACCAGTTTGTTAAAAGAAAATTACTAGAAATAGATGAAAATACGATGTACTCTCAAAAGAAGGTAATTGTTTACTAAAAACAGTAAATGAATTAACAAATCTATAATGCAGATGGACTTGAGATCTTATTTTGAATGTCAGAAGTCTGATGTTGTACACACCGAGGTCTGGATAAAGGGTCCTGTGGAGATATGGGTAGAGGTTCATAACGTTGTATTTTAATTTCATTGTTTCAGTAGAGGCCACGGATGAGGTCATCTACTTGGTAAGTTAACATATCACGTGTTCATCAAGCTGATGACGTACTGTTATGCTTTAGACAAAAAGCGATTGTTCAGTTTTATGATATATCACATCACCTTAAACAATAATGGATCGGTTTCAATAGTAGCACTACTAGATACGTTATTAATGGAATATAAGTAGTAATTAATTAAGTATGCAGAAGGTTTAAATTTACTGGAATTCTCTTGAAACTAGTTATACCGGTAAGTCATTAGAGATGCTTTTTGTTTAACATTATCAGAATTCAGGCTAAGTTGGCATTTTGTTAACAAATTTAAAATTCATGGTTTTTAATCACTAAAAATTTGTATTGTATTCCCTCTCTCTCTCTCTCTGTACTGACGTCATCTATCTTTCTGTACTGACGTTATCTCCATCATCTCTCTTTCTGCACTGACGTCATCTATCTTTCTGTACTGAAGTCATCTCCATCTCTCTCTCTCTGCACTGACGTCATCTATCTTTCTGTACTGAGGTCATTTCTCTCTCTCTGTACTGACGTCATCTATCTTTCTGTACTGACGTCATCTCCATCTCTGTTACTCTGTACTGACGTCATCTCCATCTCTCTCTCTTGGTCACTTGAAGCTGTACTTATGAATTGGGTTTAGAAGTAGATCAGACATTTTAACGAAAGTCCGATTTTTATTGTAAGCTGATACGCAATGAATGATGTCATTATTACGAGATTTTAAAAAATACAAGGAGGGGGGAATGTGAAGGGGATGTTTCTGACCGGTGTGTGTGTGATCTCGGTGACGTTCACTTCTGGGCCTACCTTTACCGGCGATCAAAATTAATCCACTGCTCTACTTCGGTAACTTACCTGTTTTCCAGAATCGATTTCCGGCTTCACTGTTTATGAAATCACCCACTCAAAGTTGAGAGAAAGTGTAAAATCAAATTTCTAGTGGTCAGGTTCAATACGAAGAGAATTAGGCAGGTGTTTACCCGTGATCTGTATAGAGATGTACGTGTATCTATCTACTCAGTGGATAGGGAGGCTCATCAGGATTTTAGCTGAACATCGTCGTTATCATCATCATCATCAGCGATCTGGAATCCCCTCCCGAATCTTGGGCCGGCATTTCTTCGCTGTTCGGTATCTATTAACTTATTTGCTCTCTTAGCCACACGATATGACCGTTGCGTTTTTTAAAAAAAAATTTTTATTCAGAAATTTAACGCTCATTTTGAAAATAAATGAAAACAAATACAGGAAAGACACACAAAAAAAAAATACGGATCGGCCCTATTTCCGTATATGGCTCGGAGTCTCTCTTCTAATCCGAATGGTCGACCAGCTTCTTTCACTTCCGCCCCTACACAACTGCCGCCATTTCGACTTCCTCGAACTTCAGAAAGTTCGAACACTTACTGATCTCGACGGGGATGTTCCAGCCCTCGGGGGGGCTTCTTCACGAAGATCGACCGCCAGAGGCGTTGCTGTCGGCCATGAGATCATTTTCTTGTGACATATATTCTCCACGGGTAATTCCTCTCATGCCACTTGGTGACGCTGTCATCGCTCGATAATCATCGACACGGTTGTTTGTATTTTCTTTTCCTTTTTTTCTTAAATGCACATATTACTCAGTCGTCTGGTTGGTGACAGGGGAATGGAAACATTTACGCCTGAAACTTTTAATCGAACGTGAATTTAGAAAGAAAAAAAAAAGCATCGCTTTTACGAAGTTTATGTTATATTTGGATATCCCATAAGTCACTGCGGGAGTGGATTTGCTAAGGGAATAAAAGGGAAGGGGGGGGCGGCGGACCGATGAGAGTATTGCGGGCATAGCCACCAGGTTTCTGTTATAATGAGGAAAGGAAGACGGATCCCGGTGTCGGCTTAATTCATATTTATAATCGAGTTGGGAAAAGGAAGCGGGCGGAAGAATTGGCGCCATCTTTTCTTGTCTCGGCGCAGTCGGGTTGTCGGTTAATTTATAGAATAAATATCTCGAATATTCGAAAGTTTAGCCCGCCCCGAAAGGGGGAATCATTATCGTAGCGCAGTCGCCGTAGGGGTTAGTTGCCCTCCCTCACTTGGATAGGAATTCGGTCTGACAGCAAGATTTCTTGCTTGTTACGTTCCTTTAGCGAAGGGGGGCGCCACCGTCGCTTATTCCGGAGCCGCGTTCTTCGTAGACGGGTTTTATTAATATATGTGGGGGGGAGGGGTTTAAAATTCTTATTGAAAAAGAAGATAATGACCACGTAAGAGGGTCGACTCGAGCTGTGCTTGTGGTTTAGATTACCAGTAACTACTCTGAACTTTCCCTAACACGCTGCGATTTTTGCATGAAAAAAGAAAAAAAAACAACAAATAATCAAAGCGACGAATGGAAAGGATTTATATTTGATACGGGGGAGGTCGCCATCATCCCGGCCTCCGGTGTCTGTGTCTGCGACTGTAAATGTCAGGCGTTTACGCAATTTCTCTCCCCCCCCCAACTCTCCTCCTCCTCCTCCGATCCGTGCCCGCAGTCGGCGGTCAAGGATAGTTCTGGACTTCCGCCGGTGATGGATGCTGACCAACATCTCTGTCGCATCCGCCCGAGAACCTGCACGCTTTTGACCGCGATCCTTGTTGCTTGCACCGACCTCGCCAGATCCCTTCCTCCACCCCTTCCCACACGCCCGTTACCTGTGTTGGAATCCTCTGGTGCTTTGATGGAGAGCTGGAAGGCTGTTCCCGTGGTTCTGAGCATTAACCGGATTGTATGTAGCATGTCCGTTACATAGGCGACCTGGCTGCCGTTCGATGTCTTTCCGCTAGTTGTTACAGCAACGGCTATTCCCAATTAAGCGCATAGATGAGACTATAATCGACGTCATTTGCTGCGACCTTTAGCGATGGCCGGGGCTGGTTGTTACAGCGCAAGCAATTCCCAATTAAGCCTATAGGCGGCGCCACGGTCGAGTTTTGACCTGCGATCCAAAGCCTGTAGCATGTGACGTCGATTACAGCCTCGTCTATATATCAGATGTCGTCGATTACAGCCCCCATCTATGCGACTAATTAGGAATTACTGGTGTTACAACAATTTATCCCAGGTTTGCTCCAGCGACTTGAAAAGGACTCGCCCCCCCCCAGCAGATTTTTGCTAATAAACGAAGGAACCGGAAAGAATTTACATAAGTATCTACTGCGACCTTATCGCTCGTGTCTTTCGACTATTCTGTAATACTGACACTGGCAGCCAAAATTATTGCAACACTCGAAGTGAAATCCTACACTAATGAATCGTTTGCGTACCTGCTCTGCTTCTGTTTTAACATTGTATTTGTTAAAATATCTCATAGTCGAAACAACATTATAGAGTGTGCATTTATTTGTATTTCTTTACTAACGACTCTAATTGCTTTACTAACGATGCTTAGCCAAGATGTTCTAGTAACTTCATTAGGTCCATTGATGTATTCTGAGCTGTAGCGCACACAATGAAGGAATTCTCGTTATTTTGATTAAGAACTCGGAGTAACCCGATCGTCTTGTTTTCCATTGTATTCATGGTATATAAAGACAACAAATTTTACTGGTGAAACGGGTAGACAAATATAATTCTAATTTTTAAAGCACTTTTACCGATAATCAGTCGAGCGTGTAAATCCTTCTTTCTCCTTTCAAGTTGCACCGTCCTCAGCCGGGTGGGACAACATTTTGTTTGGCCGGTTCACTAACGTCACGAATGGACAACCTACGCATTTCTGTCGACAAAAGCTGAGCGGTCGCCGAATTCCGGTTATTGTACCGAAGGGGTTTTTATTTGTACCCGCCCTTCTCTCTTTCCCTCTCATTCGCTTCAGCCAAGCGAAATTCCATTGGCCTGTAGCTACCCAAGTCTTTCGGACACTCGCCAGGGGAGGAAGGGAGGGGGCGACCAATGGGATAGGTCGGTCTGCTGGAAAGTGGTAAGGAGGGGAGGTGCTTCTGACCTGAACGCTAGCAGCCAGGTGGCGAGATTGCTGCTGCTAAGGTTTGTTTGCTCTGTAGCAACAAATATATATATAATACATACAAACAACCACAAAATTTCTGGCAAATACGTTTATTTTTAAAATGCCAGGCTTACCCCAGGAATTTAAGTTTTGTTTGTTTTTTCTAGAGAGACGTGCGTATTTCAATTCCACCCTCCTTCTCTCTCCCTCTCTCTCTCTCTGTACTGACGTCATTTCTCTCTGTAGTAACGTCATCTCTCCTCTTCCCCCCTCTCTCTGTACTGACGTCATCTCTCTCCCTCTTCCCCCCTCTCTCTCTGTACTAACGTCATCTCTTTCTCTCTCTCTCTCTCCCCCCTCTCTGTACTGACGTCATTTCTCTCTGTACTAACGTCATCTCTCTCTCTCTCTTCCCCCCTCTCTCTCTGTACTAGCGTTACTAACGTCATCTTCTCTCTCTCTCTTCCCCCCTCTCTCCCTGTACTGACGTCATCTCTCTCTCTCTCTCTTCCCCCCTCTCTCCTGTACTGACGTCATTTCTCTCTGTACTAACATCATATCTCTCTCTCTCTCTCTCTCTCTCTCTCTCTCTCTCTCTCTCTCACGGACAAGTTTAATATTTGCATGTAGTAGAGAAGCGAAATATTTGTTTATACAATTTTAAAAATTTGTCCATATTCATACTGTTAACTGCATTTATTTACAGTTCTGTTGCTTTGTTTTCCAACATCGAGCCGCACGTCTCAGTTACCTTGAACGCATGTACTGTACCTCGTTTCTCAGCAACTCTGATATTTTTTGTTTGTTTTTTCTTCTTTGTATATTGCATGTTTAAAACCTGCGAACATTGTAATAAATCTCTGCTGAACCTTTTCTGATAATTGAGCGTTGTTTTCATAGGTTTTCCAAGTTTGCACAGCATATCCAAGCTATTGGGAAAACTAGGGACTTATTTATATAATAGAACTAGAATTTCTTTCCGTTTATGTTTAATACTGCGGTTAATTACTCCTAACATCCTATTTAACTTCACATCTCAGATCTTTCCCGAGATCCTTTTCTCAAATCACGTTTTTAATTTAGCATCTATCAAAGGATAATGATTATTTGAATAATTATATACTTTCCACTTTTACTGGCCAATCTAGCGCATTATTTAGTTTTATTTTAAAACTCCATCCGCTCTTTTCTGTTATTAACTTGTGCATAGATCTTTTTAGCGTCATCTGCAAACTTCATTCACACCATCAGTATCATATATATAAGAGAAGCCGCCAAAATCGAAGCTAACATCTCGTGAATATTTGATGGCGTTATTTCACGTGAAGTACATTTTGCTTTCAGATAAACATCAAACATCTGCTATCTTAATGGAGGCCATACAAGTGTGCTACAATGATGTAGATTTGAAAATTAAGAAGCGAAGCGAGTCGCAGCTTAAGTTTTACACGGCTCATTTCTTGTTCTGGTTCTGGTCGGTAAACGACGGCCGACGAACAGGAGCGGAGGAGATGGCGGCGGACGGGCCGTGTAAGGTTACGCCAGCCCACGCTCGCGGCGCGCGACCGAGAGAGAGAGAGAGAGAGAGGAGTATCGCGTCACGTGACCGACAAAAGAGAGATCTCGCGACGGAGAGAGAGGAGTATCGCGTCACGTGACCGACAAAAGAGAGATCTCGCGACTGAGAGAGAGGAGTATCGCGTCACGTGACCGACAAAAGAGAGATCTCGCGACGGAGAGAGAGGAGTATCGCGTCACGTGACCGACAAAAGAGAGATCTCGCGACGGAGAGAGAGAGGAGTATCGCGTCACGTGACCGACAAAAGAGAGATCTCGCGACGGAGAGAGAGAGGAGTATCGCGTCACGTGACCGACAAAAGAGAGATCTCGCGAGGGATCACGGGATTGAAGCGAACTCTCTCTCTCTCTCCGCACTCCCCCAAACCTCTCCACATCCAGATGTCTAAGCAAAAACGGCAGCGCTTTTTCAACCCTCCCCTCTTTCTACTTATCCCCTCCCCCCCCAAGAAAGTTGATGAAAACCAGTCTCACAAGTGTCCGCTTTCATCTCCACTCATTATCAAATATATCTTTGGGTTTTTTTTTGGTTTTTTTTTGACGCAAGCCATCGATAAACTCGCAAACAATCGGCCCGTTCGTTCCTCCGCCTTATCGGATTACCCATCGGTTACCCTCGGCGCGGGGCCCTTTGACGGTTCCCTCTTAAGGCTCCAGAGCGGCGGTGGGTGGGGAGAAAAAGGAAAACGGTCCCCGTAGGAGGAGAAAATATTTCCTCTCCTACAACCTGACAGAAAACAATTAGTCCGGACGTCAGCGCCAGCATAAACAGAGCCGGGCTGATAAACTACGAACAAACATGGCCGCCGCCGTGGTGGCATCCGGAAATTTCGGGCGTTAACCAGTGTTTTTACACTGACTTCCCCTCCGGTTCCCCCTTCCCCGGATAAAGTGTCGTCCATCTCTCTACGTTAACTGATAAAACCGCCGGTGTTTGGTCTCGCGCGGTCTAAAAGTTTTTCGAGGCGGTATTCTTCAGTCGCCAATGAAAGTACTTTACACGGGTCCCGACCGCGGGGGAAACATCAACATAACGAACAGATATTCCGTGAAGAGGGGAGAGGGGGGGGGGGAGAGTTTTTTTTTTTTAATTACATAAATATAAATTCCTGTTCTATTTTCTCGCACGTCTGTGTGAACCGGTGTGGCTAATAATTTGTCAACCCTGAAATCTCTCCCCGGATTTAATTTTACAAGCTTCGTACCTTCAGCTGGTGTGTCATATTCTTAAAGAAAGCAGTCGTTTTATGGCCGTAAACATTTTACGAGCAAAACCCTGTTTAGGTCCCATCCTTGGGCGCGGTTGCTTTCGATACGTTTTATTCTCACGTGTAGAATACCTTAATTATCTTTTATTGAACCAGTTAACTTGGGACGACCATGGCGTCGTACAAAGGATGTCACGCCAGCGTAATCCAAATACTATATTGCGCCCAGCAAAAAGTATAAAACGATTCGTTTTTTGCTCTATTCCGCGACGAAAATCCTGGCGCCTATAAGGCGGGATCCTAAAGAAGAAATCGGCTAAGATCTCACTTTATGACTTCTCTCATGAGCGATTTTAATCTGGCATCTTCAAATTCTCCGACCATCAATAATCGGTGTAAGTCGGCTGATTTCCTAAATTCAGCGAGCTGATTATTAGCTCGCAGTTAGTTATTTTGGGCCCGAATTATGGCAAATAAATTTTAGTCCAACAGAACTGTCATAAATAAAGATGCACTTAGGTTGTCGTATTCACTTTGAAATTAATCTCCAGCATCCATGTAAGGGCTAGGTTCTTCGACTTGAAACTCGTCACGCAGAATTACTTCCCCAAAAAGCACCTTAACGTCGTCGAAGTCCTGATGCATTGGTTTCTTTACCCGCCAACAGGATGTTTAACCACCTTAATAATACCTTTCTCGTCGGTGCTAATGGCTGTCAGTGTTTTTTTTTTTTTTAAAGGGGGGGGGAAATGTGCGAAGTTGTATTTTGTTTTATCTGGCCCTTTCCTTAAGCTACCTGTTATTCTGACACCACGAAGCCAAGAGTCACATATGACGTCACTTCTAGGTCAATAGTGCCGGAAACCACCGCTTGTCGGCTTATGTCAAGTACAATGCCACGTGCAAGTTCCGAAGTACTGTTCTACAAGAAAAAGTAAATTTAAGCTTTAACTTTTACGTAGACGCCACTCATAGCTGCCATATTTCTTTTCCAGCTCTGGTGGTACGGTTTCTAACAAAACGATTTATCTGGGAGTACGACTCGTCCCAAGGTAAGTGACTACCATCGATCACTTATCTTTGCTACATTTACGCCATTTTTTTTTTGTTTATCTTAAAAAATCATTTTGCGTAATCAATCACGCCCAACACGGGCGCACAGTAGGCTGTTTGTGGTTTCCTGGACAGGAGAGCTACGGTGTTGCGCTCGTGCGTTGGAGAGGTACCAGAAGTGAGGATATTTTTTGCTGGTAACCGGCGCAGGTTGTCGGCTCTACCAGCAGGGCACTTTTTTGGCATAAGAGTTCTGGTTAAGAGTTCCGCCGGCCCCCTCGGGGCGCGGGATAGGCAGTGCTCTCTAGCGGGAAAACCGCGACACTAAGCTTCCCAATGATATATAAGTAACCCACTCTTTTGTGTTGCGTTGAAAAAATCCCTCGCCTTCTAGCGGTTCGGACAGAATGGCTATATTACCTCATTGTTTGGCACAGGGGTCGTTGTCCGGACCCTACCGCTGGTTCTATCTCTACCGCCAGCCTCCCACCAAAAATTAATTAATTATCTGCTATCTGACATGTCCACCCCCCCCAAACTGACGGTCCTGCGCATGCAGACTGTTTACGTAAGCCGCCCCTGATTTGACTGTTTCAATTCACGCTTCCGTTTAGGCGTCACCCCCTTCCCGCCCTCTCCCCCCTTTTTTTAAAAAAAAAACCTTCAATCCTAGCAGTAGAGGGTGTTTTTTTTCTCTTTTAAACTTTTAATCTAATCGGCTTTTTGCGAGCGCAAGAGAGATAACGCACTACTTTTTAACAGCGACACGTGACCTCCTTTAGCTCAGATTTGAAACTCCAGGAAAAGACCTGTAAGCGAAGAGCTTTGATCGTCGGCAGTTTGCTATTCCGGTGCTCTGGAGAAATCCAGCATGGGGGCCGGGGGGGGGGGAGATCCCCCCCCCCATCACTACCACTGCTGATCAAAAGGTATAAAACAACAACAACAACAAAAAGACTCGTGAAACGGGTAAACAAAAATCCGGTTATTCCACGCGCATTCGTTCGAAGGTAACCGGATACCCGGCGTGCAGCGGGCGAGGTCGTTTGGCGCTTCCGGTGGGGGTTGGGGTTATAATAATAATAGGCTTTGCTGTCGAACGCCATATGAAAAATGAAAGATATGGGTTTCAAAAAACAACCCCGACCCCGTCCCCCTACCATCGGGAAAAAAAGGGGGAGAAAGGATTGCATAATGGACGCATTTCGCTGCTAGGTCTGAAACAAAAAAAACAAAAACTGTCGCAATGCTGCCCTCGAGCGCAGGGCTTTCGTCTCACCATTGACAAATTATTTCAGAAAGGCCCCCACCCCGAGGCCAATCAGGACGATTCCGAAATACGCCGCGATGTCTGAAGCTGCAGTGTTGTCATCCATCTTGCGATATCATCACCGGCACGTGACGTAAAGGCCCGCTCATCGCGCGATACTCGAGGCCGTATCTCTCTCACAATCCGGTGTCGCTTAACGCAACGAAAAAAACAGAAAACGAGCGTTTGTTATTAACCCCGCGCTCGAGGCTGCACCCGTTCGCTTATGGGGATATTATTTACTGCAGTACGGAAACGTTAAGAGTTGTACTGCACTAAAGCAATATCGGTCCGCTTAGCGTTCATAATGGATGTGTAACTGTGAGCGCCAGCCTCCTGTGAGCTGGCTACCTCCATTAGTCGAGTGAGCTCGCGCCTCCTCGAAGCTCTCACTACTAAACTGGGAGTAAAATTAATTTACACCAACCGCTTCCTCAACAGGGCAAAGTTTGCCTTTACCCACATTCATCCCATCAGGCACATCGAGACCCTTTATCACTGGCTGTGGATACATGGAATGCTTGCCGCGTGCATCAATTCCTCTGTCCGCCACATCTCTTTCTTCCGAACAGTACAGCTGTCTTTTAATCACAGTCCCCACCCCTAGTTGTCTGGAGACATGATTTTTACTACCTCACTTGCACGCTTGATTGGTTTAGACGGCCGGTTTTTAATTAGCCCTTCAGTTAATCAAAATCTCTCGACTGCTCATCTCATTGCATCTGTCTATTTTTACAGATACTAACTGGAATGATGTTTTCGGTTCATTATGGAAACTACATGTTTAATTATCCTAACCCCGAATACCTAGCGAACCCCAGCCACACACCACACGGGGGGGGGGGGGGGGGGGAGAGATGGAGAGATGAAGAGAGAGAGAGATGAGAAGAGAAGGAGAGATGAAGAGAGAGAGAGCGGAGAGATGAAGAGAGAGAGAGAGAGAGCGAGAGGAGAGAGGAGAGAGAGAGATGAAGAGAGAGAGAGAGAGAGGAGAGAGAGGAGAGAGAGGAGATGGAGAGATGAGAGAGAGAGAGAGAGAAGCGAGAGAGCGAGAGAGAAGAGGAGAGAGTGAGAAGAGAGAGAGAGAGAGTGAGAGAGAGAGAGAGAGATGGAGAGAGAGAAGGAGAGATGAAGAGAGAGAGAGAGATATGGAGAGAGAGAGAGAGAGAGAGAGAGTATGAAGAGAGAGAGAGTGAGAGAGAGAGATGAAGATGAAGGAGAGAGAGAGAGAGAGAGATGGAGAGAGAAGAGAGAGAGAGGAGGAGAGATGAAGAGAGAGAGAGTGGAGAGAGAGATGAGAGATGGAAGAGAGGAGATGAAGAGAGAGAGATAAAGAGATAAAGAGATGAGGAGAGAAAGAGAGAGATAGATGAAGAGAGCGAGAGAAGGAGAGATGAGAGAGAGAGAGAGGAGAGATGAAGAGAGAGACTCACTTAAATATGAAACTATTGTTTGTTTTATTTGTATTTTTCGCAAAGAAATAACGGTTGAATTATCCTGACGTACGTCGAACTTAAATACTGCGTCTGTGAGGATTACGAACCAGATTCCGCTGATAGAAACAGAAGGCGGGAGGTCAGACCTGACACGACTAATACGCTATACGCTTGAAGGGTCCATCGTTTATCGAAATTCTGCTTGCTTGGGCAAAAATTTTTAAGAGGAGGAGGAAAGGGAGGTGGGGGGGCTAGTAGACTTCTGTTTAGGGAGAGAGGCTGGGGGCGGCTCGGTTTTGCGCACGTAATCTACCTGGAATGACTTCTTTACCGGTGGGGCCCCGGGTGGATTTCCTCTCACATCGGAAGATAGAAAGTTCTAGTAGGGACTTTCGGTTGACAGTTCAGTTACCGATCAGGCCCTACTTCCACGTCTATAGAAGAAGGCAAGAGCGTCTCATCGTCATAAGCCGCCCTTTTCGGGCTGGGAAAGAAGGACTACCGAGGGACCTTTTAGGTAAGCCAACAAGCACACCTGCAGGCTGCTCCCGGAACCAGAATTGTATTCACGACCCGTTTCCGTCAGAGCCCAGATGTCGAGACGTAAACGCATTTCAGAGTTCTAAGGATCGCAGTGAAACAGGGCACCGGGCTAACTAGAGAGGTTCGTCCGACTAGGGTCCTCAGTATCGCGTTCCACGGCCAAAGCTTTGTTAAAGGGTTAGCTTACCCTAGTCACAGGGGGACATCGTCTTCACCAGAGTCCGTAGAGTACGCGCGGCTGGGTTCCTGTTCGATACTGATAGACGGTGGGGCTCCGGGAACTTGTGGTAGGTACCGAAGGATGATGGCTCTCGCGAACGGCGCCCGTTAACTCTTCGCTGGCGGATTCACCAAGCCTCCCGTCGCTGCGCACACCGATGATAATGCGAGGGAAGAAGCCATAGCAGCAGGGAATCGGGGGGGTTATTGTGCGAGAACGCGTCTGGGCGCAGTTACTGTTCTTTTCGATTTCTGTTCCAGAGAGGACTTACCGGCACCAGACGGTCATCGACGAGGAACAGGTGATACTGGAGATACTGGACAGCGCCGGCCACGCCAAGGTAAGACTCGGTAGCACGGTCCCCGGAAATGCCAGCAGCGTTGTCGCACCCCCGATCGTCGAGGTCAGCCGCACTTCCGGCTCTGCCCGTTTGAGCGGATACGGACCGACCCCAAAGCTCTTACTAGAACTCTTCGCTTTGTTCGCTTGCTTTTTAGTGTGGGAGAGAAAATCGGCGATTATGACATTAAAAAAAGAAAGAAAAGAAAAGAAAAAGTACGAAAGAGTTCAGTTATTTATGGTCGTGAAAAAATTTATTACGCGCGACCTCTGGCGACAAGCCGAGGTACCAGAATCAGCGTATGACGTCATCACCCCCCCACCACCTTCACCGAGACTGTAAGCAGACACTGGGTTCTGTGACTGTTCGCGCTGACTTTCCTGCCTTTGTACTAAACAGCTTTGACGTCCTCCTTTACATTGGAGACAACTCTGGCGAGGGTGCGTAGAGGGGTCGACTCCGGCAGCAAAATTCCTACTAGTATTTTTAGATATGGGAGGAAACAGGTGAACTCGGAGAAAACTCACACCACCGGCTGGTAAATAGAAGCGAGAAGAAATCGGGCTAGGAAGGTGCGCCACGAACCGAGCCCTTGGCACTCCAGTAGGGAAACCACCGGGCCCACCGGTCGTCCCTTATTATCTTACATGAAGGCAGCGGTTTCCAGGCTTTAAGCAAATATTAACGGCAAGCGGTTGCAACTTGTATATTTGGATATCAGAGCTTTCACGAGAGAAGCGTGAACAGCCAGCGATTCCTCCAGGAATACCACGGGCCATAGATATAAACTGGCTAAAGTACTAGTAACTGCCTGACATTGGGGAAGAAATTTAGCAACAGTATTATAGATGGATAGAGTAGATGGGCAGCAGGTGTGTCGATACAGGGTGTAAACCAATTTTAAAATGAAATTGATAGGCGTGAAGCAATGATGGTATCTTACCTTCGTGTAGCAAAACTAAACTCGAGGTAAGTGTGGAGGAAAAACCATAAACCGAGTTTGGGACTACGAAGTTAACAATAAAACACAGCAAATCCGTTTAAGCAGCTGTCATATCAGCTTTTTTTGCTCGTCTTCACCTGGAAAATATTTTACAGATGCAGGCTTCCGAAGAAGATATTTTAACACTGGGAAAGGTGGACGCCGAGCTTTCTTTCTCGGCCGCAGCTATGTAGACTATTCAGAATGGCTGAGAATATTGGATTACCTGACTGGGTTTCCAGACATCGCTCCACCTGCTGGGGGGCACCCCCTCCGGTGAAAACTAGTCATCTTGAATACTGCTCAGCGTTAGATATAATTAATGCTCTCTGTCTGTTATAAAGGAACGGGAAATGGTTTCCTGCCTGCCCGACTAACGACAACCAAATTTACACCTGGCGGAAATCCCACGCTTTTAAGTCGAGAGAGAGAGAGAGAGAGAGAGAGATGACGTCAGTAGAGAGACAGAGAAATGGAGAGACAGAGAGATGGAGAGAGAGAGAGATATGATGTCAATACAGAGAGAGAGAGAGAGAGAGAGAGAGATGACGTCAGTAGAGAGAGACAGAGAGATGGAGAGAGAGAGAGAGATATGATGTCAATACAGAGAGAGATGATGTCAATACAGAGAGAGAGAGAGAGAGATGACGTCAGTAGAGAGAGACAGAGAGATGGAGAGAGAGAGAGACAGACAGAGAGATGATGTCAATACAGAAAGGGAGA
The DNA here is from genome assembly GCA_018389105.1 of Nautilus pompilius. Classification (NCBI taxonomy): domain Eukaryota; kingdom Metazoa; phylum Mollusca; class Cephalopoda; order Nautilida; family Nautilidae; genus Nautilus; species Nautilus pompilius. The sequence goes on from JACATO010002441.1 coordinate 782,140, forward strand.
GAGAGATGACGTCAATACAGAGAGATGATGTCAATACAGAGAGAGAGAGAGAGATGGCTTAGACGTTAGAGTGGACCATTGAAATTTTGTAAAACCCGCGGGGGGGGGGAGGTTGGTTGACAGCGGAAATCGTTAATGGTGCCGTGCTGATGGGCCATTGCAAACGGCAGTGGGTTCCGGTCTTACGCCAAACTCGGCCGAATCAGATCCGTTGGCAGCTTGGATGATGGTAAATCTGACTTCGTTCTTAATAAAAGTATGGAGCGTCTGTAGTCTTGCGAGTCAGTCTTAGGCGATCTGTCTGTGTGGGGCTTCGTAGTTACACACCACCACAGCATAGCTTCCACGGTCAGTCCGACCGTGGTGGCTGACGGAGGGCGTGGCAGGTACCACAGTTCGGCATTGATCACTCGCGGAAACAAAGGCAAATATTTCCCGACTTCACCTGGCTTAAACGGAGTTGTCCGCCTGCTTAATAGTGTGGAGAAACTGTATCTAATGTCTACGAGTGCGTGTCTAAACAATGTCAGTTAAATTCCCTGAAAGAATGCCAAGCTGGTTCTAAGAGATAAAAGAATCTTAATCATCTTTATTTACTTCTCCCCTCTCCTCTCCTACTTTCAGTTTGCTCCGCTCACGGGTTTCGTTACCCTGTCTCTGTGGAATCTCGAATCCAGCGCAATTTAAACAACTTTCCAGTGTAAACAGCTCGTTTCTCTGTCGTCGCTCCGAAAAATCGGCCCGCAACATCAAAGCCGACTCTCGGGCACCCGAGACAAATGAAAGACTCCTGGCTTACCGCAGAGAGGTGCCACAGGCGCTGAGTTCCCCGCCCTTACGCTGTCTGTCGATCAGCGCTCGCGGTCGATTAACGTCTTACTCCGCTGAACGGTAATCCGTCGGAACTATTTTTGCGAGGTCGGTCATGTTAGAGACGAGCGAACTGCGGCTTCGATCTCTGCTCGATAATTGACTCGGTTTGCCGACTGCTCCTCCACCAGGGTCCCTCCACCCCCCAATCGAACGGGAGCGCCGCTATTGGGTACACACGCGGTTATAGTTCCTCGTCGCGTGGAAAGCTTCCCCCGCGCCATCTTTCGGCACCCACGATAATAACATTCTGTACTCTTCTACAAAAACGACGCGATTTGGTTATTTTAAAAACAACCCTAATTTGTAGCCATTAGACAAACCCCTGACGCGAACACCCCCCCCTTTTTTTTGGTCTCGCGTACCTCTTGCAAAAGTCGTACAAAATAAACGATAATTGCTTAAATTAGAACAAAGTGACGGGAATCCATTATGACTTATCCAGGTTTTCCGGGTACTTCAGTTTCCCCTCCATACCTAATAATGGAGACTTCTCGCAAGGAGACTGGTGGTGTTTCCCTACCTGGAATAACAAATTACAACTTCAATATTTCAAATCATTAAATCGATTCTGAATCCCCTTTGATTACTCTTCGAAACTGTTGACTTTCGCGACGATCGATCTATATATATATATATTTTTGAGTGCAAAAAAAAAGAGCTCATTTTGTTTATTGTAATTTCTGGTGCACACGGTCTCGAAATAATTCGACACCCCCTTTTTGAAACACTAAAATTAGCTTGTGGTCCCGTCAATTTCTAACTGAACGTTTTAATTAGGTTGGCAAACCATAGACATCTATCTACCTCTGTGCAGAGGGCGCCACCGAGTTGAATAATAAACCGAGTGATTCGCCGAGATTTTTTAATTTTGATGACCCTTTTTTTTTAAAAAAATTCCGGTTCCTTGACTCAACACGAAAGGAAGCCCTTTTATTTCTATTTAAGACAACCATTAACTGTAATTATTCGCCTCGTGTTTCTGGTGAAGTAATAATTCCACTTTAAGTCTTTTTTTCATTCCTTCTTTAATAAAAAAATAATTATATATATATTTTTTTTGACACGTTGCCTATTCCGACAGAAGGCGTTTGTGACTACATGGAACTCATTTCAAATATTCCTCTCTTCGCCAAGGCAGATTTATTATGCTTAGCGACATGAAGCAGTCGAGCGACAACATTCCAATTAATGTACAAATAAACACATGCTGACATTTTTATTCACTCCAGAAATTGTATTCCTTTTTAGATGTGTATACAACGCTATTTAATTAACCGGTGATATGTTCTACTCGAGAGAAGACCACTTATGTTCGGCGGGAGCCGGCCATCTGTGTGTGTGTGTGTGTGTGTGCGCGTGCGCGCGCATCCCTCTTCATTACTTCCCTTATTTATAGCCTCGACTTGATGATGGAAGATTCATTCACGTGATGATGGTGCTACTTCCTTTAGCATCTACTATCCATTTAAGGTTTGTGGAATGAAAATCTAGACAACTTAACGCCATCATTCCACGCTAATTGTGTCAGAAGTCCGTTACTCTCCTCTATTTGAGGGCGACTCCGCCATTTCTCCGCCAGTTCAGTGTCGTCTGCGCCGAGACTCTTCTGCTTATAAGCTCCCTAAAGTATGGCGGCTTTATCAGACCGGGTCAATAAATTGTTTTTCGTGGAAGTTTAGAGTCCACGCCCTTTATCCCGGATACATTCGCCCGGTTTGCTGCGCCCTGTTTGTTTTGGTCACGAATGACAAAAAATACTTGAGATTTCATAAATTCCCGAGGGTAATAAATAAATTGGTAATCTTAATATTTTTTTTTCCCTTCTTTTTAACTTCGGAGAACGAAAATATGCTGAATGTTTTTCTTCCGAACATTTCCCGCGGAATTGCTACGAATCTTTATAGAAGAAAAACAAAAACTGGGATTCGCTGGCTTTGTATGAAATAGTTCCCCCCTTTTTTTTTTTTTTGTTCCTCTAGAAAAAGGGGATCCTGTGTCCAAAGTTGTTTACTGGGGTTGGGAAGTTTCCTTTTCATATATTCAGCTTAATAATATCAGATACGGAACCATAACTGTCAAACAACTGGTGATGAATACTTAACAACTGCTCAAACACCATCATGGGTACTCTTTATAAAAGGAGATTATTTATATACCCATAGCCTTTCTTTAAAATGATATTTAATTAAAACCACGTCCAGAGTATTTCCGCACGTTGTACTGCTTGAGGATCGGGCTAGACTGGAACATCTGTTTCCATTTCAAGACTCTTCCTACTACTCCCGAGAAATCGTATATAGTTTATTCTGACAAATGTCGGAACTGTAGTTCCTCATTATGAAAAGCCGTTCGGTGTATCAACGAGCGATTTAAATCCCATCTGCCAAGGTGTGAGGCTTTGGCCCCTACTAAACTACATGGCATATACAGCTGTAGGTTTCACCTTGGTGACGTCAGAGCTTTGGTCGGGGTCTCGATGGAAGATCGGGGGGGTGAACGTTTATTTACGGTTGAAAGCCAGGTACAAATGGGAAAGAAAACTTCCTCTGCCCTTTTTTTAAAATTCGTGTTCTGACATTTTTTCCCCTCCTACATCCGGGTTACCACGTGTGAACCAGTGATTTCTGTCTTACTCGAAAAATAAATGGGAGGCCTGCACTGGTTTAAGACTTTCTCCCTTATTTAAATCTGTGTTTCCGTAACAGTCTCACGTGGTGTTGCACCAGTGTCCCTAATACCCGGCCTTTTAAACCGGCCGGTTACTACGACCGCCACTGACCAACCCATCATCAAGTACTTAAATAAGTCTAAGATTATCAGTCAACTCACATCGGCTACTCTAATTTAAACTGCCTCTATTTTTATTCAGATCAAATATATAATCATTTTCTGCAATTCGAAGTTCAAACTTAGAGCCATTTTGATGTTTGATAAATTATACTGAATAAAGCAGAGCGAGAGAATGTTCGACTGTCCCCTTGCTCAAAACCCTTGATTGTATTGGATGCCATCATCTCGAGGCCATAACCCTCAAACTAGGTCAGCAATAACAATAACTTTGGATCACTCGGTATATTCTAAGTGCTTAAAACCTGGAAACATTATGCGTGTTGTGAGAAAGATCCTGTTATGAACGCGACGGCTTCTCAAGCATAAACGCAATTTTGCTGTCAAGGCAGAAAGAGATATGGGCCCGATTGTTCCATTCGTTGGATCTTTTCTAGTTTTGTGACGAAGCAGAAAGTTTAAGGAAAAGAGAGTTATCGCTCTTGATTAGGTGCCATTGTCAGTCAAGAAAGGGAACATTCCAGGAATATTAAAATATAATTTGTAATAACTTTCCGATACAATTACAATTAACCTCAATTTTAGTAAAATTAAATTTAAACATTTTGAGATGTGTGTGTGTGTGTGTGTGTGGTGTGTGTGTGTGTGGTGTGTGTGTGTGTGCTCGCGCGCGCGCCGTGGTATAACTCTTCAATCAGGAAGACTAAAAACAACTTCGTGTTGTCATAACTGTACGGCTTTCGTTTAGCATTGAAACCATATCAGTTAAAGGGGTAGAACTTCAGACTGCAGGTGAGGGAACCTTGGTAGAGACGGCGAAAGCTAACAGGTGTGTTTCTTGTTTGGGATTTTGCAGGACGACAACCAGAAGGAGGGCGTGGTTCGCTGGGCGGACGGCTTCGTGCTGGTGTACGCTGTGAACAACCGGGAGAGCTTCGAGGAGGTGTCCTGCATCAAGCAGCACCTGGACGAGGTGCGCCGAACCAACGTGCAGTGCGTCCTGGTTGGCAACAAGACCGACCTGCTGCACGAGCGCAAGGTGAGCACAAGCGAGGGGCAGCAGCTGGCGCTCGACATGGCCTGCGCCTTCTACGAGACGTCGGCCAGCGACAGCGCTCAGGAGATCACCGAGGCGTTGCAGGAGCTACACCGCGAGATCCGGCGCCGGAAGGCGATGGAGGGCAAACCGCGCAGGCGCAGCTCCGCGCAGCAGGTGCGACAAGTGTTCAACAAGATGTTCAAGATCCAGAGTCCGTCTTGACCTCCCCTCCCCCCAAAAACCATCCTTCACTCCCCTCTCTCCCCCAGGGGTGGGGAGGAGGACGCGGCGGTCGGTCGGACGGTTACCACTGTCATTTCAGTTGATTAAACTGATCGAACAATTTTTAAGTTATTGCTCTTTGTGCCAAAGATCGACGACTTCCTGACAGCCGAATTATGGGAAACCGGGCGGGGCTCTGACGGGACTAGACGAGAAGAGCGGTAGACGTTAACTGAAACAAAGGCTTCAGCACGCATGCGCGGCTCTCGTGGTACTCCGCCTCTTGCTCTGTTTTAGTGTTGTAGCGCGATAGTCACGTGACGGACAAACAAGGGCAAAGACCTGTATCGAACAATTTCACCTAAGTTGTCAACTATCGGAGGATTTATAGAACACATCGCTCTCTGTAAGTGAAGTGAGGCTTTAGATGAATTAAGGTTCAACATTATCATTATATTTTGTTACTTTTTTATTGTGCTTTTCTTTTTAATTTCGAATTAAATTTGAAAATGAACCAGTAAGCGGCTGAGACAGGTTGCAGTTACTTATTCGTTTTCTCATAGATGACAAAATTAGGGATAAATTGTCACGTGATATCACCATCTGGGTGTGACAATATAAAGAAACGAATTAGAGGGAAATATTACATTTCAGGAAAGAATAGTGTTTGAATAAATTTGGTAGGGTTGGGGGGACGAAACGAAAGACAGTCAAGAATTTTCTTTAGGGGTCGTGGTAAAGAGAAATTTTTTTTTTTTTTTTTTTCATTTTCGTATGCAGCCTTTCTACTTCCGGTTGCTACCATGTCTAGCTATATTTTGCCAGCTCATAATTAAAACTGTACACAAAATAAAATTCCGGCTTTGCTAATTTCTTCCAGAGGTTTTAACTTGCTGCAAGTGAGTCTTGATTCAGTAGTGTATTTTGCATATTTCCTTGGGATGGCAGAATTCGGTAGCAGGTAATCAAAAAGCAAATAAGTAAACGTCAGCCAGCTTTTTGAAATTTCAGTCACTGAGCAGGTGCGAGAACAGACGGAGGCGAGTTCCCGTCGTTACGTCACAGCGGAAGTAGCCTCAAAGTCATCATACATGATAAGGTTCAGATTAAAGATAACGTGGCACTGGAAAGTATTTGTGAATATTTAAACGGTTATTTTAAAAATTGGGAGTTTTAAAGTGGTGGACTTGTGTAATCAGGCGGATTCTTACTGCGGCACTTGTCATCTTTAGCAGCTGGAAAAAAAGAGATTATCGGCGGACATACAGCAACCGTCGTCGCCTAGCAACTGGCGAAGTGGAGGCCATCGCCGAAAAGTGCAATACCCGTTGCCTAGCCACTGACAAAATGGAGGCTGTGCCCTCCACGAGTCCATCACTTGATGAAATTATTTCTCATTCAATAAAATGTTGTTTTTTTTTTTTTAAATAAAATACATGAAGATTAATTTAAAGAAAGAAGTAGTATCATGGCAGCCATATGCCGGCGAAAATAATAAAACGATGCAGAACGACGACGAGAGTTGTTTCCCCTTGAAAGAGTACACGCGCACGTGACCAGAGCGATTTAAGTCCCGATCCGCAGCCGTTCTCAGGGTGGAAAATCGACTTCGCCGGGATTTTCCTTCCACGCGGCGTGAGCCACTTCTGCTTCTCCGTCGGCGCCGTTCTTGGGCTTCAAAAAAAACAAAAACAAACCCCTCACCTCTGTTGTCCCGGTTTCCGTTTCCGTTTCCGGCGATCTTCAGCCCTTTCGAACGTCGCTGTGAGTTTGCGAGTTTTGCATGGTTCCCTCCCTTTAACGCCCGGGTACCGAGCCGAGACACCGCCTGTCGGCGACACAGATTCTGAAAATCCCCGGATTTTTCGAAATGTATAATCAAAGCAGCCAAAACAAACAAACAAAACTTGGAAAGACGCCAATAAATCAGCAAAGATTCCGTCTTGAGGAGGAGCGCGAGATGAGATTTGTAAAAAAAAAAAAAAAAAAATTTAAGGGAAATTTAAAAAAAAAAACAACAACAAACAACAAAGAAATATTTATTTATCGCGCAGGACCCGATTGGGTTCTTCAACCCATCCATCATCACCATTATCAACAACAGACCAGGCCTAATTGTTTTGATATAGCCTTACAAGTGATGGACTAGCACATTTTTGTTTGTTTTTTCCCTCCCTTATTGTAGACGCCCACCCAGGCAAACTTAATATAGCGCCCCCTTACCAACACACACGCGGGGTAACTCCTCCGAATTCTTCCATTCCTCCAGCCATCCTGCCTGTCTGTACGGAGATCATTAATCATACATAAAAGCGTCAAAGTCAGCTTGTCGCCTGATTTACTCACCTGGAGCCCAGCCAGGGGTAAAATCCATGATGTAGCTAATACTCGTAAAATCGTTGTTTCTGCGGCTTAAAACGATGAGCAAAACGTCTTTTCAACTCGCAGGTTATTACACAATATCTGCTTTCTCTGCCTTCATTTTGGTGTTGTGTATTTTTTACACCTAACTGCCAAAAGAAAGTGTGTGTCTGTAAGAGAGAGAGGAAGTGTATGTAAGAGAGAGAGAGAGATAGGAAGTGTGTGTGTGTGTGTGTGTGTGTGTGTGTGTGTGTAAGAGACAGAGGAAATGTATGTAAGAGAGATAGGAATGTGTGTGTGTGTAAGAGAGAGATAGGAAAGTGTGTATCTGTAAGAGAGAGATAGGAAGTGTGTGTGTAAGAGAGATAGGAAAATGTGTATGTGTAAGAGACAGAGGAAGTGTATGTAAGAGAGAGAGGAAGTGTATATACGTGTGTGTGTAAGAGACAAAGGAAGTGTATATACGTGTGTGTGTAAGAGAGAGAGGAAGTGTATATGTGTGTGTGTAAGAGAGAGAGGAAAGTGTGTGTGTGTGGGGAGGCGCCATCTTCCGAAAGCCTGGGGACAACTCTTCGTTAACTTTCCTCGAGGTTATTGCGACCTCAGGAGTTATTCTCCATAAAAGCCACCGCCTCGAGGGAGCGGGGGGAGGGTCTGCACGCGAGGAAGAAAAGTAAAGTTCTGTACTTTTTCAGAGCCAGGAAGACCACACGGAGAAGCGAAAATAGAGATGACTTAGATCCTGAATCCCGCATCCCGTTGCCTTAGGTAACCGAACCGCTATCGATCTATGTTTCACCTCGCAAGGAAACAAAGGAAAACAAACAAACAAAAAGGGAGGAGGAGGAGGAGGAGAGAAAGATGGAAAAGTCAAGATTTTCGATAATTTTAACTATTTCAATTTGAGCGACGGAGCGAATAATATCCTTTTAAAAAATGGCCTTGGAACCATGGAAGTAACACACACACATATATATAAATATAAATTAATTTTAACTAGTTTGCCGTTATTATTATTATTATTATTATTATTATTATTATTATTATTATTATATCATCACGAAGTAATTTTACAAGTGTGCGTGTGTAATATGCAGATTTCTAAAATCACAACCGTCAGTCCCCTACTCTTAGTTACTCGACGGAATTCAGCATTTTCCACCTTCCCAGATAAAAACCGTTTCACTAAATTCTGCCTCACAAAACGTTTTCCAGCAGCACGGTGCCTTTAACGAATAACGAGACACGCAAACAACCAGTGGTGTGTGTGTGTGTGTGTGGAATTAACATTGGTTCATATCTGGTCCCCATATCCGCCTGTCATTCAGAATTTCCTCCCACCAGTATTTTAAACGCTATAACCCATTTTCGGCAAACCGAGTCTAATATAATCGTCAGGCGCCCACGATTTGGTATCCGGACCTGAAAGCCGGAAACTGGCTTCAATATGAAGTATTTTCTTGTTGTTGTTTTTTACTGTATTTAAAAAAAAAAACAAACATTCGCGGACGATAACAGATCCTCCCCTCTTCAAAACCTTCGCTTATCTGTTGCCTGTCGTCATATAATCAGTTTATAATTTTATTTTTTCATTTTTAAAAAAAAAAGGGGAGAGAATTGGTATTGACCCGGTTCTACTCTTTGATGCTCAGTCGACATGGTGGACATCGAACTTACTACGGGCAATTCGCTTCTTGGAGACTGGTGGGGGTTCTCTCCCTTTTCTTTGGCTCCTTAACTGTTACCCTCCTAGCTACTGCGGCGCCTCGAATTCCAGACGCTCGCTATCCTTCGCCACGAGGGCCCGGCAGTGAAGTCCATACTGAAACTCCCCATTTTTAGATGTGGGAGGAAGCCGGTAAAGCCCAAGGGGGAAGGAAACTGTGTCAGCCAGGAAGGTGTCAATCTTGGCAGTTCGCTCAATACGCCATTCTTTGTTGTTCCATTATAAAATCCAGTCTCTTGATCACAAGGGCCAATGTTACCGACATCTCTGACAATGCATCTTATTTTCAATTGATGACAATTGGCGATACGCTTAGGAGTTGTGGTGAAATCAGACGTATACTACACAAACACGTGAATAAGCTCATTACTCCTACATTCAATGGGTTGGGCCTAAAAACTGGATCGATTATAGCTGTGGAAAAGGAAATTATCACTTGTAATAACGGGCCAGTTTTTGATGCGTTCTTCTTTATATTTTAAATTAAAAAAAAAAAAAAACGTCATTACAGAACTGATGAGGTCCATCTGTGCATCTTTATTCAAAAGAAACCTTAATTCTCTTAAATGAGGTCGCGTATGGGGTTCACTAAAGTTGCCGAGTAAAGGAAAGTGTCGCATTGGCTCTCAACCCGGAACGAAACTGGTAGCCGCCCCCCCCCCGTCGAGACCGAAGACTTTCTCATGGTTGCACATCTTTCGAGTTTCATTCCTGCTACTTTCCTAAAGCTGAACGCGGATCCCGTCGATAGCCCGGAGTTTCGGTTTTTTCTTAAAACTCGCAGTAAGAGAGAAAATTCTTCCCGTGACGTCACAGGGAGACCGAATAAACGGAGCGGACTTAAAAAGAAAGGAAGGGTCTTAATAGTGTACACGCTTCCATCTAATGGAGATCCGGGATCATGTCTGTCGGTAGCCCCCGCAAAGAGCCCAACAAATGCATGTTCGCGTGTTTACCGCAGACCCCCGAAAGGAATTAACGGCGAGGTTTTTATCTCGGATTTCTTCGACTAGAGAGCGTGTTTAGTGTTCGGTTTGGGAGGGAAGATCAGCGGTGTCGGGAAATAGCTGATATTCTTCGGACACATTCCAAACGCCTGTTTACGTTAGGGGGGGGGATACGAATCCGCGAGCGAGGTGTTGTTTGTGTTGGATATCTGCAAAGTAAAGAATTTCAGAAATGCGAGATAAAGTATTGTAGATACAGGGGTTCTCTTGTACGGGTTCGCCGGGCCGTTTTAAGGGTGCCACCGCGTGCTAGAAGATCGCTAAGGTAAACAGAGGGTTAATCTCAAACATCGTCCGTGCAGCCAGACCGGTGGCAGGAAGTGATGCTCAGCCGCTATCTCCTTACTATTTGCGTGTGCAACCCCCCCCAGTTCCATGTCCTCCAATTTTATCAGGTTTCACGTTTTCACACCATTTCCCGTCTCAACGCTCAATTTAAGCCGCCATTATAGCGATGCTTTTCATCCGGAAAAAAAAAAATCGCCATCTTATTTTTTAAACAGCCAATCAGTTGGCTTCGTTACATTTAGTGCTGAGATGACCGACTGTTTTCCATGTCTTCTAACTTATAGACATATTCATCTGTGTGAATTAAAAACTGATAAAATGGAAAATCATCCCATAATTGTTAATATTTAAACTCAAAATTACGTTGGCAATTTTCTAAGCTTGGAGCAGCAAATTTCGTGTTAATGTTTTGTTTTTTTTTAAAAATTAAATTAATTAAAAATTTCTCATTTACTTTTGCTCTCTTGACTTTAAAACTGTATATATATATATATAATATTTATTCAAGGACATTTTTTAATGAATGAGAAAACCTTTAAACTAAATGAGCTATTAATTTCCAGTTTTTGGAAATTTCGTACGATCGTGGATGGGTGGGGGGGGGGATGTAAGAACGAACGTCTTTCATTACTCCAGAATAACACTAATTGGATTTTCAACTTTGCTTAAAACTCATGCCATTCCGCTTTAATGTCCACTCCCTCTACTGGCATGCTTGTGGGTCACTCACTCTAGCTGCTTCCAATAAAGATAAAACGATGAGGAAAGAAAAAAATTTGGCATTGAAATCGCGATGCATTTCAAATAATTGGCGGTGAGGATGATGTAAAATATGTACTGACGCCAGGAGATGAAGAATGAATTTTTTCCTGGCGATTGGCTAAATATATAATAGTAAAAGGCTGGCGAATTCTTTAAGGAATGCGGATGTGGAAGATTTCGTTCCGTTTCGGAATATATCTTCTTTTTTTTTTTTAAACCACCCACCCCCCCCCAAATTTTCGAGCATCTATTTACTATCTAAACAGGGTTGTTGCCCAGGAACAGGCCCGCAGACATAAAACATAAAGCGAAACAAGACTATCAGCGCCCCCTCTGCAGGAGTAGAGTCCTTTCTGAACTTCGTCCCTCATAAATCTACGTATCGAGTTAAAGTATATGAAAACAAGTCACCTCGTTAGCCAGTGTAAGACAAACCCCCATGTCAAAGTCAATAAATAATCGCTAAGACGTGACTGAATGGTATCAGAAGTCCATAAACTGTCAAGTTCAAAAAAAAAAAGCCCGTTGTAGCAAAACAACTGTTCCGTGATTTTACGGGAATACCAAACACGAATTGTTCATGGTTAGAAATTCTGCATTTTTTTTTTTTTAGAGATCTGTCAAAGGAGCGACAAAAATAAATTATTCCAACACCAAAGTCAACGCGAATACCGACAGCTTCTGTCTTTTGGAATGAAAATCTGTTTTCACTTAATTTTTATCTGCTATAAATAGACCTCTGACACTATCAGCCCCTCCCCGTTAACGCGTAATTGTTTCTCGTTCAGGATATTCCACGATTTTCGTTAGCCCCTCCACAGCAGTTGAACGACAGGACTAATTGTGAAATGTGTAAGCCATCAGCCGTAATAATTATAGTATGCCTGACATTAATGGCAAACTAAAGAATTTATCAACCGTAAATGCCGTCATCTTTGGAACGTTTTGAGTTATAAAAAAACAAACAAACAAAGCAAAAAAAAAAAAGTGACGTCAGTAAGCTGTGCTGCATTTATCATGTGATAAATAGTGGTATCCACCGGTTGGAATAACAAGATCAAAACAATGAATGGGTACATTGAAAGCCAAATCTCCAACAATGAATCGATCTCGATTCATGTAATTGTACTTCAAAATTATAAGAACTTTAAAAAGTTCTTTCATGTTGTCCACACACACAGAATTTGAAATAATAAATAATGGCTCAGAAGCAAATTAAAGGCAGGAAGGAATGTTCATCAATTTCAGAATCTCTCTGCCTAGTTTAATACTTTTTCTTCGCGAGAGAAAACAAAAAAAGTTCAGCAGAGTTACCTCCCATGCCACTTCTCTCTAATCCTTAACGATTATTCTTTGTGTTGAGGTGAAGAGCTGAAAGTAGCGGTCTCCAGAGGTTGCCAACATTCTATATGTTGCTCATACTTGTTAGTAGCAAGACTTCATGCATCGAAAATTGCACCACCTGATTGGCTAATTTTAGGTCGACACCATAAGGAAATGGCGAACCTGGGAGGCTGCACCCACAGCTGATTGTTCTCTCACTTCCACAAAGACAGTTCTTTGTTTTTTTCCCCTGCAGAGTGAGCAGGATGTGACTGCTGCTAAGTCGGTTTGCAGTACAGCATTAAAAAAAAGAGGTCAAAATAAACTGGTGGCCAGAACGTGTCATAATATTGCCGTTGTCATCAGTACCTTACTTCTCTTCTGCATGGATTTTTACTATTATATGGTAGCGTTTCTATGGAACATTCGGAATGTTAACTTAGCATCTAATTTCTCTAAACTGAAATCCCATCATTAATCGCCCTCCTCCATACAAAAGGAATAACCTACAGTTGAGTATTTTGACTCAATGGCTAGTTCAGTCATCAGGTCTTTAGAGTTGGAATCAGATAAGGCATCTTCTGCCTACCTGCTACTCTAAGAACAACTTCCGAGAGAATGGGTACAATTAAAGTGTCCCTTCAGTAATTCTTGTATTGAAGATTTACCATAAATACAAATTACTCACATCCCCAGACTAAATTCATTGTCAAAAGTTTACTGTTCTAGGACTCTGCTGCCTAAATAACACAATGGAAGTGGAATGAATTACAAAGGGGCAGGAAGTTTTTTTAAAACTAAAACCATATACCCGCCTCATTTTAGATGTACTGACTATCACTAGGCAGACTGTTCCATGTATTCGCCAGTCTGTGGCTACAAAAAATAAAAAATTAAAGGATAGATCAAAATCTCCAAACTATTAATAAAGTTTTAAATTAGAACAAGAAACCAGAGACTTGTCTTGTATGCCTGTTCCTTAGCTTAGTCACAATTAGTTAAAAGGATGGTTTATACAGAAAACTGAGGTTCCTATTTGTGGGTGTAAAGATTAGTTAGTGCACTAGTGTGTGGTAGTCACACAGATATTGTTAGATAAATATCACGTGTAAACAACCAGAGGTTCAGAGAATCTCAGAAAAGCGAGGCAAGTTAAGTCTGTTGCACCAGAATATCAAGATTATGGGACTGATATAAAACACACACAGGCAACTGTGATCATCCACACACACACACACACACAGATTGACTTCTACACAATCATTACAGCTTACGTTACACCAATTACTTTTACAGCCATCTCAGTGTCTGGTGTCAAAACAAAATCACGTCATTTCCATGCCACATAAAGATCACATCTGCTAATTTGGGGATCTAGCCTGGCCCAAAAGCACCAGTAGCTGGCTTATCAAGTGTGCACCCCCAACCTAGTGATGAATCCACGTTTGTTTTCTTATCCTCAGAAAAAACAACAGGGATAGCCATAAACTAAGTGCAGCAAGTGGACAAATCTAGGAAAGGAAATGTTACTAGTGTGATTGAGAATTGCTCATTAATCTCATAGCAAACCTGTGCATATCGCTGGTGACATATTCTTTGGACTCACATTTGTCTAAATACTTCTGATCGCATTTTTCAGGTGAGAGAAATATCCATTACCACTGCTCATGGGTTGGGAGAACTGAAAACTAGTAAGCACAATGCTGTCAAAACTTCACAGCTGTACAAATATTGAAATCGCCAATCCAGGCAATGCAGTGAAGATTAGACTAATATCCCCAGAGCCACTATTCAAACTCACTACTTTCATGTTTCCTCATAGCAGCCCTCCTTTTTGGCTTAGCTGTCTGTCACCAAACCATTACAAGTTGTGATGACTGGCATTCAACTTAAATATCCTGTCAAGCTTTGTTAATAATGACTGTCAGGGATTATGGCTATTGCTTAGGAACAACTCTTCTCATAATTCACTGGTCTGCAATATTAGTCTCACACAGCTCTGGTAAACTATGGGCCGAGGGGCCCAGGGTTAGATTCCTGATCAGCCCAGTTTGCCATACTTCTCTGGCAGAGTCTCCTTTTCTTCACCAGCTGGTTGTGGGTTCCCCCTGTTTAAAAATGGAGATTTCCAGGATTTTCAGGTAACCTCTTGACTGTCTTGCACTTTGACCATCGCCCAACTGTACCTAACCCTGATACCTCAACCACTTACATCTTTTAGCTCTCTGCTGTGGTGAGATGTCCCTTAGACCATGAAAGTCAGTAAAAGGTTCAACAAGCAGCAGCAGTTCCCCATGACTCTTTGTAGTCTGGTAATCCAAAACAGAAGAGTTGTAAATGTCTCAAATATGGGGCAGCCATATCTACAATACGCAACGCAAAAAATTAAATTTCCTTTTAGGACTAAGATCTAAAATCATCCATGCAATCCCTCCCTAGCTGGCAAAGGCGCTAAACTTGGACTGGAATAAGTTACAAGTTTTAATTAGTTAAGAACTTAGAGACAATGTTTTATCTCAGAATTCTTGCATAAACTAAAAGAAAAATGTTTTGTATATAAAGTTCACTTTATTGCTTGATTAGCTGATTAGCCAACTAAATTACATCTCTAAAACCCAGTGGTAAGAAAAATGACAAACTACAGATGGTCTACTGTTTATGAAATACAGCACTTTACCTATTATTTCTGGAATTTGCATCAGATAGACATCTATTAAAAAATGTTCTTGTTTATGACTCTGCCAACATATGCATCTTAGACTGCTAATGTATATAGGTTTTTAAAACTAGTTTAAGTTGATGCTCAAGATGTCACAGCAAACTAAAGATATTTTCCTTTAAGATTAACTGGCTGAGCTCTAGATATAAACAAATTTTGTTGATTCTTACATTTAGAGTTTACTTCCACTAATTTTCTTTAAGATTCATGTCCAGATGTTTTCAATACGAACAGTTTTCCTTTTCAGAAACTAATCAGTTTTGTTTTTCTGGGAAAGTCTCTCTTAAATAATCAAGGAAGCTAACAAAGGAGTTATAAAAAAAGGAAAGAAAGAATTTATTGCCATGTGAAGAACGACCCTGAGACTGATCGTTTTTCCTTTCCCACCATATTGTTTTGTTGTTGTAGTCAGTACAATAAAATATTACAGATTTGAAGACTGATTATATTGTTTTATTTTTAAACCAACTTATTCGGTCTCAAAATCAGGAGTTTTTGGATACTTTGTGTGACACGGAAACTCTAGGTAGACGAATGCTGCAAATAAACATCTATCTTGGGGTTTTATTAACTGGAATCTGTTTAGAAATAATAGCTTAAAATATAATAGGAAAAGCTTAAGCTGCCTGTCGCGCAGTGAAAAATGTGTTTTAATTTAAGTTAAACATTGGAGGAGCAAATGACTGCAGAGCTATGGAAACTAGAAAGTTTATAGCACATTTCTTATTCCCTCTTAATTGCCAAAAAAAAATTTTTTTTTTAAAAAAAGTGCTTAAATGTGATGCTGGTAGCCTTTATCTGTCATTACTCCAACTGGAGAAATTCTAATAAATTAAATACTCCAAAATGGCAATAGGTATTTATCACCAAAGGTTACTGTCTTTAGACCCATGGTTATATGTTGTTTGAACAAATGTGATTCAGCTATATTTAACCATTACAAAATAGGGTCCATCACCGTGGAATTCCCCATACTAGTGCCTGTTTTCTTATCTATAAAATGGTAGAAGAATGGAACTAAATTCTGAAAATTATATTATTCTAGCTAAATTGATGAGAGGAAACATCAAAGTGGTCGAGGAAGGAACACTTCTGACTGAAAACTGGACAAAAACACAGTAAAGCAATCCCACAAACTTGTGTGAATTAAACCAATTTTAATTCAAAAGAATACTTAACACTTTTGTAATGTGTCCCAAACAAGTGGAATTTGGAGCAGGCAGATATTTAAATTGTTGGAAAAGCAGTACCCACAGAAAAAAAAAACATTTGAACAACTCACTAATAACGCAGTTGAAGGAGAGACGTGCAATACAGTAAGTGGTCTGTGTCAATATCACAGTGGTCAGAGCTGTTCTCCCTCTGTATTAAGTATCACTGCCTGACTGGTTTGTGACCAAAGGCTGGCCACTGATGGAAAAAAAAAAAAAAAAAAAAAAAACAACAACCCAATGAGCTCCCGTTCCTGCGAGAGTATGTCCATGTCATTTGATCCGCTGCATGATCACTGCATTTAAAAGGTTGGCTTCAGCAAGAGTCTGCTCACCATCAGTGAGTTCCTTGTTGGGAAAGGTAGTCATTAGTGTGAATGTGACGTCATTGTACTGGGGATGTGACCTGCATAGTTGTCAAGGAAACTGTAGCACTGTAGGAGGGGCAGCTTCAAGATGCTATTAAAGTATCCCTGTCATAAAAGCTAGTTTTCTTCACCACATTTCTAAAAACAAGTTATTCAGTTTTTAATTCTGTACAGGGTCTCGAGTCATCTTAAAACCCGTCAAAATAGTGGTAAAATAAATGCAAAACTCCCCAGATTTAACAAGAGGAAGCAACAAGTTGCAGAAAGTAAAATGTGATTGCATTATAAACATCAAACGAACAACCAGAAAAACTTTCAAGTTTGTCTTATTTTTAAACTAGGATGGGTCTAGGCTAGTTTTCAAAATTTCAGAAAAATGCCTTAGCAACTTCAAAGAACCTTGCCTGGGAAGGGAACCCACCTGCTTGTTGTACACAACAAACTTCCCTCCACTTCAAAGGATAATATATCAGTCACCCAAAGAGGTATTTTCATGGGTATGATGCCAATCTGCGACACCACAGCTTTAGAAAAAGGATACATAACAATGTACTTTCGTATGTCTCTGACCTTATGGTTGGTATTTAACTTGACAGACAATCTGGGGAAAAAAAGAATGTAATCAAAGCTAAATAAACAATTTCAATGCAAGGATAACTCTTAAAATGGAACTCCATACATTTCTGGGTTTAATCAGTGACTCAAAACATCATCAATGCAATTTCTTTCCATTAAGGTTTAAATCTTTCCATTCTATGAGACAAACTTTAAAATAACAACTATAAAGAATTTTAACTTTCCAACCAGATACAATGTGGCCTTTAACCTGAAAAAGGTGATCTGTTCTTGATTTCAATCAAGATAACAGTTGATTTAAAAACCTAAATCAGATGTTTAATTACTTTCACTCCAAAATTTGCATCTAAAGTTGTTCTCTATACTTTCAGGTGATCAGTAAATGTAAATACTTTTCATATATGCACTTTATTCACCTATTGACAGCACAACAGAGGTTGAGATGATTAAAAAAAGAAAATCATTTTGATAAAGGGACAGATAACAGAAATCGACACAAGCGCCAAACTAACCTTGAACCGTCAGCTAAGCGGATTTGCAAAGTGGTTGTTGGCTTTGCTGGGTTGACTTCAACTGTTTGTCCAGCAGACAGCTTTGGCTCATTAGCTGCGGCATTAGAGCAGGACGACGATCCAGCTGAGAATAATACGGTAGGTGCTGGGCTGAAAACAAACCATCAGTTTTAACTTGGCAGCAGCAGCTCAGACTGACCACTTCCTATTCAAGAACAATATCATCACTGCAGCAGCACTTAGGATACAATATTATTAAAATAACGCTGGGCTTTCTTGCAGAATTTGGTTTTGGTCCATTTCCAATAAAAAAAAAAAAAAAGAAAACTGAACAAGTGTTTTTATAATTTCATCTTAACAGTAAAGGTATCATAGGAAAAACTGCTTCAAAGTATCAAAAGAACAAATAAAAGCAGCTGTGTTATTATACCAGTGGTAATTTCACAATTCAATAAACTCTTCACCCATCTTTGACTAAACTGACCTCAGCTCTAATTTCTTTTAGGCACTTGAAACATGGACGCTACCACTAGTGATCCCTCAGCTGGTCCGTCCACCTGTAGCCCCCCCCTCCCACTAAGGGTGGACATTCCCGGCGTGAGAGGCAGTCAGTCAGAAACGTTATGAGAGTGGCCAAGGCAGGTTACTCGTGTTGACAATTGGAAAAATCTTGAAACTGAAACTGGCCGATAATTGGCACATTCCAGTAAAGTTCGCATGCCAGAACTACAATTCGTGTTTTATCTGAGGGAGTAAAGTGTAGTGTTTGGAAGAAACCCATACCAAGAGACAGGTACAGCATTGAGAGAACCTATGCTGCAAGAAATACACCAAACTGAGTAATTCTGTTGCAGCAGCTTAGTAGCCTGGACATCATTGGTGCAATAGCCTTCTCTAGTGGCTTAGACATCCTGTCATTCAAGTGTAAATGACAAAGCGAATGCAACATTAATGATGTTTGTTGCTAATACTTTGGTCTGTCTAGAAAGTAACAAGAGTAATTAAAGGGACAGACCTTACAAGGTTTCTAGAGGGATTATGCTATAAAATCAAATTAGGTGGAAAGATTCACCAATGGATTATTAAAAAAAAAAAACAAAAAATAGCCTACAAAGTGCCAACTCAAAACTATTTTCAGTATTCATTTGAGGCAACAACCATCATCACACACCTCACTTACTGATCAGTAAAACAGATTTTGCCAATGGGGACCTTGTCAATGAAGAGACTAACAATACTTTTGCTGTCAGAATCACCAGAGAGATTTTAGGTACAAATATTTTTGTTTGCCAATTTATGTTGTCTAAAAGTTTTTCCTTTGTTTTCTCCCTCACTCATACACAAACAGTTCAAGAAATGGTGGTATTGCACCAACAGACCTTCCTAGAATGTGGCCAGCTCCCCCAAAAGCATGCATGGAGGTTCTAGGTTTTACATAATCCTCATGGCGATGGTCTTCCATATTCAAGTTAATTGTGCCGCCCTTTGCCAACCGCAGCAACTCAGCTGGTATTTCTCTGAAAAAAAACAAACAAACAAACCAACCAACCTACAGCCCAAGATAATTCTCAACTAGTAATGATTTTCTTGAACTCTACTTCCAGCCAAAACTTACCACAAACAAAGTCAATATCAATATGTACTCTATTTCCACTAGCAACAAATGTTTAACACTGAATGGGAAATAACTCTCTCATCAAACTCTCACATGACGCAGCGCTTTTTGCCTTTGGCCTGCCCGTCTGGCTGGAAAGGTTAGGCACGTCGAGACCGATTTTCGGATTTGACGTGCTGAGGCCCTTTTCTCCAAAATTGACTTTTGGCTGGGGAAGCAATCACTCCCAACTAGAAGCTTCGGCTTCACCCAACGTGGGTCGCTTATGCAGCCCTCGCGCTGGTCGCTTCGGTGGCCAGTTACACGAAGTGCTTCGGCGCCTCAACACGGCCTTTTAGGCCTACACCAGGAGCTTGCTCCACATGGCTTCAGCCTTCTCCTCGGAGATAAACACACATACATGAACTTTACACCTGCACCTACACGCAAGCACCACACAAAGATAAAAAAAAAGTTCAAATCCTGGTGACAATTTTGTATAATTTTAAAATTAAAACATAATAATGCTGTTGTATCATTGTTTATAAGCAAATAAAATTTAGAATAAGAAATGTGTAGGAATAAGCAGTACGAATTCTTGTTCACACTAGAGGCATCTGTATTATTCCACAGTTAACATATTTAAGATTTGAGAGGAAAACTTCTTAAGATCATACCCCTTGGTAATTGAATCAAGGAAATCTTTGTTTTCTGGATCACCATAATTCCTTAGAGAGCCATCACCTACACTGAATCCTTTCTTCCACATCTTCAACACAACAGAAACCTGCAGCCAAAGAGAAACAAACCTTGTTTATTACTTTCTCCGCACCGATAACTCGTTTCCACAAACAGTACAAGGGAGACAACTCATCGAAATACAGGAAAGTAAACTCTTACTGAAGTTGAACTCTGGATACAAACGTATTTAATACAATTTTAGGTGCAAACCAACTACAGAAGTTGACATTCCAGAAGCTTAAGCAGTTTATTAAAACAGTAAATTTCAACTAGAGTTGACATCAAAGCAGCTGAAAATATGACCAGTGCTATTAATATGCTTCACTCTGATCCAGTGTCAGGCAAAAAAAAAAGCCTAGCACATCAATCAGATTTGCCATTTCAGCAATGAATTCATTCAATCAGCAATGTCAAAAACTGTAATAATAATGGATGCCAATCTGACAACCCAGTGTTTATAGTCTCTACATTAGCACATGCACAAAAAGTTCAAGATCACTATATTTAAAATCAGTCATTCTTCTGTAATAAACTAGAATGATCAATATTTCCAAGGTATTGAGGGCACAAAGTAGGAATTATTAATAAAGATCATTTGAAGAGTGTGTTTGCCCAGAATTTCACCATGAAAAGAATAGTTTAGGACAGTAAGTCATGAAATGTTATGCAGAAAACCAGTCACTCTAAGACCTGTTAGCTACCATTCTTGATCAAGCAACATGTAGTGGAATATTTGCATGCAGTCCATTATACTGCTCCAACATCTCTTCTAATAAACGAAAAACCTTTGCTGACAGCTGTTTGGTTCACTAGCAAAAGATAGGAGTGAGAAATGGTCACAGTTTACCTCTCTAGGCTTGGAGGAAGCTGATGAAGTTTCCTTTACCACATCTGACACGCCCTCTGTATCTCCCAACCTGTAGCCAGTCCCACGAAAAGCTGGGCCCCTGGCTTTCTTAGAATGGGTATCTTTATCTACAACTTCAGCACCATGTCTGGAGAGAGGGAGGAAGAAGCAGAAAAAATTTAAAAGGCAAAATAAATATGAATAATTCCATTAGAAAAGGCAACAAAAATACAAACTTTGCAAAGAGAGTCCACCCCAAAAAAATAAGCTGAAAACCCTATATGTACTTACTCTTTGGCAGCTTTGAAGAGGCTCTCCACCACATCTCCTTTGTGTTTGGGTGGTCCCAGCACCTGCTGACCGCTGAAAGAAATCAAACAGACTAAATAAACCAACGGTGTATTTATCTGCCAAAACACGACAAAGGAACACTTATGTTTTGTAGTAGTGACAGGAAGTTTTACAGCCTTTGCATTCAGAAAAAAAAAAAAATTTTTTTACTGGTTTAGCTAGAATTTACAGAACATGGCCAGATGTACTTTTGCCTACAGCATCTCTGCCAGCTTCATGAAATACATTGCAGAGTTTGAGAGCAATTTCAAAACATAAATGATAGTCTTCTATTGTTGCAACAGTAAATAGTGGTTCAGAGCCTCAAAACCATGCCTTACAATGGCCCTACCTTCTTTCAGATCCACCAGCATAAAATGCCTGGCCTTCTTCATCACTGTCAGCATCTTCAGAAAAATTTGTTATGGTCGCAAACCTGTTAAAACCAAGCAAGTTTAACCGGTTTAAAAAGTATAACTAACTGATGGTAAATAAAAAATTGAGTTAACAAAGAATCAGGAAAACACTTAACTAACTTTAATGTAGATCTGTTAACGATGTCTGCCCTTTATTCCACATTCCGACAATATAACAAATAATTACTGCCATTGTCTTACATATCTGCATTAAGCCATACAGTGAATATATCAGTATGTTCTGTAGATACATGAATATTTAATATTTCTATTTATCCCTAAAGGGGGTGATATGAAGGTTAAGCAATTCAGGTCTATAAATAAAACTTTTAAACAGATATTATTTACCTCTAAAATAATGTAAATTGCCATGGAAGAAATTAATAAACATTATATGCATATTTGAAATCCCTGCTAGAACTCTCTTCTGTTTAGAAAAGTGTGTTAGCCCACAAATAGCAAACTGATTTGGGTGAAAGGATAAAAGAAAAAAAACAGGCTAAAACAATGTCTGTAGGAGAAAAATAAGGTTCTCTTCATGGATTAGTGAATACATTCCACAATGCACTCACCCAATGCCCAATTCTGGTAGACAGTTTAAAATAATAGAATACCGGTTAGCATCATCTGAAATATTTCACACTTACTTGTGAATTTACATATAATATCACAAAAAATCCCACCTGGTGCCAGTTCAGGCATCAGATGTTGAAAGAGGCATGATACAAAGTGCACATCTAGCAGGTGCCACAGAGGCCAGGATAATTTAGTTGGTAGGCTACTCCATTTGAATTTATCAGTAATAGCAAAAGGTGAAAAAAGTCTGCTGCAAGGAGGAATTGTGGCTGCAAACATGTAGTGAAAGAAAGAAAAATCAAAGACCAACAGACAGAGACATTTAATGCAGAGCAATCCATAATCAGCTCCAACTATACCTTGCATTGTTGTAACGAATGTACTAAGGCTGAAGAAAATTGTGCTGACCAATGATCACAGTTGCCAACATGAAAAGATGTCCTGTAGTATACAGAGCACAGACAAGGGACTGAGGAAGACTGATGAAAAATGATGTGCTGCTGAGTAATGTTTCACTTTTTTTTTCCCTCCCACAGATAGCAAGATGGATTTGAAGACACACAAAATTCCTTGACAAAGTGTGTGGTATATGCTATCTAGGCTTCTGATGGTGAATTCATGGTTTGGGGCATGTTTTGCTGGCATAACCGAAACTCCTTGAACCCTTTAGAAGGCAGAGTGAATACCAAGCTTGGCATCATTTTCCATCAAGTGCATCCAGCAATGCTGTATGTGTACTCTGGTGGGGATGGCTACTTCCATGGCAATAATGCTCTCATCCACCATGCCCACATTGTGTTTATGGTTTGAATAACATAACAAAGATTTAATGCATCTCCCATGGCCAGTATAATCTCCAGATCTCAATCCAATTGAGCATCTGTGGGATGAACTTGAAAGATATTTGCCATCATGATCCTCTGTCTACTTGCTCCATACATTGCATACAATACTGATGTCTAAATGAGGAAATGTCTAAGTCAGGATACCTTCCAATAACCGGATTTTATGCTATTATTCATGAAAAAGGTAGATAAACCCATTATTAGATATAGGTCCCAATAAACTGGCTAGCCAGTGTTTAATGATTGTACTCAATAAAAATCAAATAAATGCTTACTGAGTATATGCATCCCCAAACAACTAATACTTCTAATTAAAAGAAACAGGCATGTACTAAGACCAGAAAACTCAAAACCAACTATTTATTAAGCAACAGTTAAATCGACCTACTTGATGTATTTTGAAAAAGTAGAAAAATATGAAAGCAAAGAATCAGAAAATGTTTTCCACATTCACAATCTAATTTTCTTTAGTTGCAAAGCTGTTAAATACAGAAGTGTACATTAAATCAGCTATGAACATTATTTTGTAAAATTATAAATTTAAACTAGAATCTTCTATCAGACATATAGCAAGTAAATACATTTTTGTTTGCAAAAGATTAATTATTTGAACTTTAATGGTACTCATTAAAAATATGTTATTACATTAATTTCACTGTAGTGGTTAGAAAGCAAAAAGGCCTCATGCAAGGCCTTGAGGGAAGAATAATAATTTATTGACACGTTTTCTAAAATTGATTTGTCAACAACATTATGATAATCTATTCTATTATTACAAACATATTTTCTAATAAAATTGTTTTGAAAATCTTTGCCAGCTGTTAGTATTATGCAAAACAATAGGTATGCTACTTAATCAGCATGTCTATCAGCACAGATCCTCCTGCTGCCTTATTTCATCGCAAATTTGCTAAGGCAAAGAAAAATAATTTAAAGAAAATAAGTGCTGTAGGGACACCACCACCACCACTAGCATGAATTGAATCACCATACTTGACAGGTGTCCAGAAAGTCCTTCTGAGCCTCAAGACAGGCTGCCAGAGATGAGATGAAAAAAAAAGAAGAGGAGAGGGCCCTCTTCAGCAAACCAAAGCAATGATATCTGCAATAACTCAGAAAAATGCATAAAGAAGAAAAAAAAATGGAAACAGATAAGAACAATCTTGAAAATGAAACATTTTAACACTTTAGGGACAGAGAGAAAGAAAGCGAGAGATGTTGAAAAACAATGTCGTCTTAAATCTGTGTTGCAGCACATCTTGTTCCGAAAAATTTTAAGATTGTTTTGAAGTGCATACATACTCCAAACAGGAATCAATTTATTACAAAGAAAAAGAAAACAACAACCTTAGAGCGGCAATACAGTAAACCACGAGCTGCATACCTTGACGAGTTTCCGCCAAATGTACCTTTGGAATTCTGCTTCTGAGGTTGTGGTGTGGGTACAGAAAACAAACTGGTATCTTCCGGCTCTTCCTCCTGACGCTGTGGTGAGTCTGTGAACACGTGTGAAGCATCGTCTCCTTCCTCGTAGAAACTCGCCATGGCGATCTAACACGAAACCAAGCAGACAACAACAGTAAGTCAGCCATCGCAGTAAGAGACGAACGCAGCTTTCAAATTATTCTAATTTTTGTTGTTGTTGTTGTTGTTAGTTATCTAATTTCGTTCGGAATCCGGTCCTCGTTGAACTATTGCATAGAGAGGGGACATTTTTTTCTCTTTTTTTAGTACAAGGGAGGATAAAAAAAAGGGGGAAAGTCAGGCATTAATTAAATTAAGATCCCATCCGTTTCTTCCTTGGAAAATTCTAATGGCGATTTAACTCCGATCGCCCCCCCCCCTCGTTTCCATGGGCGAACTACTTCATGTAGTCGCCCTGCCCATGAGGCGCGGGGACAAAAGGGAGGAGCAGCGGGAGGGAAGCCTCAGCTTTTGTCGCAGTAATGGGCCCCCCCCCCCAACCTCCCTCCGCCAGAAGCTGAGCCCGTGGGGGTGGAGGCGGTTGATGACCACGTGGATAAAAACTGAATAATATCCGTGTCCCCCGCTGGAGTGAAAGAAAGGACGACGGATCGACCTACCTCAAGATTCCACGCCGACGACTCGAGGAAAAATTTCGCTCGGTCTTTGTCTACGCCGGTTATGTTCACGAACTGGTCGACCAAGCAATCCCTGTCGTCCTCCATGTTTACGCCGAGCACGATCGTAGTTTTCCGGCGCCGAAGAGTTCTACCAAGGGACAAGACCGGTAACCGGGTCGCACGGAGACGACGGCACAAAATTAATTAATAATTTAAACAACAACAAATAAAAAGAGGAAAAAAAAGGGGGGGAAGTAAATAAATAAAAACGAACTGAATGGTGGGAGGTACACGGATAAAAGGGTTTAATAACCTACTGCGAATTACAAATGTTTTCAGCTCTGCCGTCCGTCATACAGTGAAACAAGCAGATGATACTTTTCTTTGGCAATTAATAATAATACAGCTATAGAAACCCCGTCTGCGAGATTGTAATAGCTTAAGTCTAAGATAGGATAAGTTGGACCCGCACGAGTTGCATCTGGGTTCAGCCCCCTGCTACACTACCGAGTCATTAGTTGGCGACCACCCGCCTTACATCTTTCTAAACCGCAGACATCTCAAAAGCTGCCCCCGATAACTGCGTGGTTTGGCCTGACCGACTCAAGAAGGCGACGTAAGCAAAAATATAGTTACATCAGACCTAGTGTGCACATATCCGAATCTTACAAACTAAGCAGCAAAAAAGGTTAGTGAGATTTGTGAAACTGACGTTTGGCTTTCAAAATATCATCAGTGTTTGGTTTGGAATCGCTGCATCCAATCAAGAGAATTGCTTTCAAATGTTCATCAGTCAATCTCCTTCGATGTGTTGACTTCACATACTTCATTTTTGAAAATGTTTGCTCACAGACATAAGTTGTTGTTCCAAACAATGATGCCATACCAGCGGCAAATTTCTTCAATTTCGGAAACTCAACATCAGGTAAGAAGCAGTAAAATTCAACAAATTTTCCTTCTCTGTGCTTCTCTTTCAACAAGTCATTTGCTTGCAAATCAATGAGCTCCAACTGTAGTTCAACTGGCACATCATCAAGGTTACAATCAAACGGATTCTGGAACAGAAGAATGTCACTCTCAATTCTGTCGAGATCTGAAAATCTCTCCAAAAAATGCTTCTTCAAGTCACGAATAATCTTTTTAGGAAAATAGAGGTTGACATCTTCAGCAATTGTAGCGCAAAACTCTTTGAAACAGTGAAAATGAGAGAAGTTTTCTCCTTCCAGTTGTGCTTAAAACAATGGCAGCTTTCTCCGAAATCCTTTGATGATTCTGTAGAGATCACAGACGAGGTTATCCCTTCCCTGAAGTTTCAAGTTCAGTTCATTCATGTGGGATGTAATGTCGACCAAAAATGACAACTTTGACAGCCAGGTAGGATCTGACAGCTGTGGATCAGCTCTATCTTTTTCAGTGAGAAAAACATCTATTTCGTTTCGGAGCTTGTAAAAACGAAACAAGACTTTACCGCAGCTGAGCCACCTCACTGCTGTGTGATAAGGCAAGTCACAGAAATCAGAATCAATTTCTTCGAGAAAAGCCTGGAACTGACGGTGATTGAGAGCATGTCCCCGAATGAAGTTCACAGCAGAAACGACTGGTTTCAGTACACAAGAAATATCCAAGTCTTTTCTACAGAGTGCTTGCTGATGTATGATGCAGTGTATGAACAGAGCGCCCGGAATTTGCAAATCTTCCAACTGAGTCCTGATCTGCCCGACCAGACCCTTCCTCTCTCCAGCCATGTGTTTTCCTCCATCAACTGTAACACCTCGAAGCTGATTCCACTGAAGGTTATGGTCTTGCAAAGTTTTCTGCACTTCCATGAAAATGTCTTTTCCAGTTGTTGTTCCATGCATGCAGCGAATGGATGCCAACTCTTCCGTTATCTGAAAGTCCAAATTGACACCACGAATGAACACAAGAAGTTGTGACGTACTCGAGAGATCAGTAGACTCATCCAGCGCCAGAGAACACCACAACAAGTTCCTAGCTTTCTCGCGTATCTGTAGCACTATGTTCTCTCCAAGTTCTTCTGTTCTCCGCACAACTGAACTTGCCGAAAGGCTGATGCTTCCAAACAAATCGGCTTTCTCAGGACACAAGTCATTTGCTGCTTCCATCATACACTCTTTGCCATCAGTAAACGGTTTTCCTCGCTCTGCCAACTTATGCACTATTTTGTAACTTGTACGAGTGACAGATTCATCTTCAGCAAACTTTCTCGTGAAGAGATTTCTTTGAGTTTCTAAACCATGTTTCATGGACTCATATTTCTCAGAGCATAACTTTCCAGAAAACTTTGAATATGTTGATGGATGTTTTGTTTCATAGTTACGCCGAAGATTGTACTCTTTCAAAACGGCAACACTTTCGCTGCATACCACGCAACTAGCTTTCTGGTCCTTTGTTTCCACAAAGAAGTACTTTACTCCCCATTCTTCATTGAAAACGCGACACTTGGCATCCATTTTCCTTTTCTTAGTAGCCATAATAAAGGGTGAAGAAAACAGCCTAGAGACCAGCTCGATTAACACCTTGACTGGGGAATTTTTCTGAGCCTTCTTGCCCATGATGTGTCAATTATCCATGAAAAAATTAAAAAAAATTTAATTCACAACATCTCGTGTCCCATCCGTTTTATCACGCAAACGCAAGTACCGTCGGCGGGCCTGATGAACTGACGTCACGGGCCTGATCTGGCCCGCAGTTTGGTGACCCCTGACACAGAGGGAAGTTATTCCGGCATCCCCCCACCAAAAAAAATATTTTTGGGAAAGGCACTAGCTCTCTCTCCCCCTCCCCCAGGGAGAGTGCAAGCCCTTAACTTTTGATGGTGATGCTAGAGGCTGCAAGAATGTGCGCGGTTAATGGGTGCATACTGAACAAAAAAAAAAAAAAAGTCGCGTGCAGTTCAAGGGAGATAAGCCGTCACCCATTTATATTCCGCCATGTCGATCACATTTTAATGGTGGTAACCTTAATGCAAAAAAAAAAAAAACGTGTACCCAATATAAAAACGATAGTTTTAAAAAAATCTTTATTAAAATCTTATAGCTTCGCAACATTTTTGCATGTTTACATTCATAGCTATTTCACAAGTCCTGTCTGTCTTTACAAAAATATAATGAAAACCTTTCGTGTATCACAAGAGCACTTGAACCTTTATTTTTAAAAAAACACGCTGGACAAAATATTGTAAGTGAATATTAAAAACCCCTAGAAGATTTCTTAATATACATACATACAAATTTCTATGAAGGAAAATAAAATACACTGAATTACATCACATCGGTGACATCTCAAACAGTCAGTCAGAAATGTATAGTAAATCCTTACCTTGGCAACAATAGATACTCATGAACTCATTCCACTTCTCAAAAAGGAAAATGTTGCCATAGTCGCCTAAAACCCTATCAGAAGTTTCACATCTGACCCTATCCTCAGTATTAGCAGTACAAGCAACTTTTGCTCATTGTAACTGGTCAAGCTCAATTTTGTATATATAAACAAATTACCATTTTGTATTTTTCAATTCCAGCACTAAAAATGAGTAGAAATGAAAAAAACAAACAAATTATTATGGGACACTGGCTTTATTTAAAAGTATCATCTCATTAATGAATGATAAACAAAAGTCAGTAAAAAAAAAAAAAAATTGCATAGAATTTTCTTCTGAGGTTGCTTTGAGTAGCTGCTGAAGAATATTTCTCAGCTAAATAATTTGCTTATTGCCATATGAAAGATAAAACTAATTACTGACAAATTTTGTTTCAGATGCCACCAAATTTGTTTACAATTAGTCACTCTATTTATTACAAATTAAAATAGAGCAATTTAAAACAATTTCCTGCATGGAAATTTTTTAAATAAATGAACTATTTCTCTCTCTCACACACACACTAGGACTGTCTAACGAAAGTGTTTCTATAGTAACATCTTATCACCACCTATTCTTTTGTACATACCGCATTAACGTGTCCATATTTATTTATCATCTTTTGTAAAAAAGAAAAAAAAAAATTTAAAAATCAAAGTTTGGTAAAATAAATCCACTAATTTTATTTATTCATAAACTTAAAAGTTCAAATATCACAAAACCAATGCCTTAGATATTTACCGCTTGCATCTCATAACTGATAAAGAACGAAGCAACACCCTGACATTCCACAGAGGACTGAACATAACCCAACTCAGACCTTAACAATCACATCAAATAAATTGTTTGCAGACACTATTAACATTAAAAATGGCAACTCTGATTTACAACAAAAAGATTTTGCTGCTGCACTACCTGTTTGTTTTCACTTTAATGTCACTCACCTATCTACTTTAGGCAAATTTTCATACAAGAATATTTTAGAACTAATATTAAGCTTACTATCTATCATTCCATGAGGTGATTAGCATGCTCGAAATAAAATAACTGTTGAAATGAAACCATTTAAAATTACAATATCTATTTTATTAGTATTAGCCACATCTGCCATTTAAATTACCAATCTTATTAATGCAATTAAAGTAAATTATCTTAAAGCTAATTAAAAATCCTTTTACAGAATTCTGTAACAGGACACGCTCTTTGTAGAATTGTGGCAATTATCTCATAGTTCCCTTTAATAGCTAATTCATTTGTACTGGTGTATATATATATATATATTTTTTCTTTAACAGATGTTCTACACTACTCATCGACTAGGTGTTGATAGCCACAAACATTTGGTACAATCAGTGGAAATTAATGAAACAGCTTTGGTATCCATTTTCAGTTTGATATAATCAGGTTAGAGCAGCACTTCAAAACCACACACACACACACGTTTTATAAAGGAGAAACCCAAACTAACTGGAAGTTTATTTGGTGTAATCAGCATCCAAATGATAATTTTTAAAAATAGCAAACTTGATTCTGCATATCTACAAAGCAGTTACACAATAAAAAAGATTTAAAACATCAAAATGACAAATTTTAAAACTACGAATACAATATGATATTGAGTTTTTGCTGACAATAAGAAAATTATATACAGTAAAAATCTCCAGAAGAACTGATTAGACGCAATCTTTATATACAGGCTTAGTTAATGTGTCTTGTTCTTCAGGAATAAATATTTAATAATGTAAACAAAATCATAACCAGCAACATTGTAATACCCTATTATTAGAGCAAACATACATTCAAATCATAAATCTTTCAATCTCCCATTCTTAGTAAATTAACAAAAACAAGTAGGTGTAACACACAAACCAAACTGAACACCTTGTTACTTTATCAAATCACTGGCTAATAAATCTTTAATATTTACATACAAACAAATGATTTTTCTTTAGCTAAGTTCCTGAGATTACCAGATTAATTGGGAGTTGGAATTCTGATATTTATAACGCAGATAAAAAAAACAAAACACGTCAGCAAATGCATGTTATGCAAAATTTCACAAGTAAATCTGTTTAATTCTTAAATCACAGCAAACTTTCTCTTAATTAATTTCCTTTTATCCACAAGACTCCAACAATAAAGTACCCTTATCTATATAGTCAAACGTTGGGTTAGGGGTGGTTAGGGGCAATAGTGCATCAGTAAGAATTACTACAGGAGTCTAACCACTCTATCCACTTGCTGAGTTTCACATGAAACCTGGCTAGATACGATTATGGTCAGTCTAGTTCAACCAGATTTCATTTGAATGTCCCTTAAAGTATACATTGTATGAATTTTAAAAGTACAAAACAAGACAATTTTTATTTCAATAACCAATGAGAAATAAAAAAATTCTATCTATGGAATCCATAATTATACACACACACACAATGAAGTTTTACATAAAGAAACCTTCAAATATATTTAAATTCTGTACCATTTTCATATTAGCATGGTTACAATGCAAAACTGTAAAGTTCCATTTTCAGATAAAGAAAGAAAAAAGGAGTAAAAACTGATTTAAAAAGTTGGTATGTACATAAAAGGGACTAAATTAGTCTTTTAAAGCAAAAGGATAAAGTTTTTCAAGTTCCAGAAGTGGCAATTGTATATTTGTTTACAGATTACTAATCGTGGTTCTATAACACTTTGGAGCTGTCAGAATAGATTCTCTCTCACAAAGTGGTGGGGCCATATTGCGCCCTTAAATTCAGGGAAAAAAAAGAAGAGAAAATTACAAAATTTATGAGTTTAAGAATTAACATTCCATTATCTCCCCCACCTATCTTTTCTCCATACAATTTCCAGGCC
The DNA here is from genome assembly GCA_018389105.1 of Nautilus pompilius. Taxonomy (NCBI): domain Eukaryota; kingdom Metazoa; phylum Mollusca; class Cephalopoda; order Nautilida; family Nautilidae; genus Nautilus; species Nautilus pompilius. Next base: position 813,579 of record JACATO010002441.1, read on the forward strand.
GTGGAAACCAGAGGGCATCCATCCATCTGGCTGAGAAACACCTGGTTGAAAAGGCACAATAGTTAAGTTGTTTTTTTTTTTAGAAAGTTAGAAAAATATGACAGTGTCAAGGATAAAACAAAGTCTGGTGTCCAGCATTGCAGGCCCTCCTTGTTACAGTGCCCGTCACAGTCTTGCACAGTAGGTAATCAGCGCGCCTGAGCCAGACCCTGTATCTAAGGCCACAGAATAAGAAAAAGACCAAACAAGTTATCAAAATACATATCTAAAAATTCCAAGGGTTAGTTTAAGAAAAAAACTTTTTTTTTTTTTTACATTATCTGAGATGTGCACAATTTCCACACAAAGTTTATTTTATCAAATCACTGATTATAAGGACCACAAACTGATCGAATTTGCTCAGTAACCCGATATGTTATTATTATATTTTTCTGCCATTGATTTATTTTTCCAAAACTATCAAATTATTAAAATTGCCATAATTTTTGAGAGATTTTAATTATCTACAGTATGAAGATACATTCCTGAGAAAACAAAAATGAAAAATATAAGATTAAAATTGAAACAATACATAAATCTATGTAGTCACTGAAATTTAGAAGGGAATACCCAGTAAAACAAGCTATGGGGCGATAACCTATATTCTGAACCATAGCAGTTTCTAGGAAAAAAGGCACCAAAAAAAATTTCATAGAAAAATTCTATGCAAAACCTTTCAACTTTCTGAGAATTAGTGACAGGCTCAACAAACAGAATATTGCACTTCCCCCTTAAAGTCTTGCCAAGTTTTCCTGGTTTTAAGGCAAGTTAGCAGTAATCTCTGCTTCGTGTCACACAAGCATCATCTCAAATCACCCAGTTTCTCTCATCTTTTTTTCTGGTTACTTTAGTATCAGTACAGAGTGTTAAACGATCAGTAAGTACAGTGTTGGTGATTGCTCAAAGTTGTGCAGCAAAGTTCCAAAACACAGATGTGCAAAACATTCATTCTCCATACAGATGGCTCTGTCACCAAAAACAGGATGATATTTCATCTGTTCCCCAAATAGAAAATGCTTTATTTTCAAATTAAAATATTACAAGAATCTTTTTTTTTTTTTAAATCTTGTGAAAAAAAAAAAAAACACATTTTATATAAAAGTTAACAACATTTCTTCAAGTAATGCACAGAAAAAGCAACACATGGTGTCTACCATCCAAGATTTTCTAGAATCTAGGGTCACCAAGAAACTTTGGAATGTGGTTACAGGAGTTATCTCCCTTCTTTCAGCAAGCCAGTCAATGGAAGACGGAGATCAGCAAGCCATTTTAGTCAGCTTGGTTGGACTTCACTCAATTACTCCTGTCAACTCTGCTATGGCAAAGGGGATTTCTTTTGATGAAAATTATTAAAGAATAAAACTGGCCTCAAATACTAAGCGAATAAGTCAATGTTTATGCTAATCCACACTCCAGCAGACTACAAAAACACTAAAGGAACTGATAAAACTGTTTTTAGTCTTATCCATTGCGAAGTGCCAAAAAAGAGACTCTTCAGACAAGTATCATTATAAAGTTAAAGAATACCAAACAACTAATTCAGATATGTTTTCTTGAAAAGTTGGGTTTTAGATGCCATTTATGTCATTCATACTAACACTGTTTGAAGACAGGTAGTTTTGATGCAGTTTTATCTAGGAACTCTGATTAAAACAATGGTCTTTAGCCAGTCAGGTCTTGTACGGTCACTCTCTAAGGGCTAACGGGAATGTGGTAAACAGGATGCTCATCACAGAGGTTAGGGCAGACCCCCTTTTTTTTCATGGCAGTGAAGGATATTTAAGAATAGTTAACAATGAATGTTTCGTTACACGGCAGTCTTCAAACAGTTTAGAACTGGCTGCAGTGATATGATGTTGTTGGAAGTATATCAGCGATTTAATTAAACAAAAATTCAAATCCAGGCACTTTTTACAGCAAGGGTTACAGAAATGTTGCTGTAGATATTACAGAAAAAAAAAGAGCACTGCAACACGTTATTAATGATAACACCGCCAAGTCTGTCAAGGGCAACTATAAACTGTAAAACATCAGTCTGGGCTGGTTGTTAATTAACGATTTAAATTATACACAGCCCCAGTGCAAGATGAGTTTGCAATTCCAGAAAGAAATAAAAGCTTTACCTAGTAGTTAGTCCATGAAAAAGATTAATCATCAGGCAGCAACGTTTACAACTGGGCTATTTGTTGAAAAGCTGGACGAATTCAGAAATAAATAAATAAGATACAACTTGTTATCATACAGCTCGCATGAACATGTAAAAAAAAAAAACAACAGAAAGACAGACAGACAAAGGGTGAGCTGGGTAGAGCCAAAAGCCATTGGAAAAACATGGATTTGAGGATGCTGGGTAGTGTTATGGAGAATGTCTTGGTGACAATCTTTTTGAAAATCCTGTACGAGAGTGGGTGGCCAGTACGGTGTTCTGATAACATCTGGCTTCGTAGCCTTGCAGTGTTCATTTATTTATTCTCGTTGCCACCAATGATACCCCAATCAAGAGAGACTTCACTAATCTTTCCTATGCTGCTTCGTACATTTTTAAACTGTCTTCTAGTTTTTGAGTAATCTGGAAAAACAAACAAACAAACAGTGGTTAGGGAGTAAAATGAGTTTTTCAGAGAAAGAAAGAAACGTAGTAGTGTGTGTGTACCCGCCACCTTTGAAGTTGCAGAACAGTGTCTGTAAAAATAACGAACAATTATTTGCTGACATAACAATTGAATCAATATCCTACAGATGAACCACTGATTTCCAATCTATTTACCTGGACAATTTCACAGGGGTTTAAAAATATATTTAAAATTCTTCACTAAGTGCAACAACAGACATCTATCATATACATGCATATCTGCATTTCCATATACTTCTCTTTGTTTGCATGCACTCACCAAGACAGGCGAGACAAGATGGGGGTAGGAAATTTAAGTAGGGGGCAAAACATTAAAATTGTTTTTAGAAGTGGTCAAAAAATATTAGGCCCTACACTACAGGATTACAAGTGTGCAAATAATGAGGGGGACAGACAGAAACAGATGTATAAAAAACACATGCTGCCCTTTAACAACAAAGTAGTTTGTTAATTTGGGCAGTTCTCAGCAGCTCTTTTAGTAGTAATGCAACTAATAAACTGACAAGTTAGCAGGTGAGGCCAAACTTTTCCAGTCAGATTATTAGTACAACAACTTATTGACAAAACTACATTTGAGCAATTTTCCCTTACGACCAAGGTTCACTCCTAGTAAAACCTGTCCAGCTCAAGTGGTTCGAGTTGGGTCTCCAACCTTACCTGCAAGCTGATAAGATTTTGGATGTGGTGATTTGACCAGTGCTATCGCTCAGTGGACCCGCCAAATGGGTTCACAAGGAGATGGGTCATGAAGCCAACTAGCATTGCTACTTACTGTTCTTGTGCAGCATTTCATCTTTTGAGTGCTATGCCCTATTTTCTGTGGTATAATTCATACTGGCATATTTCCCGCACAACACCTCGAGATGAAGGAATGGCATTATTTCAAAATATTCTAGAGCAGCATTCTCCTGGATACTGTCCCCTGGTAGCACAGTGTGTGCCTGAAGCTTGCACTGAAGGTACTGAAAGTTGTGGGAGGCGGGGAGTGGCGGCGGGGGTCAATGCAAGAGTTGATTGGAACACTAATGGAGGTCAAACCTACTACGTTCCAATATCATCTTTCTCAATGTCAGGTTTTTTTGGTACTAAGAAGAACTGCTTTGAAACACAGTAGTACTGATTTATAATAGACATTTCCAACTTTTCCTCCTCCTGGACTATGTGTGGCTTGAAGTGGCCCCCTTGAACCTGTGAGACCAGCTAAGTCTCTTCACCACAAACAAACAAACTCCCTCAACCCGGAGAAACTCCACCATATCTAAGATTAGATTATTCCATCAAAGACCAAGCTGCTACTTCATCATCTTACCTGTTTATAAAAATCTATTTGTTCTCTCAGGTAATTCTGCATCATAACTTTGAAGTCTTTGCACCGCTCATAATGGAAGTGACCAATCTCCGCTATTGTGGCATAAGAAATTACGTCTGCCCGCTGCATTATGCTCTGAATTTCAGACTCTGTCATCTTCCGCTCCTCCTGTTGTTTTAGGCAATCTTTTGCTTTACCTGTTGCTCCCTACAAAGTAAAATATCTTAGTATAATCTACTTTGAATAAACTTGAATGGTAGTTCCAAAACCCTTGTATTGGAATTACCTCCCCTAATGTTTCATATAGCATTTGTTCTATGGATATACATACATGAAAGAAAATCAAAACTTGAACAGGTTTTCCACATTTACTTTCATATGTCAATAGATGTAGTTTCTGTGCAGGTGAGATGGTAAGCATGGTATAGAAATACTTGGAAATTAAGTTTTCAATTGAAGATTAAAATAAGAGTTATTGAAAAAATATGTATAAAAAAGTTTTGAGAGTTTAGAGAAATAAGATACAAATGTTACTGGTGTGTACACTGCAGCTGCAAAAAATGTTCTGTTGTACAATCGTGGACAGTAATTATTAATTATTGCAAATGATGGTTGACATCAGGACACTGGCAATACAATTTACTAGCCTCATCTGCAAAAGATTACAGCCAAGGTGAATACCATGCTGCTTGTAGATGCTGCAACACCTTAGGAAAGACCAGGCATCTGTGACTAGCAGGACCGAAAATGATCATCACTGACGATGCAGCTCAAAATGGATCTCTCGCCGTATAAAATGAAAGGCTACAAACTCAGACTAACAACAGTGGTACAGAAACCAAAAATAAATGTAAGCAAAGATGACAAGAACAAGCAACACTTTTTATAGACCGAAGAGCTTTGGATAAGGTAAGATTTTTTAACTTTTTACATTTTAAACAATTTTAAACGGGAGAGAAAATTAAAATGCATTCTGTGTGAAGGAAAGAAAGACAGATAAATCCCTCCCTTCTTCCTTTCATAACCTGTCATCAGGCATTGTGGACAACGATAAGATGATGACAGCATCAGTGAAGGGAGTATGCCAAACCGAGACTATGGCAAGCCAGAAGTTAACCACTCAAAAAAATAAAAAGATATTAAACTAAAGTTAAAAAAATACTAAACTAAACTGGCCCTTACCTCATGAACTTTCATCACATCTGGGAATGTGGATAAAATTCCTTTGTACTCATAAATACCTTCCAATAAGGGTACAATATCTTTAGGGGGCTGTGGAAAAATAAGATGAGATACATCACAAGGGTAATGATAGCTGATTATAACTTGAGACTTTTTTTTTAAAAAAAAAAAAATTTGCATACAAAGGGAAAAAAAAGGAAGGTTTAGGTTTGAAAAGATATAAGAAAGTGCAAGTAAAATGACAATGAGAATCAGATCTAACAGAAACACAATTACTAGTAGCTTATTCGTATATAATTCAACTAAACTGAACTGAACCTAAGTGGAGATGCATTTAATTTCTGCACTTAGGTCCCTGGGAGTAAAATAAAAACAGTTATGCCCCAGGGGAGAAGTCTATATGAAACAATAGAGAAAGTTTACAAAAACTTTTTACAAGCTGTCATTAATGCTGCAGAATTACCAACACTACTTAGCGGACAACTGGGACGCTACACTCTTTCATCAGGGTTGTCTCCCTTGCAGGCAGGTATTATTGTACAAAGCCTTAAATGGTATGCTAGCTTCTCCACTTTTAATATTACAACCATGTCCATTTTATATAAAAGGATAGTGTCAAAATCTAAAATCACCTGAACAATTTTGATGATCTATCTTTTTTCTGAAGAGAGTCCATAGAATTAATGCTGCGCTATAAAATGATAAAAACGTGAAAAAAAAACATTCTACACAAATTTGCTTGAATTTTCTGAAATATTTAAATCAATTTTCTTTGAGATATAAACTCTCTAGTCTTAATGCTAGTGAAAAAACCCCAAATCTTCATTCTTGTTAATTCTCCCTCCATGCAAATAACTGAATACAATTTAACGCAGTGGAACAAATGTCATTACCCCCCTTTTTTTTATTTTTACCCCTAAGGTAATAGATGTATTAAAAAGGCCAATGTATAAGTTAATCGGGCTTCCTGCACCTTTATTCGAGGGCTGTTCATTTACTTCAAAGACTGACATTCGGGTATTCATTCACCAGGCAGGGACAACATCAGCCCTTTCAAAATGTTCCTCCCTCGCCTTGAAGACAGAACACATCCTCCAAAACTAAACTCATGTACTGGGTGGAGCCTGGAGATAGTAGTAGCACAAGCTTCAGTCATTACAGCGCAAGTGAAATGGCATTGAGCTTCCATTCCAACACCGGCAGCAAGGTCTGGGAAATAGGGAGAGTGTGATAAGACCTGCTTCAGTATTGTAAAGAGTCTCCAGCACAATATCTACAATGGGTAGCTGTGCATTGTCACGAAGATGATGTCATGTGTTCTGCAGCATTTCCAACTGCTTCTCAGGGACTGCTTGAACTTTTCTCTCCAAAATGCATGCAGACCTTGCACCAGCGATGGTAGTTCCAGGCTTCCCAAAGTGCATGACAAGGGCAACTTGGCAGTAAAAACAAAAAACCAAAAGGCAGATGAGTGCCATTGCCTTGCCAGTTAACCATACCAAGCAGAACTTCTTTGATTGTAGTGAAGCAAGCAAGCAACCATTGTTTCACCACCTGTCCCTATACACTAAGAAGTTCTGTTTATGCTCTTTGAATCACCCAATCATCTGTTGCGAATGCTTTGCATATTTCCATTTCTGTTCATCTATCAATTGGCTGGAAAGATAGCACAAATGCTTTCCCATGGAAATGGACACGAAAGATGCGAGTATGAATATGGTAATAATCTTACTGTTTTGATGACCCAGTCATTCAGCCCAGGCGACTGACCTAAACCACTGATGCTTGTCGGACAGTCATCTTCACAAGCTAATTCTGTTTTGGCTAGAATGGTAGCAGAAGACAATCCATATCTTCCAGCATGACAATATTCAGTTTGTAGGGAAACACCAATATCAATGGCCACAGCACAAATCTATGCTAAACAAGTTATACAAAGCATATGCAGTTGCATCATCTTACACTACATCATTTTAAAATTAAAACAACCCTCCCTCACAGATAACATTTCTTACCTGTTTTGAGAACATCTCGCCAATTTTATTGTATGTGTCTCCAGTATTGTTTATGGCTGTTGTTAAATTTGTTGAAACTTAAAAAGAAGAAAAATGTTTAACATCTTTAAAAGTCAAAAAAAAAAAAAAAAGAGAGAGAACTGAATCAGTTTCTTGAATTAAAAAGGGTGTATCCATCCAGCTTTTCAGTTGTTGCAGAGACGTGTAATATATTTCTGATATTCTCCTTCACTTCTGTTCACAGATTGCAGACTTCACTAACAGAGCAACACCTTCCCAGTCAAGCCATCATTGGTGATGCTGTTTTATTTTTTAACCAAGGGATCACCTGCTGCACAGCCAATGACCATCATCAATTTATCCACGATTCTGTTGTAAATAAATATCACTCCCTCCCTGTATTCTGCTAAGCATTTAAATTCTCCCCTTAATCCAGATAGATAAACTTTTTTAAAACTGATGACATTGATACTTACAGGCTCCTGTCTCCAACATAAAGGTAACAGCTAAATTCTTGAAGGCAAGTCCAATTCTCTGGTATTCCCTCCTGAAGGCTGTTAAACAAATAAAAATCCAGTCAATAGACAGACCAGCAGCAAGTGATTTCGGACATCCTAGTCCTCTCTCTGACTGTTCCATTAATCTGCTATACTCCACCTGGGGTGCATTTGTAACTCACCACCCTTCATATCTGCATTACTTAGCACAGATTGAACTATACGGGCTGTGGTACACAGTACCTTCCTTATTAACATAGCTTTTTGTAATGATAAATCTCTCTTGTTCCAACCACACATTTTGCATTGTAAGTGTTTTAACTGAATAAATAACCAGTTCAACACAAATACTATCTAGTGCTTCTAGACTGGGGTATATGAGGGAAACCTTGACTATACATATTCCACTTAACCAACACTCAAGCTTCAGCAATAGCTGTTACCAGCAGCTAAAAGTAACCATAATTACTGAAGGGAGATAACCTACTCAATATTCTTAACACTACATAACCAACCAACATTACTGTTAAATCAAAAAAACCAAATATTTATTTATTTTCCCTCAATATCATTAAAAGAAAAACCCTCACAAACTGTTAAATATTAAAAAAATAGTGAAGCATAGTGTAAAATTAATTTTCCAACTTGTTTCTTTAGATGTCGACCTTTTGGTAATCACACAGAACAGTCAGAACTTGTGAGTGCCACCTGGCATGGAGCAGTGACTATTCCTCTTCTAAAAAGAAATTCCTTCAGTTCAAGTTAGGAGTTGTGGAATCCGTCCATCACTTATACCTCAATTTCTGTTGTTGCTTGAAGCACACTACAATCAGCTAGGCTATTGATTTAATAGTGAGAATTCAACACAGATTTACTGAAATGTTTCCAGGTCTTCCTTCCGCCTTTCCAATAACTGTCTTGACATTCAAGATCCAAGAACATCCCTCGGCAGTGAGCTGGAAGGGGGAGGCAGGCTTGAAGTGTTAGGCTTGATGCCCAAGTTAGTTACCCAAGTAATAGCTAGAGCCTCCTGAGCAGCAGTCAAAGGTATGATCCCTTTCTACCCAGTTTTAACCACCAAAATGATTCCTCTGATTTTTTAGGGTAGTACGCTGAAACAAACAATGTGGAGATAATCTGCACAAGACCTCTCACATTTACCTTGGCCATCTTCCAAATCAAAGCTCGAACCATGTGACAATTTTACTGCATCATCCGATTGTGACCACATCAGGATATTTCCAATTTGCATAACAATGACAAAATTGAATATAAAATCTGTCATAAATGTGTATGTAATGAAGTTACTGAACAGAGCGTATAACACTGGTGAGCAATGGTGGTTAGTTGCAGCTGGGCTATGGATCGGAAGTAGAAAATGAGGCTTCTGAATTTGGCGTAACAGTGGAGTCGGATGACTTTGGCAAAAGGCCACCTGGCGGGGAGCACCACAGCAGTACCGACCATCACAATAACTGTTACATCGATTATCTGTCTTGATGTAACCGACAGAACAGCAGCGCACCACACCAATTGGAACCAGACCAGATACATGCTGCTGATCTATGCAGTAGACATTCAGTATTTCACACATTCCCAACACTTCAGGGAGAGGTCTCATTTGTGCTGGATTTTGGAAGACCTGAGAGAGAAATTAAACCTCATACTTGGTGATGATCATTTACGTGCTTGGAAAAAAAGCAAACTAACGCAATGCTGACCAATGTATCAGATCCCATTTTGGAGATGACTGTTTCAGTCCGGTCACCGTGTCACATGACTACAGGAGTGAAAATTATCTTTGGTAAAACCATTAAAGATCAGTATCTGAATGACATCTTTAAGCCAGTCACATTTGTATGAAGCCCCTATAATCAATTAGCCTTCAGACGGCAGTGTAAGCTGTATACCTCCAAGATAAAAATCTTTCATCTTTCATGACCCACTGGTTACCCTGACCTAAGACCCATAAAAACACATCTGGCAGAAGACTAGGTGTTAGGTGCATTGGACAGCAACCACATGCTCCAATGACCATTCTGTAACTGCTAACCCTTGACAGACTGATATGAACTGCTAGAAGACCAAGTCACGTTTGGTAAACAGTATGTAACAAAGTGCAATACTGCCAAAAGTCATTGACTAATCGTCGCCGTCATGTTGTCAGCACGTGCATTTAACAATGTCCGGATATTGTAGGAAATTAACCGTTTCAATTCCTACAGTCAATAACTATACCAGGGATGCATACATTTCTCAACTTGTCGCCACCTTTTGGAAACGTAAGTAACTCAGGTACACCAAGAAAGATGGAGCAGCTAGCTATAAATGATCAACTCAAAAGATCATTTCTTAAGACTCATCTTCTCAAGTACAGGAGCAAAAAGCACTTACGTCCCACATGTTTCTTCATGTTATCATGAAAAACAGCACATAAATGCTTCACATTGTCATCCATGTTCCTGAGAAATTTCACAAATGTTTCCATTTTGCTGTCTCTGAAATAAACACATACAAATCATGTGTCATTAAGAATTAGTGTCAAGATTTTTCAAAGCACGATACTACATTTACCCCCACCCCACTCCATGTATATTTATTTTTCACCTTATAATCCAAAACCATTGATTTGCTTTCGGTCCTGACCAGAAAACTCAAGTCGGTCATTCCCGCAGGCCGCAAGATGGCGCCACTCACTAAAACACTGCTGTCCATTGATAAGCAGGCTAGATTTACTAATAACTTGCCTCTTGCCCATAACTCTCCTGTTGAGACCACTAACAACATGCACATCTCAGTTGTGCAAGGTATTCACTATGCGATGCTGAGTTGTTTTTACATGTATAAACAGCCTACAACATCATCCTTCACAAGTGAGTCACTACCTCTTTCTACTTTCACTTAAAAAGGTGGGGGGGGCAGTCTTCAGAGTATCGCTAAGAGAATGTAACAGTTTTCGTATGCATCCAATAATTCTTGATTGGCAATTTTAGCACTGGAAACTAATCACAAACAGTAGCAGTGTATGTTTGGATTGCATCCGGATTCAAACCAGTAGTCTCCAATGTCATAACTTACATGTCTTTCATGTCAAGGCACTGTTGCGGAATCTGCAAAGTGATGAAGAATTTCCCACCCATAAATTCATCCTTCTCTGCTTTCCTCTTCCCTACTTTCCATTTCTGAAAATGGATATATCAACACCACATTACAAAATGTTATAGACTACATTTTTTTCACCTTTACAGTAAATCTCCAGCACTCATACTAGAGCACTTAGCTGAAAATGCATCACACACTTTCATTTTTATGAAAACTTAACTGAAAAGAAAGAGCCATGCATTCTTCTTTCAATGTCAACATTTTCCGTTTGAAGATCCTGCAGGATCTCGGAGTTTCCTGAAAAAATTTAGACTTTTTTGTCTGACCAGCGTAGTTTCTTCCGCATGGATTGTTTGCGGCAGGCAGTCCTGCAGAATGCACTCTGTAAGCAGCGACAGCAGACCTGCCTGTGTCTACAGTTGTGAACTTTTGACAGAAATGTGCTTTTAATCTATTTATGGACCATCCACAGTCCAGAACATGTTGACAATTTCTCCTCTGTAGCTTATGCTCTCATCCTGGTAGTTACTGGGAGAAGCCACCCATTTTGTTTGCAAGCCATTTCAAACATGGCGTTTGCCTTTTGTGCGACTGGTTGTCCTTGCTGATGTGCAGGCATCTATAGGATAACTACCACTACTACATACTCTCCCCTGTAGAATGAACCACTTTTAAGGGATCTCAGCACAGACAAAGCAACTGGAAAAAAACAACAACAAAAGCTCTCTTTCTGTAGAACGTTAGCTGCTGCTTTAAGAGCTTCAAATTCTGCCTCATCAGTGCAAATAATACCTGTAGAAATTGCTTTGTTCTCTGACCACAGAGGCATTGTATACATTATTCCACCCACCTCATTACTAATTACTTCTTTGGCAAATCCTCTGTGGACATTTGTATTGATTAAGCAACATCATAATAGTAAGTGTCTTTAAATCTAAAAGTACATGCTCGCTTGCTCTCCTCTTTTTTTTTCTTTGCTTCCTATAGTTACCAACTAACTTCAGAGGGATATCGCTATATAAACATATTTGTACTACTTACAAATTGAATTAGTATTTGGCTGGTGGACAAAAAGGTAGATTTTAGTAATCTTCGGTTCATAGGCAAGGTTCTATCCATTTAATTTCTCTGATAAGAGAATCAGGCTGACAAGGTAGTCCAGTGATAAACTGGACTGCTATAGCTGAAGGTCCAATTCAATTCAATTCCACAGCTGGGGTGGGGGGAGGAAGGAGCAGCAGCAGCAGCAGCAGCCCGGTTTGGCATACCTCCCTGCTCTTCTTTACCAGCTGGCCCCATGAGTTTTCTCAATGTATTCCAGTTTCCTACTACATCTGAAAAAAGAAGAGTTCTAGTAAGGATATCCATGAAGAAGTTGGCAATGTTTCCTAGTAACTGTGGCACTATGCCCCCCCACACCAAACAACAACACGGGTTCCTTCCATTGCGGGCATCAGTACATGAAAGGAAAAAAAAAAAAAAAAAATCTATCTTGCGATGATTGGATTCCTAAGATTTCTTCCACTGGTGTTAACTTTGCTGTCCCTGTCACTTTAATAACCAAGCCATCATTTTGTACTTCAAGTTCCTTAATGCCCATTTTGGCAGCTGTTGGCAGGAGATCAATTTTTCCCATGTTAACTTTTCACAAAATTTTGGCAACATCTCAGCTGCAGCAACTCTGATAAACAGCAAAAAAGAAAGAAAGATGGGAACAGCGGTCCTGTCTGAGAGACTAAATGCCTCCCAAAAAAGATGGCTTTGGTTCTATGATGAGGTAACCAGAGTATCCAGCTGTGCACATTTTGTTTCACCCCCCTTCGGTGACGTGCAAATAACGGTGGCCATTTCCACACCTTGTCAAATACCTTCTGTAGATCTGTCCAAACTTAGAACAACTTGATGACGCTGACAGACACCTTCAACGAGCAGTGCCATCATTAGCCGCTACGGTATGGTGGACTGCCAATCCTGTTCTATTTGGCACTTCAGACGTCAGCAGGGAAATCACCGCTAGAACCAATCGTTCTCAGATGTTGGTGAAACCCCATGAGGTACATCAAACCGAGTCAATCACAACCAAACTTGGGTTCCCAGCCTAACCAGAAACCAGCCCCTTTTCATGGGCTAAGTGATTTTCTCTGCTCTTAGCTGTTCAGATTCCTACCCATTAATTGGCCAAGAAACAGTTTTCCTCTACTCTGAATAATTTTCTCCATAAGTTTCCCTAAAGAGCCGGTTAAGTTAATCAGTCAGTAACTGGCAGCTCTTTTATTTATTTATTATTTGCTTTAGATCTTTTCCAATTTTTTTAAAATTGCAACGATAAATGCTTCTCTTGACACGTGCGTTGATGAACAGCACACTGGCACCAAGCAATAATGAGCACTAGCAGAATTGTTTCTTGGACTAGTTTGTCAGGGTCCAAGTGCCCTTGCTGCTTTTAGATTTTCTGATGAAAATTTCAAAATATTTGGTAGTCTGCAAAATTTTCCAGTTAAAATAGGTTCACGACTAGTGGTCAGAACCTAAAGATGCACTGTTGCTGAATCTGTGTGGGTGACTTTAATGTATATCACACTAGACCCCCCCCACAAGTCTTTATATCGCAAGAGTCACTTCCTTCATTTCACTCCTATTTGTGTTCTTATATTTTCCATACTGTGTGTGCACTTGTCATGTCACCACTCACTTGTTCCTTAAAACTAGACGTAATGTGAGTAGCAAAATCTAGGTTATGTGTTGTTGTTCTCCATCTCCATAAGTAACGCATTCTTGAATCATCATGTCAGGATGATATGGTTATTTTCTACTGCCAAGTTCTTACACAGCATCATCTGAGCGTATCTGTCAAAGACTCCATCTACATACAACCATAAATGTACAGCAAGATCTCTTTCTTGTGTAGAGTAGCCATTGTAAAGTTGGAATATTTCCCTCTTTAGGCAAATCTCATTTAACTCCCCCACTCTGCAGTTTGACCTTCAACACATTAAAAAAACAAAAACAAAAAAAAAAAACTAAGTACTGTACCCCTTTTTTTCCCTCCTGAAAACTGTCTTTGAAATGTCTGATATCTTCTACAGATGAAACACTGATCTTCTGTGAACTGGATTTCCTTCCTCTACTGCTTCCCAGTAAAGGCAGAATAAATGCTTACCTTGTACCCTTCAGATTCCTTTTGCATTCTACTGTGAGATTTATTTTCCCAAGAGTCTTTTCAAAGTCAGTCATTTTTTTTTGTGATCCCAGACTCCACAAGATCAGGCAGAAATTCTTCCAATAACTTTGGTTGGGCTCCTTTGCCCCACTCAAAGGGGATAACATAACTTATAAGCTGAAGAAATTTTCTGATGAAGTAGCAAAGTCTCACACTTACTGCTAAACACCACTGCCACTCCTGTGGCCTGCAGGGCATAGCACGTGTCTCCAGCAGGGAAGAGCTGCCATTTGTCAGGTCCCTATCCTTTGACCAGTGTCATGGTTGTACCCACCAGCATATTGCTTAGGGTATTGGAAACACAAACCCCTCCATCCACTAGTACAAGGTTTTGTGGAAAGTAGGAGTCAGTTCCTTTCATTTTCTGTGGACTATGAATAATGATTAAAAATCAAACCATGGAGTCATGGTATTAAAACAAACAATTAATGCTATACACCAGCTGTGTTCCCTTCCTTCATGTTGATGTGCTGGAAGAATCTGTCAAACCTACTGCCAGCTCACCTTTTCATCTGTGCATGTCAGAAAATGTAGAAAGACCTCACAATGTGAGATAACAGGATGCCGCACCATCCGGTTCACCCACTGCTGCAGCCGTCGCATCCTTTCATTAATAAAGTCTTCTTCATACCTGCCTGCAGAAACATTAAACACAAGAGGCAGTGCAATAAAACAAGATCAAAGAGAATGAGCAAGAAGCAAAGACAGGAATGAGGTTCTTTGCATTTTATAACAAAGACCAGCAACTATTTCAACCATGGGAGACAAAGAAATAAATCCAGAAACTTCACCATAACTTCCTCTAATGTATGGTATATGCAGTGGAAGTAGCTTATTACCTTGTACCTTTAAACAAAATAAAATACACGATGCAGAAGTACATTTTTAACAAAACCAATTAGCATTCTCTTGATAGTCATAGGCTTTGTTTAGTAATCTTGAGATAGATGAAACTATAGCATAAATATATATATGCTGATCAAAATAACACAGGGATATTGTAAAGTAAATTGTATGAATTTCTTGAAAATAAAACATTTACACACAATTCAAAAGTGACCTTAAAGTTTGATACTTTATTTCATTGTTTGAGGCACTGACATGACACTGGAAAGTCACTACCTATGCACAGGTCACATGACTGAGTGGTGTATAATTGCCTTTGGTTTTCACTAAAGCAATGCACCTGCATATCATGCAGTTCAGACAGATGTCAGGCAGTGCATTCCATTTTTTCTGTCCAAGTCTGATAGTTCAAGAATGATTCCACATGCACTTGGTCAGCCAAATGTACCCAGAGATCACATCCCAGACAAATTCTATGGGGTTTAGGTCAGGTGTGGTGTTGGAAGGGGAAAGCCATGGAAGGTAATGGACATTTTCCACTTTGGTTTGCAACTTCTCTCTTGATGGGCCCCTACATCACTGTCTATGAAGGAAAACTGATTAGTGACTTTGAGCAAACATTTTAACAACAGGTCTGACTGACTGATCCAGGTAGCATCAAAGAGAATCTGCTCATTCTCTGGTCTCCTAGACTGAAACACTGCCAAACAGCTACATCTATCTATCTAATTCCAATCAGTGACAAGGCCGTGGTCAGAAAACTAAAAAGTCTCTCCCCTTATTGTTAATTTTCAGAAGCAGATCTGACATTAAATTGTTCTCGTAAATTTAACCAGACAGCCAAGGACTGAATCTGGTTAGAGCTGAGAATGATGGTCCAGAATACTTTTTTCCTTCCTTTTGGCAAACCCAACCTGCCTTTCATTAGTAAGATAAAAGGGAAGATGAGGGGGCATCAGCCTTGGTGACTAGGTTAGTTTCCTGGGGACAGTTGGGAGCTTTTAAGCAGTGGACAAGGTGCAAACCAGTCAAGAATCACCTGTGTTCCATCAAATGTACCCAGAAAACCTTACTAGAACTCTTCGTCTGTGGGTGTGAAGGTAAACTTATGCAGCCAGCCAGTGAAGAGTGAGAAATCACAAAAGCTTGGGCCCCTCAGACTGGCAGTAGCCTGCCACCACTGGGCCCCACCCATCTAGGACTGTTTAAGCAGAACGTATCGTCTACGATCTTTTCAAGCAACATCACTGTCAAGTGGCTACAGGTCATCAGCAGTGATCTTTAACTACTGATTGCAGCTGTAAGGGCGGCTGAGCCACACTGGTTCATTCCAATCTGCATACAGCAGATTAGCATCTATCTTACTACCAAGCATACAGAAAAAGAAAAAAAAAAATAAAAACTTCAAGGCAATAAATAATCAAATATTTCCTGGTTAAAATATAAGCATTTTATTCAATATTAGATCCGTTGGTTTACATATCAGTTCCCAAACTTAAGCTCAAACTCAGCTCCTCTCTTATGTATGCTAATACTGTTTGCTATTAAAATTTTAAAAAAGAAATTTACTTTAAATCTTATTTTTAAACTTTGGTCTAACAACAACAAAAAGCTGCTTAAAAGTTTCTCTTATTTTTCAGGGTTTTTTTTTCCAAAATTACCTCCTTTGATATATGTAACAGATTGAGAGTTAGCAGACACATACCTGAAATTGCTTTCTCTGGAAGTGGAGGAATGGGGATGCAGACAAATTTCTCTTCCAAACGTTCATGCAACCAGTCAAAATGTTTGTACCTTCTACTGACTGCAACGCCAAACTAGCGAGGATTAGAAAACAATGTTTCAGTGGAATGAAGAATCGTTAAATTCCTCACTTTCAAAACCAACAAGATTCTACCCAAGTCAGGTTTAGAAATACATTAAAAAATATAATGAGCATCCTTCATTAGAAGAGATGGATGTTCGCATGTAATGCGTGAACACCTGGATGCATGAGTTTGCTTACAGTATAGGAAATGCTGACTGCACAGCGACCCCATTTTCAGGTAGTGTATGTAACCAACCTGAGAAGGCCAAGTAACTTACCATCCACACTGGCAGGTCCATTACTCCAGACAATGATAAAATGGTTACCTGACTATTCAAAATGGCCCCGTTTACCCAGCAGAAAGGAAACTGGCTTAAGGTTAAAACTATATACAGTGACAGCCATAAGTACAGACTTACCAATGTCGGCATCAATTTATGAATGCATGTAGTTCTTAACCCTTTTAAAAAAAAAACAAAACTTGTAATACAACAGCTAATGCAATTAGGAAAAAGGGGGAAGAAGATAATACTCACAGAAGGTTTCAGTGTGTAAGCAATGAAACTTTTCAGTCCTTTTAATTTGCTGGTTTTCTTTGGCGAGGTGATCTGACAGGTGTAGTATTCTGCTTTTGGTATCCACAGTGGACCGTCAGGTGAATTCTGGAAAAGAGACAGCCAATGTTACATGTTGTTGGAACTAAAATCCCCCTTCTACCACAGATTTCTCAAATTGAAGGTGTGTGGGGTTCAAATATTAATTTCGATACCACTCACCAGTGTAGAAAACATACTTACGGTGATCTGAATGGTATCAGTTTCCGAGACACTTCCAGTCAGCTGACCCATCAAAAAGGCTTCTCCACCTTGCCTGGAGAACAGTGAAAACCTGTATATTTAAAAATAATTTTAAAAGGGGGAAATGATTAGTGTTCCAGTATTAAAAGCAACATTAAAAAAAACGAATGAGGCAAAGTGGAAGTAAACAAGAGCGTGAAACGTTTCGTTAACATATTCTGATAAACTGCTATCGACCATGAATGAGGAGTGTTTCTAATATCTACACTCATTCAATGATATAAAGCCCCTCTTGCAGTGCACACCTGCCTTCATGTTCTATGATAGTCTCTGCTTGCATGACTGCAATCAGCATCTTAAAACTAAGAATGCATTAGGAAGAAACTGTCTGCTAGATTATTGTAACTGATTTCATCCTGCTTCATTCCATGTGAATGCTTTGTCTTTATTCTTTAAATTTCAGCAGATATAGAAAACAGCAGTTCACAAAGAACCATAACTTCCCAATGCAACAGTTTTAGGATCATGCTCTTATTTATCGCTGCTTCTCAGAACCTCACACTTCTCCATGCTCTGAGAAGCTGTTTGTTTGTTATATATGGACTTGTGAATGGCCAAGGAATTCCAATGAGGGTAACAAGGATTCATGTTTGACTATTCAATCCAGTGTTAAGTTGGACAGCACCTACAAGGAGCAAGTGTCATTGCAGAAATGAACTCAACTTTGGCATTACCATAACATTAACTTGAAGCGATTTTCAGTTTAAATAGAGAAAGACAAAGAATTAATAGGTTCATTAAGGCAAGTAAATTAAAATATTAAAATTTGTTTTAATTAACTTATCTTAATTAACAGAGGGTAGGAAGGGTGGAGACTTACTTTTTCTAAGTAGAAAACAGTTGCTGGAACATGTGATTTAACAAGATAGTTGAAATATATAGTTTATGCTTCGTAGTTGTCAACAGCTGGTTATAAACTTTTTATGAGACAGCATACATAGACTTTTGCTAACAGAAAATCTAAGTATTCAAGATTTAAATGGTAAGACACTTCAAGATCAATGTAATTGGCAAAGGGAAAAAGAATTCCCAAGAACTAGTAAAAACTGAACAGAAGCAATATAGCATGATGATACAGCATCCAAAATGGTCTTTTCTTATCTAACTAGTGATTCTAAGAACAAGTTCTAAAAATGTTTTCAACCTGTGAGTAAACTTGACCATTCTGTATGCCACAAGCATCAATCAAAGCAATAACAACATACCTGTTATAACTTTTTTTAACTGTTCCATACTTTGACAAATCTCCAGACGGGTGTGTGGAGTTTCTGAATTCATGTGATTGCATGGAGTAACTGTCATTGTTGTTTTCGTAATAATCATTCTGTAAGCAAATAAATAAAATGTAAAACAAAAAAAATAGATATGTTAGAGAGAAAAACAAAGAAATTATTGGGTATAAAGCAAACTTCTCAGCACTTATTTTTTGGTTTAACTATATACACTCTAGTAGCTCCATGCATCATTTCATTGATCAAAAATTCTCTCTTTCTACCATCACCCCCACCCACTTATGATCTGCCATATTTCTCCACCAGAATGAAACAGGGTTTTGTTGCCATGGACAACACAGGTAGTAAAATGGATGGACTTTGTTCACAGATTCCAAATAAAGAGAAAGTGAATGTACCATACACTACTCTGGGGCTTGTTTATAAGAACTTCCCAGTCCTGCTAAGCCAGTCTCAACAATGAAGATCATTTTGGCGAGTGAGCGAGCGAGAGAGGTGCTATAGCCACCTATCCTGCACGAAGCGCCTAGCATTTCTGACTTTGGCTGGTAAATAAATCCGTACTACAACCCTTAGTTTCTTCCAGAAGTGGGAAGAAACTCATGAAGCTGGAAACCACACCAGGGAGACAGGTCAGAATGACTGACAAGAAATCAAACTCAGTCTTGGGCCCTCAGTCATCTAATCTCTGAGCCACACAGAAGTGACTGGAATATTATTGATTGTTTTGTGTGTTATGGGAAAGTAAAGACTAAAATATTTAGATACAAAACAATTAGGAAAACTGAATTATTTCCTTGTTTGCAATAGTTAAAATTACAGGCTACCAAACAATCTAGAATAATAATCAATTCTCTCAGAGCAGTGTATTTCTCAGGCCAGTCATTTGTAAAAAGACAACTTAGAAGAACAATGAAGACCAGTTTTAACATACATACTAATTATGATTCACCTACACAAAAATTAATCACAAATTATCAACTGTATATATTAAATATTTCCGTAAACATATCGAAGATCATCACCTTACGTTCTGACCTCTTTTGAAGTACAATAGGAGAAGTGATCATGTCAGAACCCATATACAGCTGTATGCACAACTGTGGTTGTTGTTTTCAGTCTTCTTCACAGGAGAACTATGGCATAAATGTTAAGATGGGAAAGTACAAAAAATTTCAGTTTACCAAAATCCTCCTGGTAAAGAAATTATCAAAGGTCACAAAGTATATTAAGCTTGTTTGTTAACAGAACGGTGAACCTTTAATGATTCCTTTCTTGGCAGTTCTAAGATATCTTACTGTTTCCATTAGGTGATTTACGATAAATGAAAGTAATTATGATAAGAAAATAGAATTTTAGGCCAGTTTTAATTTTGAATTTAAAAAAAATACAAATAAACCACCATTTGCTCAAACCATCATGCACATTAATTTTGTTTTCATTATCACATGAATTTCAAGATGTTGTCTTTTTTCATATTATGTATTTACATGCTCCAAAACATGACCAGATATCTTTAGCATCTGTATAATCTAATTAATGCATCTGGAATAAGATTCTGAAAAAGCCAAAACAAAGTCCATAAAATATCAGCTCTAATTTTCTTTCTAATAAACATTTGTTTTAGCTGTCATCTTTGAATGATGTATTTTCTAAAATCCACATATGTCTGATTTATAGTTTTTTCAAATTCAACAGAGATTCTCATAATTTTTTAATGCCCAGATGCAAGTTATTTTAACTGAAACAACTGAAGTTCTTCGCATACAATTTCCAGATTCCACCATTAAAGTTCCATTTGGATCTACGGGATATTAATGTACGAGAGTTACCTCCTGATGATGTTGGGAACTGGATTAGCTGAACATTATCTTGGGGGGTAGGGGGGGGGAGATAAAAAAAAAAGAAAATACCACCAGGATTTCTATATGACAATTCAATGCACCAGTTTCCACAATCACAGCCTAAAGGTTGTCATGCATATAGTCAATAACAGAGGGAAACTCTCCAAGCCACTAGCTTACCACAGAACCAGACCTGACAACAATAAAATGCCAAGATTAGCCTGTGAATGCTGTTATCTATCAGGAGTGGGGGGGAATCTAAGGCTTTCTCTAGTTGTTTGCCTTTACTAGTTAAACACTGGAGAAACAAATGCTTCCATGGATACACAATCTGTCATGGTGCTTAAAAAGCATTAATCTCCAGCCCATTGTATTTGGAAATGGCAATGAAACACTTCCATGTTTTCTCAACTTCAAAAATAACATCTTAACTAAACATTTACCCCCTCCTCTCCAACCTCGTTATCCAAAACCTGTAATTTAATAGTAACTGGTGCATGTAACTTTTGCAAAATGCTTCTGTTTTATTAACGTGTTTCATGTCCTAAATTGCCATAACATTTCTCTAAATTGTTGGGATGAGAATGCTGAATCTAGACTATACACACTTTAAAATTACTACCAGCAGTCACAGTGTGTCTCTCTCTCTCTCTCTGCAGGACGAATTTCAATAACTGCACTAGTAGATGCTGTGTTTCAGAAAAAGCTGGAGCCACAATTTGGTGAGGAAATAACTGATCCTGAGTAGCCTATGACTGTGTTTTATCTTCAGTATGATAACAAATCTTAAAACTACAGGCAACCATTTCTAGTTTCTTGAACAGTTTCTCTCTTAAAACACCAGCCTGGAAACAAAATTGCCAAGTTGAAATGAGGAAGATGCATAAAATAACTGGACCAAAACCTAAGGACCCCTAGAAAATCCCCTTTTCTTTTGTAGATTCAGCAGTTTCCCTGTAAATGCGTGTCAAAGTTCCCCGTGTGCATCCTTACTGGTCCTAGAAGTATCAGTGGAAGTCCCTCAAATATGAACCTAATTCTTCCCCATACATAAGGGATAAAACAAACAAAAAAAAGAGTTCTACCTGCTGCGTTGTGCCAGAACTTGAAGCATCATCACCGTAGTCGTCATCGTCCCAGTCGTCGTCCCAGTCGTCAAAGCTGGCCTGTTTCTCTGTGGCGTGGTTTGCATTTCTGTTGGACAATATTTCATTTATGGAGGGTGCCGATGGGGGTGGTGGAGTGGGTGGAGGAAATGAGGGCTCTGGAAGGGACAGAATCTGAAATTAAAGGAAGTAGTAGGTAAGCTGCAAATGAATTCTAAGTCACGGCTGTGCCAGTGGTCTGACCCTCTCGGCCAGCTGGATCCTGACCACAGCACCCTGCTTTGTCACCGCCCATCTATGTATACGCTAGTCGATGTTCAGATCGGCGTTCTTCACCCGGACAATGCACACTTTAGCCCTACCATGATTCAACAAACTAACCCCGTTCTTTGCTGGTCTGCTTGGTACCGCAGTAACTGACTTTGTTGGAAAAAACAAAAAAATGTGGCTGCTTTGATGTTTAATTATTATCCAAAGCAAGGCACTACTTTCATGTTAAATGAGTTGAAATCCATTACCTGAACATATGACTCTGGTATAAGCCCATGTTCTCCTTTACCATTTCTTGCCTCCCACCAGCCATCACCGATATCCTTAATAAAAAATAAAAAGTCTATTAATAATCTATGAAAAACAATTTGACATCATCTGTTGTTCTTATGAGCATGTAAAACTGCATCAGAATCCTTGATGCATTGATGCATGCTGCTGAGAACAGCAGCTGTTCCGCAAGTGCAAATACCCTACTAAAATATCCACGGTTTCAAAGCTCTACCACAAATGGAAGTGGTATGTTGGATGGAGGCCTTTTTGTAAGATAAGCATCTACCACAAGTCACCTTATATTCCATCTCAAAGCTGCAGACAATCTGTTCATCCAATTACAACATCAGGAGCAGTTAAAGAGGCCACATATAAGATAATCCTGACTGAATGGCATATAATCATTGTCACATCTTTTTGATTAATGTAATCACTTCAGTCTAAATTCAATTTGCAATTTGCTGATTACAGGGTCTGGGCCATCCACATGAATGTGATGAGAGATTTAGTGGTGACATCATATCAGGGTTTAGGCTCTTATAAAAATTCATCAAACTATTAACTGTAATGATCCATGTCCGACAATGCTCAAACAAGCACGTTCCTGCAAAAGAGACAACCATCATGCACTAAGGCATTAAGTTCCAGATCTTTAATAAATACAATTAACCTTTTAAATCACCTGGGATACATTTGCACCCCACTACCCTTAAAAATCTATTACTTTTTTTTAGCATGAGCAGCTTTTAGGGCTATTAGACAGTACTGTTCATAGTAATATAACCCTTTGTAATGACAAATCCTTCATTACAAATTTGTTGACTAAACACAGCCAGTTTAACACTATAGTCCTTCCAGGCTAAGGTGAAAATACATCCTGGATAGCATAAGTAAAGTAAAAAAATATGATGTGCTATACAGCGGGTTAATTAAAAAAAAAAAAAAAATTTGCCTTTTAGAAACCAAAATGTCCAGAAAGCCAGTTGTAGCAAATACTACAGTAATGGTGAGCATTCTAAAATTTATCAATACTGCCATTTGAAAGAAGAAATGTCAAGTCTGATCATCATGCCAGATATTTTGTTTTAATGGATTTATTTCAATGACATCAATTTTAAGAATATAAAAAGTTCTCTCCCCTAATGTAACAACAAAAGGGTTAAATTCTCTTTAATTTGTGTTGGAAAAAAAATTTTTTTTAATTAAAACTGGCATTCGGGATCTTATCTTGACCATGAACTATCACTGTAATTCAGCGGAGATAATTCATCCTGACAGGTAAGCTAGCCTATGCAAACCTCATTAACTTCTGTTGCTTCCATTGCCAGGCAATGCAGTACTGCTGGCCAAATTTTAAATCCCCTCCAAAATAGGTCTCAAAAAGGTAGCTGTTTGTGCCTGCTGGCTCTAGAACCACAGTCCTGCCACTCTCAAAGCTATAGAAGTAGCATACAAAATGCGCCCAGACAAAGAAGTACTTGAATAAACACACACACATTAAAAACTCAGCTGTAGACTTAAAACAGATTTCTTTTAAATAGCTGAAAAAAAAAAAAAAAGTAACTTCTCAAACAGTGACAATCGCTTTTCATGCACATAGGTGGCGTTCTAACGACAGTTGCACACAAGAATCAGGGCACCTGCACAATGGCCATGGTTTGACTTATTTGCTAACCTTGGCAGCAGAAATTAAGGCACAACTAGCTGTCTTGGCAACAATAAACTTGTTTGGCCATGGCAGTCGAGAGGTAAGGCAAAATGGCTGGAGTACCAACAACCCGGTCAACAGTTAAAAAAAATCTGTCAGAATTGTGCACTTACTAACTAACATGCTGTAAACTTGCAAGCTTTAGGTTCTCGATAGTGGAAACGGAAAATTAAGTGATAAACAAACTGACCCTTCCCTAATCAAGGTGCAATGGAAAAGTTCTCAGACTAAATTTAGTGTGGCAGCAATAGCTAAAATTTGATATGCAACATCCAACTGTACTCTTAGTTGTGTTGAAGCAGGATCACTTTATTCTTTCCTGCTGATCACATGTCATAGCCACAGCAGCACAGACTTACCAGCAGTGATCGGAGCATTTCAAGAGACAGACAGGAGAGCAAGCATCAGATTCTGCTAGAAGTCAGGGAAAACTGCCTCTGAAACATCAAGTGCTGCAAGTACTATTTTGTAACACGCACCATTCCACGGTACATTTCAATGATTTCCCCCAACTCAGAGGGGATAGAACATCCACTTCAGATAATCCATGGTCTGAACAGCTGGCAACTACAGGCAGATGATTCAGTCAACCTTGGTCATAATTTGATTTGCACAAACACAAATAAATATTAGAAGCCACTCAAGTAGTTAACATTTAACTTTTGCCAGTTAATTGTTACCAAGGATCTGGGGATGTAAAATCTCTATCAAGATTGCTCCACCCCAGCTTCTCACTGATGAGAAGAACGTCATATCCTTGTATGCCAGAATCCTTAAAACAAGCAGCAGCTGATGATCTAAAATTTCCTCAGAACAAGTCTATGTAGGGTTATAATCTAAAAACAAAGTGCCAATCCTCCCTGTAGAAGATACCATCATCATACAGACCATGAGATTGAAAGTGGAAACAATTGTAATAATATTCTTTGACTATGAAGGGTTAGTGGGCCCTGTAAATTCTCCCAAATGTCAAAACAGCAAACCACACATCCTATGCAAATGTTTTCCAATGCCTATGAGGACAAAAGAATGTCCCAGCATGTGTCACTTTCCTTGTATTTCAGTCATTGGACATCTGCCATATTCACAAGACTTTACCATGTCTCTTCTATTTTTCTTTTCCAAAATGAAGCCCCCCCCAAAAAGGGAGATTTGATCATGTGTCCACCATTATCGCAAGTTTCAAAAAAAAATAAAAAAATTTTACACCTGAATCCAGAATTGCTAGAATAAGTGCATACCTGTAGAAGGCGACTAGATTGAGGACACCTGTGGATAGTTAATACATAGACTTTATTATGGTAATAATGCTACATTTGGTAACATTCTGATCATATTCCATGTTTATTTACATGATTTGACTTTAAAATGCTTCACTGTATTTTACTTACCTAACTCATTTCTTAAAAACATAACATGCATCAGTATTCACAGTGAAAAAAAACACAACCCAAACCATGGAGATTATGATACTAGAGATTTGTTTGATAAATTCTAGGAAAATGGAAAGTATTTATTTCAAATAAACAGAGCACTCACTGTATTGGAGATAAAAAAAATAAAAAGGAAATCTCTAAACAAATACTTTAAATAGGAAATAAAGATTACACCAAGCTAATTGTGCGCTTGACAGATAGCAATAGAACCATTTTTGTGTAAAAGTGAATTAAGTGAAAAAACCCGTTTCTGTTATCACCGAGCAGATGATGTATATTCGGAACCAAACGAGCAGCTTTTCTGCAGCATGAATAATTACAGACCTGCAGAGAGCGAAGGGTATTAGTCACAGTTCTCAACTTGTAACACAGTTTGGCAACCAAGCCCAAAAAAAAAACAAAACAAACAATTTAACCTGCTCATTTGCGAGAATTACAAAAAAACCTCATTTTACGCCAGTTCATAGGATAAGAGGCAACACATTATCCCCCGCCGCCGCTGCCGAGAGACAATCCAACTTTGTGAAAGCCCATAGCCACAAATATCAAACTTTCTGGAGAGAATGACTGAAGTGGCTCGAGGAGATAACGCTGGGGGCTGCTTTTCCTCCATACAAAGAGCCGTCTTGTTGCAGGAATGCAGTGAAAACACCACCGCCACCCAGACAAAAGCTTCTATTTAGAGAAGAGATTAATACCAGTTCCTGAGCTGATCTAAGAATAGCCAACTATACAGCAGACAGACCAGAGACAGAGAGAGAGAGAGACTCCTGATGCTATAGTGTAACAAAAAATTATCTAGGATGAATGCAATTTAAAATGATCTTTTTTTTTTTTTTAAAAAAGATGATGTGATGTGGTGGTTCCACATTAGACAACCTGGCATATTTCTTAATTTTCTTTTAAATGATGTATGATAGATTTCTTTCCAGTTAGAACCATTATTTTAAAGTAGTTTTGTTTTTAAGAAAACAAAATTAGTAATTCACAGTAAAAAAAAACAAAACAATATGGCTGCCCAATATGGAATACTCCATTATCTAGGAGTCATAAAAGAAATATTTGACAAGGTAAATTACAGTGCCAGTGGCTATACCACAAATTTCAGATGCTTTTAAAAATACAAAGTGTCTTACATTCTTATACAATGTAATGCCAATGCTGAAGATTTTTTCTTCTGTATTTAAGTTCAGAGAGCAGATGCATCAGTTAGCCCTCAGAGATGCCTGTGGTCACACGGTACTTGTGAAATCTTCCTAAAGCAATTAGTATCAATGTAGAAGCAGCTGGATATCATCAAGGTCCTTGCGTAATCTCATCCATGTATTTCAGACAAGATCTATGGCTGATGTGGAAATTCAACAAGTGTCATCAGAAATTGTGCAAGGCAGTCAGTCAGTCCCTCATGAAGATTGCAGTGTCAGACAAGCCGCCAGGTCTACTAGACAACCCCAGCAAATATGGAAGGTGATACACAAGACACTGAAGCAGTTTACACACAAAAACTGCTTCCTCTTAACCCAGCAGTTAAATGAGCTAAACCAGTTTGGCAAAATATCAATAATAATACATTCTCATTTTAATAAAATGATATTGGTAACTCAATTTTTCACTCTTTTCTGTTACAGTTATGCAGATGTTAGATAAAACTAATTTTTCAGACTGATATGGTAGTCTCAACATTACCTCACAATTCACAAGCCCTAGTGGCAAAATCTGCAAACACGTTACCCTTTGATGCCATGTGTGCACAATTCCTTTAACAAGTTATAAGCAACTGAGTACAAGTAGTAACTTTATGATCACCCAGTATAACAATGATATTCGGTAATACACAAACTAAAAATTATGCAAGAGATAATAAAAACCAAAAAAAAAAAAATTTCCAGGTCATTTGCTTAGCAAAAATACCTTCACGAATTTAATCCAAGGAAATCCTCATGGTACAGATTTAATCTAAGAAAAGACTTCAGAAATAAGTAAAAATCTGTAAAATGCACCCCCACGGCCACTTTTTAAATGGCTGCTGGCTTTGCCTGTGCCGCAAATCAATGAGAAGCGTAATAATTTAGATTCTGGATTTGGTTAGTTGGTCATTTGTGTAAGCACCATGTAATAACATGTAGCTTTCACTTCAGTGACTGGCTTCACAGGTCTGGTGGTCTTGTAAGACTTAATATCGCTGGCTACTGGAGATTAGTTTACAATCATAGTTCAGCTTTCTTTTGTTCTGCAGGTAGATTGGAAGACTGTCAAAGGGGGTGAAGTGCGTAACTCCATCGATCAATGGTTCTTCTTGAAATCCAAACCGTTTTGACACAATTCTACCTGTACAGAGTAGGCAGATGTTAGAGACCTTTATTCGAACAATAAGGGCTATCAATAGTCAGTACTAAAATAAAAGTTTTCAATGAAAACAACCCACAAACCTGTCGGACGACTGTCAGCATTTCTAATTCATCGAAACTCAGCTCTCCACCTTCCATATCACCTGTGAAGGCGTACAACGTCCTTGCCTGAAAATACAGTTAAAGCCAATATCATAACAGCAGCTACCAATTTCTCTTGATAACAACAGATCCCAGGTCAGTCTGACAAGCTGACAAAACAGAAAAGAATCTTTTTATCTCTTCCTGAAGTGCCTCCTGGTATTCTTCTGGTAGTTTTTTTTAATTTTACAACTGTTCCCCACACATTTTGTGAACAGTCCATTTACACACCACTACATTGTTCCTTTTCTTTGTTTGTTTGTTTTATCATCTTTATTGATCATTGCCTGGTTAACTCTTGGGTCCAGAAGAGAACTAATTATCACTCACCTCCCCCATCGAAAAGGAAAGAGCTAAGGAAAACAAAACAGGATCTACTATGCTAAACGAGATCCAAAGAAATCACTTATATTTAACATGCCCACTGCATCACTAAACAGGGGGCGGCAAATTGTCTTGCAGTTGTTCTTTTTTTTTTTTTGCAGAAAAAGTGGTAACACCTTTAGCTACAGCAGTTGGAGGATTCCCAAACCTTGCTTGAAGACACCTGTGACTTTCTACAGAACTAAGTCATCGCAAAATAAATTATATCTGCATCATTTAAGGTACACCAGCCTCATTTTCGACGTCACTTCACCTGATTCACTTATGGAAATGGGAGATGAACGAGTGATTAATCCTGCCTCCCTTGTTTTGTCAGAAGTTCCAGGCCACAATACTTTTTAGGGAATGGGCAATAAACCACCAAAGCCTTGATGCAAGGTATTCTGATAATCTGATTAAAAAATCCCCCCTTTTTATGTTATTACCAAGCGAGTTACACACACACAAGCTAATGGCAATACACCATCAAGTTACACGCAAGCCATTCGTTAAAAAAATAACAAACGTTTTGCTTTTAGAATTACCCAAGCCCTTAATTTTCATACGTGAGCCAGTAAATTATTTCAACGTGCTGTAGCTAAGATGTATTATGGTTATGTAACCTCAATTACTTGCACCACCTCCAAAAATGGGCCGACTAACTGTTTCATTCAGCATATTCTGTCTCAACGGCAAGTGCGTCAAAGAGTGACATTTTCGAAGAGATGAACGCATGCTCAACCCTGGAAAGTTGACCACTGCCAGTTGTTTTCAAGCTACAACATGCAGAAAACATGGCACAGATCCAATGGTCTAACACCTACCACTTGTTTGTTCAACAAATATTAAAAAAAAAAACAACAGATATCCACTTGTAGCTTTCATGTATGTGCGCATGTGTGTCTGTCCCCCTCTCTCTATTCTATACCAAACACCTGACACCTTCAGTAAACTTATTGAAATCATATGCCCAATTATGCAAAGCAGGATTTCCGATTTTATGTGAAAGCAGATGATTAACTTTTATTTCAAAAACTGTACACTTAGAAAAAGAACACAACTAGTGAGGGCTTTATACAATTTTTAAGACCTACTGCCCTTCTGAATGAGTCAATTCATTTTTAAATAGAAAGAATACAGATAATTGACTAGTATTGGCAAAGTGGACACAAAAGATGCAGGATGCTTTTGTATATTTTTTGAAACGCCATTTTAACATCTACCAAACCCTTATGCAATAAGATATTTTTGTTTATTTGAACCTTGAGCTTTCAGAACACCAAGAATCAGACAGACAAATAATTGCATATTTCAGCGAAGTCCAAGAACTCATTACCATCAATTACACTGTATGTTGGTAAACAAAATTAATTCATCGGATCAGTTCTAGATTCATAAACACAACCCATACATCAACCTACCATAAACCACCCAAAGTGTAATATAGTGAATAATTATTATAAAATGTTTTCAGAGTAACAATCCTTTTGATAAAAAAATTGGTTGCCAAAATGTGTCAACCTCTGGTGACAAACTTTTACACCTTGGTAGAAGGAAAGCATCAGGAAAATCAACACACTTTCAAAGGACATTTCCGTATTATTTAACACAGCATAAAAACTGCTGCCAAGTTAACATCTTTGTTGGCCTCTGGTTGAATACCCCCTTTTTTTTTAAACAAGCAGAGCACACTGTGGATTGTCTCCCTTAAAAAAAATAAAAATGAAAGTCAATCCCTCATAAAATAACTGAAAAGTTTCCCTTTTCTGAACAGAATGCTACATCATTCCATAAATTGACTTTAGCCTCAGTGTACTCACTCTACTACTTGTTACTTATAAGGGTCTAAAGAACAACACATCTGGAACAAACAAGCTATATTTATAGATAGGGGGGAAAAAAAGGCGAGTATGCAGGTGAAAAAAATCAGCTTGATAAATTTTTTTTTTGTTTTTTTTTCTTTTCCCATGGGGGAAGTAGGGTTAGTTTAATATTGATTTCTTTCTAGAGCACAACGGCGTGCAGTGCGATAAGACTAAATTTATATCTTACAGCCGAAAACTTCCTGTTTTCATGCAGAATGGACCATCATCATCTCTCTCTCTCTCACACAACTCTAAAAATGGCTGCTAGGGCAACTTAAAACATAACTTTGCATTTTAGGAAAGAATTATGCACTTAATTATCACAATGGTTTTCAACTTCAGGAAAAGGAAAGGTGGGGTGGGGTTGGGAGGTTCCATGTTTCCCCTGGACTAATCCGCACATTTCCCTACAATCTCCTAATGCCTCAGCCTTGATGCTTTAAAGGTATGGCAACCCTAACATTTCAGGGTCCCCCCCAAAGGGTGGAAAAAACATTGATTAACATAGTTTCCACATGGATTAACTAACCTTGAAACGCTTGAGACTATTTGTGTGGCAAAGCGGCCAGTCATAGGAGAGAGGGACCCCACCAATGTTGCGGATTGGTTCAACAGGAATACTTCAGGAGTTTCGTAGGACTACCTCTGCTTCCTGTCGCGTAACTAAATAGCGAAGAAGCCACACACTACATCAAAAACAGAACTAACGCCCTGGTGCAGGGGATATATTTCTTTCTTTCTTTTTTAAAAAAAAACAACAGACAATCAGAAAACTTAAGACACCCGAGCTTCTTTTGCCAAAGAAAGCCAAAAAAAAAACAAACCATGCACCCCTAATCCATGTTTAAGTATCTATGCTTCCCGCTTCCATCACAGCATTCTTGGCTGATGCTGTGCAACTGGTAAAGAAACACTTCTTCCTAAAGTCTGGCCATGAGCATTTATCACATTTATGAGCCTTAGTAATACGCATGAGATGCATTTTTTTGCTATCTATAGATTCCTCTCTAAAAATACAAAAAAGTAATATCACCGCAAAAAAATGCAAGCAAGCTAAATTTAAAAAATAGAAAAGAAACCAGAGCCCAGTTTACTCTCTCTTTGTGACTAACATTCTAACCACCCTTATAGACTTTTGCTGCGCAAGGAAGAGTTTAGCGTTCGAATCATGTATTCTAATCCATGGCTAAAATGCTCATCAATGGCCAACTGATAATGGTTTACCTAGATAAGGGCATCCACGGAAGCGGTCAAAGGAGGCTGAGAAGAAGCCATGCCCAGAAGGCGGTGCCAAACCAATCCAACCTCTAAACCAACGACTGCACAACCTTATTCTCATCAAAAGTTAAATCAATGCTTTCATCCCCATTCTCTCAAAGCAAAGTTCTGATGCAACTCAGCTAATTTATAACACATTTCCTGATAATTGAAAAAGGCGGATATCTTTACACATCCAAAAAAATTTTCAAATTGTCTGAAACATTACATTTAGATCTCTACAAACCCCATATCCAACACGAGCCAGAGCAAGGCCTCAAGCATCTTATGCTTTCCAGTATCTAAAGGCTTGCTTTGGGTTTAGGTAGAGTTCTTGCATGATGGATTGTATATCTGATAATAAGTCCCCTTCTTAAATTTTCCAACTAAACATTTCCCTCATAAGGGTTATGGGCACGTCCTAGATTCAAACTATAGTGTTATTTTAAGCAAACTACTCTGCAAGAAAACAAAAAGAAACCTGTAGCTGCACTCAGTTAAAAACAAACAATTCACCTGTAAGAAAAGTGACGCCCCTGAGGTAAATAGTCTAGCATTAGTTTGGTTATTACATGGACTCAACCATATTAGTTAGTTTTTTTTTTAGAATGGAATCCTATGAAAACCAATACCCTATAAATTATCCTGTAATAAATTTCTGCTTGAGTAAAATTTCTAGCATTGATGGCAATTCTATGTTAATTTATGAGAACCAACTCACTATTTTTGCAACCACATTTGTTTTGTACAAAGCATTTTCCAGAGCGAGCGAGCTATACAATTTTAATGGAGCAATAGTGAAAGGGACTTTGTCTTATTTCACAAGATGAGACTGTGCAATGGTTGGTTATAATGTCAAAGGCAAAATCCAAAACACCTTTTAAATTGAGTCCAGAGAAAGCTTAGAAGATGACTTTGTTTTCTGTCTCACTTTTACTGAAGCTGCCAAAGGGCAACTCTCTGATCAGCATGGTTATTGATGGAAGTGTCTTACCTTATTTACCAGCCAGGAGCAAAGCTTACTACTCAGTACAACACACAAACCACATTATGGAAGTATGTCTAGTCCTTAAAATTATTGAAACAATGCAGCGCATCACAGATAGTGGCACCACCTACTATCTCTGCTTACACCTAGTGGCTTCTGTAAACTAAAATCAGTAATCAGCCAAAGGAAAGCTTAGCGACATACAGTACAGTAAGTAACATTGTTTTTTGAAT
Source organism: Nautilus pompilius (assembly GCA_018389105.1). Lineage (NCBI taxonomy): Eukaryota > Metazoa > Mollusca > Cephalopoda > Nautilida > Nautilidae > Nautilus > Nautilus pompilius. Next base: position 846,149 of record JACATO010002441.1, read on the forward strand.
GGCCAACCAATTAGCCTAAACTTGCATTATAACCATAAGTCAAGTATACTAGCTGCAGACTTTATACTGTTTCAAACTGTACTGGATTTACCTCATCAGTCATCCTGAATATCCATTCATCTTTATAGACTACTCTAGGCAAAAGGCATTAATTACTGCTGATGTGCAGATTGGGTTAATTAGAAATAATTTAAACATCAATTAGCAATGTCACTGCAGATTAATCAGTTAGTTATTTTATTTCACTTCCTGTTTATATATATCTATACACACAATGTCAGTGGCTTAATCAGCTGCCACAGGCATTATGACTTATCTGAGAGATCCTGATAGAGGTGAACTTATTCAAATAGAAAGAGAACAAGGTACCCTCTCCTCTAGTATTATTAAGTGGGGAAAACTTTGTTAAAGGCCGACTTTAAAAGGGTATTTTTTTTTTTTTTTTTGGAATAATCAGTCTAAACTAGAAAAAGTGAAACTATTTTGGCCGCTAGGTTCTGAAGCCCAAAAACTTGCGTAAATCTTCTCATCGCTGAACAAAACCTTTAAATCCACCACCGCGTCTTCAGCGGTTGTTAGTAGTGGCATTGACAATCTCATACTCAACATACCGATGATCGTACCTGGTCTGCCAGAGCTGTGTAAAAGCCAAATCACTACAAGTCTGGCAGACCAAAGTGAGATGCTGTCACGAGGCTTAAGGGGAAGACGTCTTTGTAAAAGCTGGATAAATACAAAAAAAAGAGGGGGAAAAAAAAACCTAATTTGACAAAATATTGCAGGCATGACAAAAATATATTGATTAGTTACTAAAACAAGATACAAATAGTTAGATTTAAAAGGAATTATTACAACAAAATGGAGTGCATGCGTGAAATATAAAGGAAAGCGCCAATAAGAAGAATAGCCTTTAAAATTTGGCCCCAAGAAAGGGAGAGATATGTAGATCTCTTGCGAAGATGATCTGATGGTATAAATATGATTCAGAAGATCTTATTGCCTTTCCCGTTTTGATGTATTTATTAAAATGGCAGCTTTAATGTGGTCTGACTGCACTCTTAAAGGGCAAATCATAGTATAAATACAAACCTATCTTCATAACCCATGTAATTAAACTAAACCCCATACAATATTTGTAATTATTTTTAAAACTCTTATCTATTAATAATTATAATTAAGTTTAAACACTTTAAATACTAACATTTAGAACAGCTTATAAAGCAAAGTACATATTATCTTGTAGCGTGTCAGGTTCCCTTTAATATTCAACAAGTTTTAAGCAGTTCAAAAGTTCTGATTTATTTCCCATTCTATGTATTAAAAAACAGGGTTAATAATAGAAGTGTTCAAATATCTTCTTCAAAATTCTCTCTAATGCTACAAGACCAGCATATTATGCATTTTACAGAAGGTTCTTGAAAAATCCACTGACATATACATCACCAGTTGTATTTATTTCTCCTGGAATCATTTATTTCAAAGTTGTTTTGAACGTAAGTGAAATAAATGACAAGAACATGAATTTTTAAAAAGTTGCTAATTATTTTTTTTTTTAAATCTCATCGATTGCTTGTACAAAAATTTAAGTATTTAAAAATCTACAATGTATGCAAATTCAATTGGTCACTAGTCAACAAGAGTCATGGAAAAGGAGAGGATACCAGTGACTTTTCAGGGGACATGATGATAGTGGGTCATAACAACCAACTCCAGTTATTAGCAGGTTGGGACAGGCTGAGCCCAGTGTCATGTACTGTCATAAGTAACAGATATGCTATAGCAGCCCCAAAAATCACAAAAAACCTTCGAATTCTGACATGAAACAAAACATCTGTTTCCATTCCAAACAATGGAGGGGGAGTTGCACACTATGAGGAGCTTCTATTCCTCAACAGCGCAAAGAACAAGTCAGTTGTGTAGTAGCATCACGACTGAACCAACAGAAAGATTTGTGTGGTCCAACAATTTATGTTTATCTGTTTAAAATAGAAAAAAAAAGACAGGTGTGGGTGGGGCAAATAAATCAACCTTAAACCCCACATACATAATTTCAGGATGTTGGAGATGGTGTTATGCTCAGGAATATTTAATTGGCATGGTTATGGTTTCATTTTCCAATTAAGGCTGAGGGATATCACAGATATATATACCTTAGCACTGTGGCAGTTTAATTTATTTTATAATCCTGGTTTTTATGGAAACAGAATACATCGTCCATTGGCCCATACTATGCAGGACTATTTTACAGAACAGTGCGACTCCAAACATCTTTCCTGGTCAACCAACAGCCCCACCAAGCATCTATGGAACACCTAAGAACAATGCATTAGTCCCATTCATAGCTACTGTTTTCTTTGGACCAACTATATATGACGTGCATGGATGGATGGTTACAAATACCACAAGCTGTCTTGTGGCATCCCAAGCTGTGTTCTGAAACTCTAATTCAGACTGAAAGTAGTCCTACCTACTATTAAAGTCATTCCCTAATTTCTTCATTTGGCACTAAACCAGAAACAAATGTGTGTTACTAGATTTTTTAATGGCTAAAAGACTCCAGATTAGATAACAAAACGGCAAATTAATTTCAAAACCAGATTATATAATAAATAACCAAGGATTCATTCTCAACCAAGAATCACCTAGGCACAATCTGTCGCATTTTAGAAGTTAAGGCAACAAAAAACCATCATGGCTTACTCATAGTTATAGAAGCAGATCTAATTAACTAGTCTCCCTTCTACACTCGAGTGTGCCAACTTACGTTTTTCAGCTCTTTTAGCCAAAAATATCAAGTGCATGCAGCTTGCAAAATTGCTTGGAATCATTTTGCTGCTCATACAGATTTTAAAAGTATTGAAAGTCTACATTCATTAGAATTTCTAGTACTTTTACCTACAGAAGTCTGTAATGGTGATTGGAAAACATTCAGTAACAGTATATATATATATATCAAGCATTTAGCATCAGATCAAATATAGCACAGGAAAAAACAAACAGCTAAAAAGGTTCAGAAACAAGGAAGTATTTTTTTTTAGAACTGGTTTTACCATTCCTTTTGTAGTTTAGGGTAACAGGTGCTTTCTTCTTGCTTAGAAGTCATAACCAATAAATAGGATTAAAGTGTACTTCCTCTATCTATTTCTATTTTTTTTTCCTTTGAGAGAGAGAGAGAGAAAATAATGAAAAAAAAAAAAAGAAAACTAGAGAGAATATTACTGGAAAAGGAAGAGAAAGATAGCTTATCTTCCCTTTCCACTATTTATTCAGGAGTTGCAGCAGTTGCTAAACTGTTTCCTCATAAGCTTTTATCTTTTCATGTCACAATCGGACACAGAAAATGGATGCTAACAACACTGCAGGTTTCTCAAAAAAAAAAACTTATAGAAGTCTAGAAATGTCTTTTTTTTCTGTCAGAAGTGCAAGTTAGCACTCATTGATGGTATTAGCAAGCAGCTAGTATACAAAAAGGAGTTCTCTGTGGACCTGTTCCTTGAACCCACATGCTGATGGCAGCATAAAGCATCCATCCACCAGAGGAACTCCCACCACAAGGTGAGGAGCTATACACAAAGTCCTTACTAAAACGTTTTTTTAGATGAGAGAGAAACCCACTTGGAAAGTTTGCAAAGAAACCACGCAACAAAAAAATACACCAAGCCAAGCTTTAAACTCTGACCCTCAATCTTAGGGATCTGGTAGTCCACCAATAATCTGTGCAGGCAAAAGATTAATTCAATCATATCAGCAGTGTGCAATACAAATAACTTGGAGCCTTGAACCAAGATGTCTTCCTGCATCTTTGTCATAACTAAACTAAAATAGCCCTATATGATTTAGTTTGTTTTTTTTGCAGGGCTCTGATACAAATGTTATTTGCTAACAGTACAGAATTCTTGATCGAGATTTGATACTTTTATTGTGAACAGATAACATCACGCTCATGACAAGGAAGTAAATGTATCAATTACTATGCAGTACATTACACAGATGGTGTCGTGGTGCAGTGGGTAGCAAGTTTGCTTGTCGATCCCTGTGTCGCAGGTTTTAAGGTGCTGCTGCTGCTGAGGGCCAAAAGCCAAAAAAACAAACAAAAACAGCTGTACAGCACTCCTCTGGACGCCAACAATCACTTTGACTCTCAACCTGGAGAGGGATTGGCTCCATCAGGTTGTAAAATGTCCCAGACATACTTCTCAAAGTGCCCCAACGGCCTATGGGTTATGGGACAAGTGTATATATATACACACACACATACATATGATAGTTTATCTGCTGTAGAAATTACTCCAAAGTATTAATGAGAAAAAAATAAACGCACAGAGATTAATGAACACAGATCATCAATAGAATAGAACAATGGAAAAATTTGATTATTTAATATAAGTATTTTATAGACAGATAACAAGTGAAAATGTATAAAGGTGTATCTTTAGGCCACACAATGATATCTAACATTTGCTATGATCCTTTTTACCTGAAGATGGAGGGCTTTAATTCTCACCTCCATACCCTTTCACAAAATATGCATAAATGTCAAAGAGGCAGGAAGTTTAAAAAATGTTAGTTCAAGGTTGTTTAACTAAATCTAAGCAGTTGTATTTTTAACGAGTTGCCCAAATGTCTAATGATCACTGTAAGATGTTGAATCAAAACTGCTGGAAGCGAATAAAGATAGTTTATAAGGAGAGATATTCTCAGCAGTGTATGACAAGCAGTCTATGATAAGGATTACAGGCAAATTGTTATCAGATACTCCTCCCGGAACATAAAAGGCTAATTCATAGCAAGCACTACGAGAGATTTGGGATGTAATAACATCTTCAATTTGATATTATTCTAACAAGCATGCCGAACATGGACAGTTTTTACCTGGAAGTCCCCTAATTTCAGTTTACTCTGAGCATGTGGCCAAAACAAAAAAAATAATTTTTCTTCTCAGTTCTTCTCAGGGACTTGCAGACATTAAATACTGAAGTTCAGTTAGTGGTATAACAAACCCAACCAAAAAATCTTTTTTTTAAAAATAGTAGTTTCATTTTTGACGACTAACAGGACTGGAGTGGCGCAAGTTGCACCCAGGGTAAAACAATAAAAAAGCATTTGCTGTTCCTCAAAAATACAAAAACAACAACAAAAAAAAAAACAAACCCTGATCGCCTCAAAGAGTTAACGCGTCAGGGCAAAATGAAACACAGAAAGTCAGCTGTGTGTTAGAATACCCAAAAGAACTGTAATGCCAATAAAAACTGGATCTTTAATACACACGGGGTTCAAAGCATGCAGTAAACAGTTTTGCACTGAAAGTGACTGAGTCTTAAAACTAGTAAAGATTATTTAGCAGATTATTCCATGACAAAATGACAAAGGTACAATAATATGGATTTCCAACAGTTAAACATCTATGGAATTTCCAGTGCTGTGTTCTGAAGTTTTCTACACTGCATAGATTAGTATTTTTTGCTATTAATGTAAGAAATTTGCTAAAAATTATTCATAGCAAATCTAATGGATCCCTACTGAATCCCCCCCATCAACGTTCAAACCATTGAAATTGCTCAGCCAGTTGGGAGACATAGAACTGGTTCAAATGGTTAGACATGAGACGCATGCTGGGTAAGTGAAAACCATGCCACTAAGGTGCAGTAGCCTAATTTGATCATTATCTCGCGATGACAAACTAATCAACACCAGCAATAATAATAAAAAACACAACACATTTGTCAATTATAAATCAGAGTTGTCACTCTTCCATGACCCTGCTTCTAGCTGTGAAGGCAAGGCGGAACCATCTCAGTTTGTAAGAGGGTTACTGAGGTGAAATTCTAGAGCCATGCTGACCAGATGTCATCAGACCAAGGTGTCTGTAGTGTTATCCTTCAGGATAAAAACACTTGGAACCCTCCCACTAGCCTAACAGAAATCTTCTGAGTTTATAAACCTTACATAATAGAGAACTGCGTAGCTGTAATCTATTGTGTTCAAAACAGCACTGCACTAATGTCACTAAAACTGATGTATCTTGGAAGAGAGTCAGACCATAATCTACCATGGGCTGCACATCAGCAAAGTGTACTAACTAGTAACCAAACCACTAAAACAGCAGGCTGGAATGTACCAAAATTTTGCCTTACTGGGATCTAGTCAGCACATCCTATGACATGCTGATGCAGACCATTTTGTGCATCATCTGACCTATTCTAATAGACAATTTACAACCACCTTACATGTTCCTAAATAAAACTATCTACCCCCCCCCGTTTAAAAAACAAACAAAAACATACTATAATCAGCTCCTAAATTTGTTGTCAAAACTATTAATTTTAAGCACTTTAAATTCTCTTCCCACCAAACTTGGCACCCAGTTTCACTGCAACCTGATGTAGTTAATAACAGGCTAATTACGATTGTAAGGATATCTTGACCTATTTAAATTCCCTTTAAATCTATGCATATTCAAATGGATGGATGTGTGTGTGTTGGGGGGTGGGGGTTGGAAAACTATTCTCACAGGGTCCTTAAAACCGTATTTTCTATTCTGGTAAACGGGGGGGGGGGTTAAAAAAAAAAGAAAAACTGACAAGCCCTGGAGTTTAGGACGAGTGAAGTCTGGACGGATTTAGCAACAGCCAACACCACCACCAGTGGTAACAACAACAACAACCTGTCGGGATCGGCACATCAGGACAAATCGCCATCTAATTTCGTTTTAATAAATCTGCTTTGCGCCGAATCCCGGGCGGACGCCAGGAGGAGGAGGAGGAGGAGAGCAGCAGCAGCAGCAGCAGGGGCGGGGACCCGACGTAGGGGGCGCGGGGTGGATAGAGCATCGGGTGGCGAAATCGCGAGACAGAAGTGCTGCTGTTTCCCAGACCCTCGAAAGACTGGCAACCTGTTGATGGTGGTGGTGGTGGTGTTACGGAACGTGGAAAGCTGGAGATGGATCTCGAACCGGACAAAGTCCCGCCGACTGTCAGCCATCCAAAAGATCCGTCGCAGATAAACTAGTTCATTTCTCCCTCCCTCCCCTGCCCACCTTCATCCCAAATCTTCGCTTGGCTTCTTTCGGTAGCCCAGCTGCGCCAGAAAATAGGGTCCAGTCCGTCGGCAGGGTTCCTGGACAACACCCACCCACCCCCTTAAAAGGAAAACAAACTTTTTTTTTTTTTTTTTAAAGAAATGAAGACCTACGTCGTTGTTCCCAGGCCCGTCGGGGTTTGGAGAAGGGAATGGTGGGTGGGGAGGCAGGGTCAGGCTGGGTGTGTTGTCCCCTCTCCAGGAGCCCTGACACTTCGACGGAAGTCCCTCCCGGCTTTCAAACTCAAATTTTCCACGCCCCACAGAGACGAGGAGGGAGGGGGACGATTATATAAACTGTAACCACGGAGCAGTCCCCGGGACCGGTGGGCGAACAGCCGCCGCGCCAAGAGAGGGAAAACAGGCATCGGCCAGGAGGCTCTTTGAAATAACAAACAAACAAACAAACTAAACAATCGGAAAGCAGAGAATAGAGCAGCACAGACCTGTAACTCCGCCATGACTCGTCGTCACAGTCCGAGACACGAATGATACGGCAGAGCACTTACCGACACCTACAGTGGACTTCGGAGGATAAACCTTCCAAGGGAGACAACTAGCACCGGTAAGGGCGGGGGGCGTCTCTCTGTTATCTCTACTCTCATCCTACAATTCTCAATCCAAACTTCCGACTGCCGTCAAAAATCTTGTAATTAAAAATTTTAAAATAAAACACAAAAAAAAGGAAAAACGCGTATTTAAGATAAACAAGGAAGCATTCATCGCTACTCCATTCGTGTGTTACGCGAACTGCTTTCTTTTGTTTACCTTGTTTTTTGAAGAGAGAATAAAACTTCTGTCATAAGGGAATGAAAGAGAGAACCGTCTTAAGGGACAATGAACTTTATAAACGACTGTAATTAAATAAACACAATTAGCGTGTTTTTTGTTCTCGAGTTAATTACAATCAGCTAAGGGAGACTACTGTGGGTTAAAAAAAAAAAATTGAATTCAGTTTGTTGTTGTTGTAAATATTATAAAAACAACCAATACGAGATTTGTTAATAAAATAAGAATCTCAAGTTTGTGGAAAAGTAAAGTAATATTTTGAATTATTAACAAATAATATTTCTTTAACATTTCGAACAAATTTCTTTTCCCCCATAAGATTTTGTTAGCTAAAACAGCGATTCAAAAGTTGTTTATAGACCTAGCGGGCTGCAGAAATGAATACTTAGAACAATAGTTTTAGAACTAATTTACCTATAACAAGCTTTGCTTTTAATATTTCGCTATTAAAGAGTCGCAACTCAGCGAGCGGGAGCAGGGACACTATTCAACAGATTATCAAGATAATTGTGCATCATCCAACATCATGGCCGACCAACGTCTTCCCCTCCCGTAATGCACCGCGCGGTCGCCGCCATCTTAATAACCAGGGTGTGTGAGCAGACGACGCGGAAATCGTCTATGTGGAGGCATTTCTTTTAAAAAGAAGAAGAAGAAAAAAAAATGAAAGAAGGGTTTGTATCTGTTGCTTGGACAATGTCGTGGAGAAGTTCTTACCGGAACTGCGCAGGTGAGATGTCGGGAGAACGCGGACTTCATCAGCGAACTCGATCCGTACGCCGTTAACGCGACTCGGCGGGGGTCCACCACCTGGTCAACCGTGCTCGGTTTCCAGCCCCAGTTCTCCCGTCCCCGGCGACCAGCCCCCGTCTGTTGACAACAAGAAGCCACGGGTAAGTGGTCGTCCCCCCCCCCACTCTGAATTTCGCCTATTCAGCTCACCGAGGGAGGAGCAGGGGGTCTGTATTTTAAGGGAGCTCCCCAACTTTTCTTATGGGTGGTTGATGGCAGTTTCTCCGGATTCGCGCGATTTACTGTCAGAAGTGATGACATTTGGTTCCAGATTATCTGTTAAGGGACAGGACAGAAGGGAGGAGCCGAGGTCCTCTCACTAGGGACGTTCAAACGAAACCCGGCCCGATGCTCATTACGGCGACGGTGTTTTGGCCGGGTTTCATTTGAACGCCTTTCGTGGCCTGAAAGAAAATAAAAAGCTATAAGAAATTTTACCTTGGAAAAACAAAAAAAACCTAAACTTTTAAACCCGGTGCCACCGCCTGATTTCTGTTGTTGTTTCCTGATTTCTACAACGCAAATGTTTTTGTTTTTATTTTTATTAGATCTTAACCCTTTACAGGTCTCGAAGAAAACTGGGCAAAAAAAATTGGATATGATGGTTTGCTGCTGCTGTAGCTAAAACATCGGTGTATGTTCCTCACAGGCAGAATCTTCTAAAACTAAGGGTTAGCTTGTACTTCTGACCCCCCCACTTGATTCTCATCGGGACGGACCTTCGGGGATCTCCCTGTTGGTTTGTGGGGGGGGGGGAATCTCCACGGGATGAAGTCGTCCAGGCCTTCATCTGGACGACCAGGGTTAAGGTGGCATATACCCCTGAAGGTGCTGCTGTCTATATCCTTAAATCTAGTTTAATGCCAGCAGGAAATGTTTTCTTGTGCTAGTGGTTTTCTCTCTCTCTCCCCTTTTTTATGATAAATCCTTAGCCTTCCAGCTCCTGTGCTGGTAAATTGAGGATAATTTTAGCTTAGAGCCTCGGAATGGCAAATTAAATTTAATGTTTTCAAGATGTAATTGCTTTAGCTTTGGCCAGGGTGGGAATAAACTACTCATATAAACTAACTATAAACTGCCCTAAAATGGCAAAGGTGGGGGGGGGGGAGAGGCCTTAGAAGTTAGTAACCCTTAGCAGGCAGTGTGAGCTAAGTCTTAAGGCCAGTTTTCAGAAATCTCTCGGCGAAGCCCACATTATATTAAATGTCTGGTAAAGGTTTGAAGGTCAGCCAGACTGATTTAGTAACGTAGATTAGTTTCTTCTTTACCAGACAGTTGTGTGTGTGGGTTATCTCCCATGTCTGAAAATGAGAGGTTTGGCAGGAATTCCAAGTCAGCAGTGTCGGTCGAGCCCTCGTGGCGCAGGGTGGCTCTTCAGTAAGTAACTGCAGCAGTATGCTCCGTCACCAGAGTGTATCTTCCTTTCAGAGATTGGCAGACAAAAATTGTACCAGTATTAGTATTCTAGTGAATTTGCTGTTGAAGCAATAAATAGCACTTTTTTCCAAATACTGCGAGTAAATTAACTTAATGCCAGGGACACTGCAAGACACACGAGAGTGTCAAGCACCAAATGGGCAAAGACCGAGTTGTCAGATATATCTAATCTGTCACGCATTTCTCTCCTAAACAACTTCTTCAGTGTTCACAATCTAAAATAGTAGCATTTCTGTTTATTTGGAGTATATCTTTATTAAATTGCTAATATCTGTTTTTTCAAATATATCATTTGTGTTCAGCATTTAATATTAGAGAGTTTTCATGACAAGCTCATTATTCTATAAGTATTCAGATTTGTGGCAAAGTCTTCAGATTAATTTATAATGCAGTAAATAAAAACAACAATAATAAATTAACATACTAAGTAAAAATGAAAAAAAAAAAATTTTTTTTAATTACTTGCAATTTTCTAATGGCAGTTCTAAGATTTCAAGCTGAAAAGTGAACTATGTCCGAAGAAAGCTTAGACAGTTATGGAATTTAGAAAATTGTTTGTTAACTATTGTTGCATGGAAAAATATAATGGCAGTCAATTTCTTTCTTTTTCTCCTCCTCTCTCTCGTTTGCACGTGCACGCACAATATTGGGCATTGAATACATTGTGGCCCAAATGCTATTTGTGGATGATGCATGCATGCTTAGCTATCTCCATACAATTATTGCCATCTACAAACTTGGCAAAGCTGATGGTAGCAAAGTGTGATGTGTGTCTGCTCATTTCAACACATCCCAGAGATTTTTACTTTACTAGATATTGTGCCAGCCCCTCCTCCCAACAAAGGGCGATGTTATCTTGGAAGTATTGATTATCTTTGGGGTAGAACTGGAGAATAGCACTTATTTTTTCAATAGTGCTCAGCTATTTAAGGGATGTAATGTGACTTTAGAGGAATCGCAGAACCCACTCCTGCCTTAAAAAGATTCTCAATATTACTTTACCCCAATAGCTTGCACATTGGAAATTTTTGAAAGGATCCATGACTTCATAGACTTATCTTCAAACTTGTACCCTTTCATCTTTACAAATCATTGTGAATTTTGGTGACCCTTCTGACCAAATGATACATTTTAATTGGTTCACATGACAATTCCAATGTACTTTGCAGCACTGGAAAGGAACCTTTCCATTTTTAGATGGAATCACAGCTACAGAATTCCAGTTTTTACAGTTTCTTGAAATTGTTGAATTTATTTTCATCTTTTTAATCATCACTAATTTCTCTATTCCCATTTTTTAATTAGAATTTAAATTATCACACGATTTTTAATTTTGAACATAGTCATTGAGTTTCCTTTCCATCAGCTATGTGTCTTCTCTACTGTTGGCTTCATTAATTGGGGAGGATATTTGCAACCTATGGTTCTGACCATATATGGACTCAGGTACAGTATCTTTGTGGATAACAGTTAGTCTCTTCTAGCTGTCTACATTTACTAATACTAGAGTTCATAACTGTAAACTAGTTTAAGTTTTAACAGGGATTATTTTCAAAAGGACTATTAATTATTGATATTGATAATTTGAAACACATAAAAATTTTAATTAATTGGATTACTGCCTTCTTGTAGCAACTAAACAAAATTAACAAAATTTTTTTTTTTAGGTATTTTTTTAGAAGTCTAATAAAACATCTTAAAACTTTCCATATTTTGGCAAACACAATATATAGGAAATTTTCATTTTTCTCTTTATTCTCTTTCATTGTACATTAACTTTTTCAATTGAAATGACAGTTCTTTGAGAGTTTTCATGGAAAGGGTCCATCACTACTATGCACATACACATTTCAAAATGTTCTAACATACAGAGTTGCAGAAGTACTGTATAAAGAAACAAAGACTTGTTTTTCACAGTTTGCAGTCTGGTTATGGTTACTTCTTAAGAATTTATGTTGGTGACCTTCATCTACAGTATTTTAATCAAATGAAAAATAGACAAAAGATATCATTTCTGTTATGGATTTTTTTGAGATTATTATTGCTTCCACATAGTCATAAAGTATATTTATACTTTGTTAAAACAAAATTTACATGAAAGTAATGGGAAGCAGATGGCTCTCTGTACCATAGCAGCCTGCTAAAGCAGGGGGCCTGAGTACAATCTCCATTGAAGAATGACTTGATTTGGTAAACTCTCTTAGCCTGATCTTTTTCTCTGTGTATTTGTACCAGGCCATTTACATTGGTTTCCTTTTGGTGCTCATTTCTATTCTACATTTGTCAGTAGATAAAAAGACTATTGCCAAACTCCACAGGGTACATAAATGGCATTTGTTAGCAGTAAACATGGCATTACACTACAAAACCTCATCAAGTGTTTCTCAGTCACTTGTTATAATGTTCATGGAAGTAAGAAAAGACTGTTAAAGATAGCTTATTCGGGCAAGAAAATTCTAATAATCTTTTAAGGTAAATGGTGGTTGTTCAGTTAGCTATGGAGTTTTGAAGGTTCCTACAATGTACTTTGTGGATACTATCTTCACTTTAGATTTTTGTCAGAAAGGTTCTTTTCATTGTTTGATATGGAGAATTATTTTTCAACATAAAATAGTGATGCTCAGATCAGATATTGGGAGAAGACTGGTACAGTTAACAAACTCAAATAAAAATAAATATACCAAAATGGCAGTAAACATAATGAATTTTAAAAAAAAAAAGCCCTCATCAACTAAACAATATTTTGACTGAAACCTACATACATTCTCAACTGAAGAAAACCAACAAAATATTAGGAAAAAATGCAAAGAAAGTCTAAACCACAGATACAACATTCAAAACAAAGATGTGACTAGCAAATAGAGCTACGTCACTAAGCAAGACTAAATTCTCCCTTCATACAGGTGCGGAGTAGGTAGCCTGACAAGGCTGGACACTTGACAACATAAACAACATGTGACCTGACTGGGATAGGGATTGGCTCCTGTATGGAAATATACCAATTTTATTTTTGGTGTTAAAGAAAAGAAAGTGATTATATAAGTTTAAAAGATTTCTTCATTTATAATGTATGATAGCCCAGAAGTGGCAAGGTTAAATAAATAACTTTTTGTTTTTTTTTGCAAAGTGAACATTAGAATTTAATAACATGCAATTTTGAGAGTACCTTACCTATGTTTTTCAGAATTATAGACACCTTGGAAATCATTTAACATATTAGGTTTTGTAATGAATAGCACCCTTCTATCAGAATTAATAAGGAAGAACATATTTTAAAGACTCGGGAAATTAAAATAATATGGAAATTGGATTTAATTGATCCATATGTTTTTGACTACTTAACCCTTCTCACTACGGATGACTTCAGAAATTTCAGGAGCTTAAATGATTACAACCAATTTGTATGTAAGCTGTTTTTTTTTTTCATGATCTTTCTGTCTGTATCTGTAGAATCAGTGGTGTAGCATTTCCCTCTATATTTTTTCTCTGTAGAACATCTAGTGTCTTCTTGCTAGTGTTACAGATAAAGACATGAACTAACACACAAACTAGTTGAAGGAATAGTGAAAAGGTTTAAATTTTCCCCAGCTTTCACTGGTCAAAGGGCAGCTTTTTACTATCACTGTCTCTGTTATTTGTTGTGCTTTGAACATTAAGCAGATAAGAGATTAACATGATCCGCTGATGAGTTACTACTAACTATATGCTAAACAAATGTTTACATATTAAGACACCATTGTTTATAAATGGTTAAAAGTTTTTCAAAGCCCTTAAAGATAAAAATAAAAGAAAACTATAAACATCTTGCCTGATTCTGAGATTTATTAAAACTTTTTAATAAATAACAAGTTCAAATATTCCTCCTCCTCCCTAGTAGTTTAATGTTTAGCCATTTACATCATTTTAATTCTAATGTTTTAACTTATTTATTTTTGTGGAAAATAAAAATTGCTGCTGTGTCGACTTGGATTTTCACTGCCTCAAGAACCCCCCCCCACTAAAAGTCAGGAGTTATCGCGCGTTTTAAAGACAGTCGCCGACAGGGGGCCAAAAATAAACTAAAATAATTATAAAGCATATCCCATGGAAACGCATGAAAAAAAAATTTTAAAACATTTATTATATTTATCAATATAGTATAATGCAATTTTTTAGGTAACGGAGGTTGGTCTTTGGATTGTTCATGGTTTTCATTTGACTCATGCGATATCATTTGATTTCACCAAGACAACATATATTTAAACAAACAAAAACAACATAAAGCAAAAAAAAAGAAACTTAAGTTTGGGGGGGAAAAAAAGGGAGACATTTCGTGAATCTATTTTTGTTTCTGGGTTTCTGTTATTTGTTTGTCGTATATAAAACTGGGGCCGGTTTAATAATGACAAATGTCAGCAATCACTGGCTGTTACCGCATTTGGAGCCAAGGTCGCCACGCCCATGGTTTCCAAAGAGATCCGACATGGATTCTGGCGAGCTGCTTGCGGTATCGCCGCCTAATTTTGAAAATCTCTTTAGCTTGGACCCCTTTTTGAAACCTTATAAGAAAGAGATCGAAAGGAGGTGAGTTTTCTTTTGCTGTCGAATTTGGGCCGGGATGATCAATTGTTTGGATGGTGGAGAGTCTGTTGCGCGTACATTGCTGCCTTTTAAAAATGGATGCTCCCTTTGCTAATCTAACCTCCACACGTAGTACATTCTGACGTTTAATCGTCTGGTAATCTTTTTATTCTTCTTCTTTCATCTTATAGGTTATTTAAAGGCTAATTCTTAAAACGAATTTAACATAATATTGGCGCGGTGTCATGTTATTTGAAAGCATATTTTGTTCACGTTTCGTCGGCCTGTCTGTCACGTACCCCAGCGTGTTGTTGTCGACCCAGTGTCGGCGGTCGCTGCTTTATCTAGTGACTGGCGAAACATACAAATAAACAGTGAATGTTGAAAGTCTGGAACAGTCGCAAAACAAACAGACACAGCAAATGTTGAAAGTCTGAAACAGTCTGGAAGTTCACGGCAAGAAACAATTGCTTTTTTAAAAAAAAAAAAAAAATAAAAGTCAGCTGTTCGTTGTCCTTGTGTTAGATTCAAGGACTTCACTTCAGATCGACAAGCAACATGATTTCAGTTACATTAGTTTAGTGTGAATACGCCCTAATCTAAGAATAGATATTGTTTTTATTATGCGAATGTAAAGATATTTATCTATTCATTTTTAAAGATTTACGGTAGGTTGTGTCGTGACATGACATGACATAAATTACCATTCCCAAAAGGGGTGTTTTCTGATTGAACCTGAAAAACTAGGAATCTGTATTAGATAAACTTTTAATCCAGATTTGCGACTGTCTCTCTTTTTCTAACACCTCAAAAACGAAATTATTATTATTATTATTATTATTATAAAATATCTATTTGGGACATTTTGAACAATTAGCAATATCTGCTGATAAGGAAAACAAGAAATGGCTAATGAACTCTTGTCTCTGGTTGTATGATAGAAGAAATCTGAATTAGTTTCTAAAACATCTGAACAAGATTTGTTCAACCATCTAGTTTATAATGGAGACAAAGCAATAACTAACTTTATTGGATAATCCAATTTCCAGGAACACTACACACATTGGGAGCTTTTGGCACGAGTCAGGAAAATAGTAGTTAGATGACTTTCAAAGCAGAAAAGAATTTGCTATGGTGCAGAACTAAAACTGAAAAAAAGAATTTTCTTTTCAGTATTAAATGTCTACTTCAATGCTGTGTGGATTTGGATTTTTACAAACAGATTCAAAAATGTTTTGCTTAGACACTTCAGGCTCATGAACTTTATTTGAGCACCTCTTTTATATAATAATCTATTCTTTATTCTTTCAGATACCGAATGTTTTACACTTATCTTGATAGGCTAAAAACTCATGAGGGTGGGTTAGAGAAATTTTCACTTGGTTATGAAAAGTTTGGCTTCCATGTGGGACCAAAGAATGAAGTTCACTGGCTGGAATGGGCTCCAGGAGCGGAAGCTCTCTTTTTACGAGGAGACTTCAGTAAGTATAAAATTTGATGACTGACCATGTAAAGCTTCTTTAAACCTATTTTATGTAAAAGGAAATGGCAATTAAAAAGGAAAAGCTATACTATAGTGAACATTTACTTAAAATTCAGTGCTTGCTACTGGAAAAAATACAAAAAAATAAACAGATTTTAAAATATTTTAATTTCAAGTGCCATTGCATGCTTCGTTGACAAGGTTCAGCAAATTTATTTTTTAGAAAATGGACATTTCTTTGACTTTTTCAGAAATGATAGTTTTGTAATCTAGATGATACACTATAGAAGTATTTTTGCCACCTTTGCTGTGCTAAGATGTAGTTAATTATGTAGAAGTAATATTATTTTATTTTATAAATAGAATAAGGAAATAATTTGTCTTCTGATTGAAATTTATTAAATTATTAACAAGGAGTAGCAAACAAATTAAAACATCTTAAATGATAAATGGTAAAACTTGGAACCAGAAGTTTTGAAGTAAAAATTTAACTAAAGTAAACACTAGGTGAAATAACCTTAGATTTTATTTATTTTTAAATGTTTTTATTTATGTAAATCCCAATTACATTATTCTCTTAGGTAAGGCTTCTGCTATTATTACAAAAGCCTTGCAAAGCAGAAAAGCTTTTTAAGCCAGGTTTTTTACAGGTGTTACATTAGCCCTTTCTTTAATCAATACTTTTTTTTTTACAAATGTAGGTAATGTCCAGCAAGGGTTAGGAAACTTGATCTGAAACAACATTCCCATCAGTTTTTGAATATCTTTCTGATTTATATTTTCTTATGGTTTCAGATAACTGGGAAAATTGTCAGTGCAGGTTTACTAAGATTGGGTATGGCAAGTGGAGTTTGGAAATTCCACCAAATCCTGATGGCTCCTGTGTAATTTCTCATAATAGCAGAGTTAAGGTTTGTTCAATATAGAAGCTACTTTTGTTTACTTTTTTTCCTTTGGAGGGGGTAAACTGAAAATTGACATGAAGTGGCCCTGGATCCTTAATCATTCCATATGTTAACAGCTTTTGTAATTTATTTTGTGAAAAATATACTACAAGCAAAAAGGTTGTATTGCTACTTGAAGAGTAGGGAAATAAATTTATAAAGTTTAATTAAACTATGGAAGAGTAGTTCTTTAGTTGGAACCTACAGCTATTGTTTCCTGAGATTGTGATAGATGATGGCTCTTAAGGTTTTAGCAGGAACTGTTGGATTTTTGCTGAAGTCAAGTACAGCAGTCATTCACTGTAGATATGAGGTAATTTCAACAAAGGGAACTCAATTTTGAAAGTTATGTCAACAACCAAAAAGTTGTCCTTCTCAAAGAGTAAAAACACTTAATTTTATGCACATATGAACTATTTTACATACAATGTCTAAACCCAAATCTAATTGGTTAGCTCTAATAATTTCATAAACACTACAGTTTAGAAGTGAACAGGAGTGAAACTATACGGACAATTAACTTTAGTAAATAGACAGAGTTTGAACCATAGTTAAATATGAGGAGTTAATACTTTGGAATGTAGCTCTTTGTTTTATGCAATGCAGCAACACACTGAGACATTGTGTGAATAAGATGATAAATCCTAGTCTGCAGAATTGCAGCCTATTTCAGGCACAGAATCTGTCAGGAGCACTTTCTTATGGTTAGGTTGATGATAGTTCATGTGCTCAATGATGTTCATGTTCAGAGATTGCTCAAGCCATGCAGAGATTTGATGCTCTAATGCGAGCTGGGAATCATCTTTCCTAAAATTACTATACCTTCTTTTGACAGATCACAATTGGCATAAACTGGCAGGAGTCCCTCTCAGAGAATATTGATGTATTAGATAGAAGTTACAGTTCTTTTGTAGACCACCATTTGTGATTGTCTGGCAGCTCAATTTTTACCCCACACCATGAAAGACAGATCACCATATTTTGTTGAGGCTTGCAGATGGTTTAATAAAAAAATTTCTGTGCTTACATCAATAGCAGGATCACTGTCGTTGAAAACTTGGTTTCATCAGAAAATATGACTATTCTAAAAGGCAAGGCAGCATTTGCATTGAGTTAACAACAGACATTGCATGGAATGAGGAGTAGTTTGCATCTTGCTACTCAATCATAGGCATCTGCAAGGGGAGGAGGAGAGGGGTCATTTGCCCCTCCCCTGGAAAGTTGATGGTGATAGGGTAATGATGGCGTTATTTTTTGTTGATTCACCATGCTAGTGGTACATGGTGAATTGGGCAAGAAATAACGAGTCTGACCGCACCCTGCTAAAGACCTAAAAAATCAGAGGCCAGGTAAAAGAGTAGCAATATAGGAAAATACATAAAAGCAATATAGGTAAATAACTAAACTCTGTCTAGTTTTGAGAAACAGGCCAATAGATTAATTAAGAAACAAAGAGGTCGCCAATTGGTTAGTATAACTGTTTTGATTAGTTAGTGACCCCAGCAGCACTTCTAAATGGCTAGCACTTGGAACCATTTTCAGATTTCACTAGGCTATAAAAATTGGCAAAAGAATCTCCACCCAACAGCCGAGTGATCCATTCAAGCCAAGTTAATTACGGTTTACATTTGTATTTGTTTTAGATGATTTGTTAATCATTTTTCAAAAATGGATATCAGAAAGATTTTAGCAAAGTTTTAATTAGAAATACCAGAAAGGGAAGTGGAGAAGAAAGTGCAGCTTTGTTCTTAAGTTCTTTCTATCTCTGGTCCAGATTCAGCAGCAGCATTTAAATGTGATCATCTCAATCATTCTGATGATGATAATGGCTTGCATGTTAATTTGTCTATAACAGACAATCTTAAACATGGTCTACTTGCAAAAATTGACTTGCTTTTTGGGAATTACGATTTCAAAAAGGATGCAAAAGTAGCACAGAGTTTCTGTCGTGTGTGGCTAAATCAATATTCATCATGGCTCAGGAGCAATTTGCATTTTTAAAAAAATGGTAAATAATGATGGTTTTTTTTGTTCTGTTATTGTGAGCTCTGATGGGGTTGCACAACAGTGAAGGAAGCATACTAACATTGAAAAAATAACTTACATTTTAAAAGATTCTAAATGAATCAAGAAATATTTCAAAGTAAAAAGAAAAATTATTGATCAAAATTAAATACCTTTGATAGGAAAAAGAAAACAAATTAGTATCTTTTTATTTTTTTGATTTCAGTATGCTTTCATTGCTAGGCACATTTCCTGCACTTGATATTATTTTGTCAAAACCCCTCCCTCCAGTAAAAAATCCTGTAGACATCCATTCACTCAATCATTGCCCTCAATGCTTTGGAGATGATGTCTAATGGTTCTTGTGGCTACTTACATATGTTCTACTGCATTTGTAGCTGATTGTTGAGAATCAGTTTCCACATTATTCAGAGCATGAAGTTTCTGTTCTGTTGTCTTTTTGCAACTAGGACTTGCATGAACAGTTGTCATGGCTTATATTGCACTAGACAATCATTCTGTTAGCAGTCAGCAGAATATCCAGTGACTTGTAGATTTCATGCTGGGTTTTAACAGTATTCCATTGCCCAACTGAGCATGTATCTTTTCAAAGTCTCCTTATGAATTTGTTATTCATTTTATGGCTGTCTACAGTGTAGTCATGTGCTTATCACTTGACTGGAATATAGAGGGTTTATTTATTTATGTCAAGTCTCCATATATTGACATGGGCAGAAAGTTCTTTGAGAATTTACTCTTCACAGTTTTTTATTGACAGTACTGAAAGTTTTTTTTTTCTTTTTCTACTCTGAGAATCTTTTAAAATTATGAGATCATTTCAGCATCCGTCATTATTCCATCACGAAGCTATATCTTATAAATTACTATATTTCTCAGTTGATCAGTTCTATATAGTTTTGATTTTTTAATTTCTAGGCTAATGGACAGTATGATATAATACCAACAAGTATGGTCTGCAATTTTAAATCATACTATGGGAGATTTCAGGAATACGCAAAGTGATTAGCCATAGCCAATTCTATTATGTAGTAGGTTATTTTTACCACATACCTTAACAATTAATTGTTATGAAGTTCTCTGGTGTTCTTGCTGTTTTTCAGTTGCAGATTTTGAAGAATTCAACATTACTGGATAGACTGAGTCCTTGGGCATCATATGTTGTCCAGCCAAAAGATACTTTTGTATATGAACAGGTGATCTGGAAACCACCTGCAGAAGAGGTAAACTTCAGAGAGAGATATTCAGGACTTTTCTTTCCTTTTTTTATTTCTCAAAAAAATCACTCTTTAGCCTTAACTCAAGAATGCAATAAAATGTCCAGTTTTGCTAGAATTCATTGAGTGCTCTTACTGTAAGAACTTGGAAAGCTTTAATTTAGAACTCACATTATTAAAGAAAAATTACATTTTTGTTTTTTTATTTTTTACAAAAGATGGATCCTTTTATAGGGTTGTCTTCATGTTTAAGGAGAATCTTGTACAGTCAAATTGGTGCATTGCAGAAAGCGAATTTCTGTTGCAAGTGATTGAAAATTTTGAGCCTTTATACATGCTACTGATGCTGTTTAACCTGGTTTATTTGCTTATTTAATTTAGTGATTCAGGAATGCAGAAAGTTTGTTAGGTGCATGTCATGCACTAGATGGAGAAACAAAGTGACAGCACTTAGTGGCATGAAGCTTAATTGGTTCTTAGAAATGCACAGCAAATCACCATGATTTGATATTCTTAGGTGAGGTAAATAGGCATCAGGTTGCTTACATAATCTAGCATAACAGTTCTAATATACAGCATATTCATATTTCAGAGATTTTTGTTGCAGTAGAAGCTGGTAGACTATTTTTCATTACAATGTAGTTAATATTTCGTAGAAAAACAAGTCTTATGAAATCCATCTTTTTCATCTGTGGTCAATACTTTGAATACTGTCAGTAGTTGAACATTTCAGATGGCTTTGCCTGGTTAATAATACAGGTTGGGTATCTAGATTTTTGTTTGAATCATTTGATATCATAAATAAAAGTAAAAAAAATTTCTTCATAAAGCTATTCTCTTTGAAGATTATTCTGTTTTTTTCTATATTATGAAATTTTTATGCTTGAAACTTAAAAAAATTAAGTATCTTTATTAATTGAAAAAATTAAAAAAAATAATTTTGTTTGCTTAAGTCATCCCCCAACAGACAGATATTTACAACTGACAATTATTTAGTGTCCTATAATTCTAAATTTTCCAGCTCAAGTAACTGATTGTAGCTATACAATCAGAAATCTTTTATTTTTATGAAAGTGCACTGTTTTCATTTACAGAGATACTCTTTCAAGCATAAACGACCACCAAAACCAAACAGGTTGCGTGTGTATGAAGCACATGTTGGCATTTCATCACCAGAAGGTAAAATTGCCAACTACAGACATTTCAGCAGCAACATTATACCAAGAATTGCTCGACTAGGTAAGTGGAAGCCAGTCAAGGGACTGACTCTTTTCGCCACAATAAACAATGGGGAAGGAATTTGGAAATATTTCTTTTTAAATCTGTTAGCTTCTTTTCTTTCTTTTTTTGCAGCAGCCTTTAATAAACTGTAGAGATTGCTGAAGATTTCTGAGTATTTATGTATGTTGGCTTATAAATTAAACCAGAAATAAAGTTTAATATAATATCAGGGGACCAACACTCAACAATGGCGCCAAAAATGGCGGTGAGAGAATACATTTTATTTTTTAAAATACAAGATTTTTTGCATAGTCAAACTGAAAAATCTCTTACTAACCCTTTCATGGTAATTGATCAAGCAAGTAAAACATTTTTCTGTGATTGACTCTGCTTACTCAATAATAAGTACAATCTGAGTTTCAACAAACTTTGAATGATTCTCTTTGATGGAACTATTCATTATATTTTCAAATTTTGAATAGAAGAAGCTGAGATTTACAATTTGTCAAATATTGGGTTTACAGCAGATGCATTGGAGCTTTTTATCTTGAAACATGGAGGGTCTGAAGTATATTTTCTTAAAATATAGACTTTCTATTAGAATTATAGTAATTACACCACACTGAAGAAATCTGTGTACCTGCCATCATTTCATCCAGGGATTTGTAACAAGTATCAATCCAAAATCCAATATGGCCATTGTTACTATGCAAGTGGCTTGCCAAACATGTCTTGTGCTTTTTAATTTGGATGTCTAGATGGCATGAACCAGGTTTTATGCAGACATCTTTAAAAATAAGTTAGGATTTTGAGTACTGGCTTCCCCTTAAAATGTTTTAAGAAAAATCTAGTTTTTTCCTGTTAAAAAAATCTAATTACTTGGTATGAGGCATACAACTTAAAAAGGCTTCTGAGTGATCTTTAGAATTGTCAAATGTTTGGATAATTTGTTTGCACAATAATAGTTCAATTACATTTACTCAGTCACTTGTAAGAATAATTATTGACTTTGGGAGATGTATGTTAGGTTGTTTCCCCTTAAATCTTACAGTAGAAAGCTTAGTGATCATTTAACCATTAACGACACTATTACTGCAGAAGTAGTGAAAGTAAAAATTAAGCTGTCATTGCAGAAACTTTCTGTCTATTTTTTAAGGTTACAATGCTATCCAGCTAATGGCTATAATGGAACATGCCTATTATGCAAGCTTTGGCTATCAAGTGACCAGTTTCTTTGCTGCATCCAGGTAAAAAAAAAAAAAAAAGTAGCTTTATCCCTAATTCATTTTGTTTTAATATCTTGAGAAATGAAGTTGTAAAAATTTTAAAAAGGTCAAAATTACTACTGGCACCTGTGTGCTGGTCATTTTGTGATCCGACTTTAGTTTTTTGAGGCCACTTAAACAACTGGCCATATTTCAAGTCTCTGTATGTGTGTGTGTGTTCTCGTTCATAATTGTTCTTTAATTTATATAACATTTTATTAAGTATAAAAGTTGTCTTGACTTGCATGTCTTTGCTGGCTCCATGTTCTGAATAAATTATGCATTTTTCAGATTTAATTGTACATTCTTAATGGAGATTTTTTATCATGGGAAGAAGAGTAAGGTTCAGGTGATTGATTAATAAATCATTTTTGTAGTCGATATGGAACACCTGATGAATTGAAAGAACTGGTGGACAATGCTCATGCTCACGGCCTGGTCGTTTTACTGGATGTTGTTCACAGTCACGCTTCCAAGAATGTGCTGGATGGACTGAACCAGTTTGATGGGACAGATTCGTGTTTCTTTCATGGTAATGAGCGAGGTACCAATAATCTATGGGATTCAAGGCTTTTTAACTACAGAGAGTAAGTTGACTTCAGGAAAGTTTTCTTAAAAGTGTACTTAAGATCAGAACTAATGGGCATTGAAGGTACATAGTGGTTGTGTGACACTGTAGGCCATTTTATGGAGTGGAAGTCTTGTATAAACACGGTTCTCAATGAAAGAACAGAAAGAAAGTTGTTTGTCATAAAAACATTTAAAAAATAACAAACAAATTTATGTGAATGCTTGTATTCTGAGTGTTGTCGGAGAGTAGATAGAAATAGTTGTTACCATACATAGCATTTATAATGAATGCTGAAATTTGCTCATTAGAAACTTACAAAGTTCTTAAGGTAGTAGTTAAGCCATTTTTGGTTGTTCCAACTATGCCCATTTGATGATAATTTTTTTAAAAATCTGTTTTGTTTGTAGCTGTTTTAAAGTGAAAGTCATCCACCTGAAGAAGTTCCTTGTTGGAAAAATATCTTTAAAATGGTGGCAGTAAATTATGTGCAGGAGAAGAAAATTTTAGTGATTAAAATGCCCCAAAATATTGCTAAACCACAGTATAAAATATAAAAAAGAAAAAAGCTAAAAGTATTTAAACTACTTGTGCATTACTCATAATGTTTCTTGCCTTTGGGAGCATTGAAAAGATATGAATATAGTTATTTAGTGAGAAATTGTATACAGCATATATGTATTTTGTTATCTTAATGTTGCTACAAAATATCAACAGTGTATTTTTTTTCTTTGCAGTGTGGTGATTGCTGTCTGTGGAAATTAAAAAAAAATGTTCAAACAAACAAATGTCATCCACTGCTGTCATTTGGTATTTATATTATTTTTGTTTTCTTTATTTAATGCTAGGTGGGAGGTTCTCAGATTCCTGTTGTCCAATATCCGCTGGTGGATTGAAGAGTATCATTTTGATGGCTTTCGTTTTGATGGGATCACCTCAATGCTCTACCATTCTCATGGGATTGGTAAGCATCATGAATTCCTGTTCTTCCTTCCTTTCAATAATTACTTGCATTCAAATTTGTTTTTGGGATGTTGGCATAGTCTCAGAGCATTTACTGATTTTCTTAATTGGAAAAATCTTAAGCATTTAGTTGGAAGCACTCAGGATATGCACAGATAATCAGTAACTGTAACTGAGAGAGACAATAAATACAAAATATGTTATTACAAAAAAAATACTAAAAAAAGATGAATTCATTGTACAATGCATTTGTATTTGATATATGAACCCTTTATACAGGGTGATTCAGAAATATGTATACACACTTTGAATTTTTGTATATTTAATACTTAAATGTCTGAATAAACAAAACTTATACACTGGTAATCTTAAGACAACTGTTCAAAATGTCCACCATTTACTTACAAACATACACCACAATGTTCTGAGATAGGTCAGCATCAATAGTGCATGTGAACTTGGTCATTGCATACTTCCTGCTCAATCTTTTTCTTTAAGTTTTGTAGTGTTCGAGGTTTGGCATAGTACACTTTGTCCTGCAGTACCCTCCACAGGTAGAAGTCCAGAGTTATAAGGTCAGGTAACCTTGGAGGATATTCTCAAGCAGTTCCACTACAGCCTAATCACATCTCATGAAACTCCATATCAAGAAAGGCTCAACTATCTCTGTGATGATGTGTGATGCACAATCTTGCTTAAAGTAAACCTCAGAGCTCCCATACAGATATCTTATGGCAGGAACAACAACATTGTTTAGCATTTCCAGATTGATCCATTACAGTATCATTAAAAAAGAATGGCCCAACAATGCCACAAGAAGAGAGCCCAACCCTAACTCCATGTAGGTTAATGTTTTTCTCCAAGTATATGTTTAGGTGCCCAAAACACACAGTTGTGACAATTTATGTGCCCATTCAGTTTGATGGATGCCTCATCAGACCAAACTATCCTGTTCTCAAAATCACCACATTGATTGTGCATCTTAATAAACCACTCATAGAAATATAATCTCTGTTTATTCACATTTTGGAGTTCTGTGGTTTTCAAATTTATCACATTTATGATTAATTGATAAATGTGTGGGAGCTGATGTTCCATACTCTCTTAACCAGACATGCTACACTTCCTTTACATTTTCATACTTAAAATACCACTTTCAAATGTTTTTCCTCTGTTCAAAACTCAGCCTTCTGTCTGTCATGTTCAGGGTTTATATAAACAGGAAGTAATTGTTCTGGAAGTATGCAACATCACAATTTCGAACACTAATGTCATTTTTGCATGTTCACTTGTGTACATAGCGAAGTGAATAAACAAAACTTTGCTAAGTATTAAAAATAGATGGTCCAAATTGTGTATACATATTTCTAATTCACCCTG
The DNA here is from genome assembly GCA_018389105.1 of Nautilus pompilius. NCBI lineage: Eukaryota > Metazoa > Mollusca > Cephalopoda > Nautilida > Nautilidae > Nautilus > Nautilus pompilius. The sequence goes on from JACATO010002441.1 coordinate 871,867, forward strand.
TAGAGATCATGTTACGTTGCTTTCATGCGCCACACAGGTTAACAATGTATGACTGGAATATTGTTCAAAACATCTAGCAAAATCCACATTGCATCTAAGGTGTTTGGTTGTCGTTTGACTTTCTCAGTCATATAAGCCCATAGTCTTAATGGTGTTCATATCAGGACTTTGTGCAAGCCAATACATTTTTGTAAGTGTTCCATTGGCTTCTTCACATTTTAGATAGTTTTTCACCACATTGGCAATATGCTTAGGGTGATTGTCATGTTGGAAGATGACTTCCTGAGGGAATGGCATGATAGATGAAAATTTGCCTGTACCTGTCAGTAGTCGGTATGCCTTTTATTTTATGCAAATCTTTGACTGATATAGAGCCTCTCACTTAAAATGATTCACTCTCATTCTTCATTGTAGCTGTTGTACACTGACTGTTATACTGCTTCTCAGTCTACCTTTAAACAAACTGCCATTGATTATTGCCAAACAGTTCATACTTTGACTCAGCTGTAAAGATAACCTTCCATGTTTGGTTATCTCTCTGTTTAATTTCTGCTGCTCATTTCAGTCTTTTTGTTTGGTTGCTTCTCCTCAGCAAAGGTTTCTAGTCAGGTACACATCCATTGTGACCACTTGCACTAATATGCATTTTACTGGTCTTGAAGAAATGTTGACATCTGTACTTGCAGCTAGGTCATTCACAAGATCTCTACTGATGTGTTGTCTGTTACATAGAGAACATTCTCTGAGGTACTTAACGTTACTTTTGAGAATTTTGTGTTTTCTTTCCCATCATATATCTTCCTCAGATCGTTGCATGACAACCAATCACAGTGTACTGTATCAACATATGACTGTACTGTGGAGCATTGAGATGCAATTCTATCACATGTTATTTGCAGTCTCTCACCAGGTTTCTGCTGTTTCTATAATTATTTCCATCACTATATACAGTATATATATCTTTTGCTGCAGGTCATGGATTCTCTGGAGACTACAATGAGTATTTTGGGATGAACACTGACACAGATTCCTTCCTTTACCTGTGTCTGGCCAATCATCTACTACACACACAGTACCCATTCATGATCACTGTGGCTGAGGTAGGTCATGAACTTGCATCATTCTTTCATGCTGAACATAATCAGAGTTATTACTTTGTGTGGGAGCACGCAAAGTTTAGAAATGAAGAGCCAAACATTGCATTGACTGGATAGTCCAAAACGTTTTAGCAACGTCTGTTTTACATTAGCCATGTTGGAAGTCAAGTGGCTGTAAGCCAATCATTCTCGACTCCAGCTTGTTCTTTTTGATGTGCATAACAAAATGTCTTCACCCACATATACAATATATATAAACTTCCAAAATAAGACTTAATTGAAATTAGTCTGACAATAATCTGATAGCAGTATTCTTAAAAAAAATATTTTCAAAACTATTGCAGTCATTTTGTGAACTAGATAAAATTGGCAGGTGTGCATAACCTCCAGAATTATGCTGTCATAAATAAAAACGTTTGCCCCCTTTTTGACAATTAGTATAATATTTTGTGTTATTTAAAAATTAATTTACGCTGGCAGTTTTTTTTTTTTTTTTTTTACCTGCAGGAATAATTATTGGCAACTGATGAATCTTAGTGCTTTGTTAAATAATGAAATTTGCTTAAAAATTATTTAGCATTATAAAATATTTTCAATCCAATTACTAATTATCTAGGTAAATTAGTACTTTTATATTATAATCATGTGGACTCTGAATGGTAATGTACATGATTTACCTATTCTGTTCCATCCAGGTGTGAATAAATCAGCTGAAGTGTAGCTGTCTTCTTTAAAATTTTCTAGGATGTGTCTGGCATGCCCACATTGTGCCGGCCAGTTGATGAAGGTGGCTGTGGATTTGATTACCGTCTGTCCATGGCTATACCAGATATGTGGATTAAGGTAAAATTACTTTTCTAACTGGATTTCTTGAGTTGGTTTGATTAGTTGGTTTTAGTTTTTCTGTCCTTGCTTTCACCACTAAGTTTTTTCCCAAGGTGCTCAGGAAAATACAGAAATCTGCTTCTAAGTGACTGCAGTTTTTATTTGCAGCAAGCTTAATGCACTTAACAAGATAGTTTACAATGTTTTGTAACAGTACTGAAGTTAAGTTGAGTGATTGACTAAACTTCTTCAGTTTTGCAAATCTGAATTGGTTAGGCTGGTTCAGTGGAATGCTACCTAAACATGAACAGTTTCTGTTGATTATCTGTTTCTTGCAGTAATTTTATTTCAGATGTAGCACTAGTAGTGATTGCGAGAGATGTGCATAAAATAATCTTTGCTTCCATTGCAGCACATTATTTATATCTACTGACTGCTTGTTAACCATATAATATGATGACAGAACAAATTATATTTTCTGTGAATTCACTCAACTACTACAATTGAATCTGAGTATTGAATCATATGAGAACATTTCTGTTCAGCAAAATAGTGCAGTCAGAAATTATATCATTAAAAATAAAATTATTGGTAATGAAGACAAAATGACTTCCATACAGATTGAGGCAGGAAGCAGTCAGTCAATGCATTTCTTGTCAATAAATGGTGTAGAATTTCAAGTATTGTATTAAGACAAAATTTATAAGAAAATTCTTTTACTTACCTTCTGTTATATTTAAGTTCTAAATAATAACTTCAAGGCAGTATTTTTGCATTTTTCTGTGTACTAACTACTCTTTAAAAAATTTTTTTAAAATAATTTTCTTCCAAGATGATAAAATTTGACAAAATTTCAGAATTTAACAGTAGTTGCCATATATGTTTTTGCATGATGTTTAGATGCCAGATGTCTAGTTTAATTTAGTAGTTACAGGGGGTTGCTGCAGCAAGGAGAAACTACCTTTGCTTTAACTATGCTTGGTAATTTATTCAGTATTAATAAAAAAAAAATATTTTCTGATATTTAACTATGTTGGAATCTTAACTAATTTGAAATTATGACTTTTAGTTTTAGTAACCAAATATAGGGGAAAAAAATGATGATCACACATTCAATACCCCTAATTATTTTGGAAATCTCTCTTCAAGTTTCTCTTAAACATCTAAAATGCACATTTGGTAGATCTAATATTTTTTGATTCAGCATATACCAAATGCTTCAGACCTGGAAACATTCTAACTTGTGTACTTCTAGTTTTTTTTTTTTTTTATGCTGGATAACATAACACAAAGATAACCTATTCAGGAATTTGTATAATTTATTAGAGGGCTTCTTTATCTTTTTCAGATTTTAAACACAACTTGTATGAACTGTTAGGTATGCATCTCTAGAGTTTCAGAAATAACTAGCTGTAAGTTTCATTTTATGAGCTGTTGAGTGTTTATTGTGCTTGTTTCCATTTACTAAAAATCCAAAAGAAAATAAAAATGTAACTTTTCAGAAAAAAACAACAAAAGTTATTATCTTTTTTAAATAATGTATGTCAAAATTACTGAGTTTTACTACATCTGATGAACAATATTTTTTGGCAGAACGAAAATTTCATCTAAATATGAAAAACTTATATAAATTAATAAGTTCTAGTTTTATTAATAATCTATAGTTATTTTAAAAGTTAGGGTCATCTGCACTACTCAATTCTCATGTAACCATGAAGAGAAATCATACTGCATTCTTGAGGCTTCATGTTGCCACCAGAGGTGAATCAGTCTCTACATTTTCCCCCATCATTTATGAATGAGTGCATATGTAGATGAACTGTTTCAAACATCTCATTTGTCCTTATGTTACTAATAGTTAAAATTTCACTGGAGATGCATCCACCAGTAGTACAGAGTTGTTATCCATAGTTCTTTCAGAGATTTTTAAACAATATTAATTATTTTGGAATATTTTTGTAGTTTTTCACATCCTTTTTTAACTGCCTTCTCTGCAGATTTTGAAGGAAATATCAGATGATGACTGGAACTTGGCATACATTGTCCACACCTTATGCAATAGCCGCTATGGTGAAAAGGTAATTGCATATGCTGAGAGCCACGACCAGGCACTGGTGGGTGACAAGACCATTGCATTCTGGCTGATGGACAAGGAAATATACTTTAACATGTCACTCCAGTCTCCACCCAGCCTCATTATTGACAGAGGAATGGCACTGCACAAGATGATTCGTCTTCTCACCATTGGTTTGGGTGGTGAGGGTTATTTAAACTTCATTGGTGAGTGACATTGACAGCATTTGGTCCTCTTTCTAAAACAAAATAATTTTATAGTAAATATTAATATTCTTAAAAAAACTTGTGTTAATTTTAATATTCTGTACTATCATTTTTTGTTTTGTGGACAATTTATCCTGTTAACCCAGAGCACAAGGATGTAGTGGTGTCATAAAACAGCAGCTGTTTTAGTGTTTGGACACTGTAGCCCATCTGTGTTCTTTTAAATGTAAAGTGACCTTTATGTATTTTATGTCCTGTTTGGTTTTTTTCAGGCAATGAATTTGGTCATCCAGAGTGGCTGGATTTTCCAAGGATTGGAAATAACGAAAGCTTCCACTACTGCCGCCGCCAATTTAATCTTGTTGATGATGCTGATCTGCGGTACCAGTTTCTCAACAATTTTGACCGAGACATGATGCACCTGGAAAAGAAATTTGGCTGGCTAAATTATGAACAGGTGAGCTGTGGAAAAACAATGAAGTGTTTACTTGTGTAAATTAATACAAATACTGTGTACCTTGCTACTGACATGCATTAATTTTTATTTTTTGAGTGGGGAGAAATTATCAGTAATTTACAGGCTACAAGCTACATTGGTGCTAAAACTAGATAGGGTAGCTTTTGTGAAAAGAAATTTATTATTTTTATTTTTACAAGTTCCATCTCCCTTTAATTTAACTTTCTCAGTCATTGTTAATAATAGTAGAAAGTGGTGAGATACTGAAGGTTTTGTAGACTAAAAAAACAAGGCAAGAAAAAACCATCAAAACTTTGTCAGACTGGGGACTATCCACAGCAGAATCTTACAATTCTAAGTGGCAAATTACTTGGATGATGATGATCCTGGAGCCAGAACAGCCTCTAGATTAGATCATCTGCAGTGCAGAGAGAAGTGTACAGTAATTTCCTTTGTTAAATGACTTACAAATAAAAAAAAATAAATTCACTGCTAGTGTTGGTATTGTCAAGAAATCAGTTTTGAAAACTGACCAGCAGCATTAACAATTATACAATGTTGAAATAAAGTATGACCAGTCTCAGGCAGTGCTGGAGAACTATCCCAGTACTTTACTTAAATGACCTGCTGCACGTTTGTCTCCTTGAAACAGACCTTATTCTTACTATCTAAAGGAGAGTGAGGGGACAACTCTCTCAGATTTATTTTTCTGGTTTTTAGTACAATTATTTTGCATATTCTTCAACTTCCACACAAATTTTAGCTCATTTTATTTAACTCAACAGCATAAGTGAGCAACCATAGAATTTCAATTACTGCTTAAAATCTTTACTAGAAAACAAAATTTTCAAATAATACCAGCAATATGCTTTCCTTGGCAAATCTATGATTTTATCTGAATTACAGAAATCAATTCTCTACAATGTTTAGCATGCAGAATGGTTAAAAGTAACATGTACATGTGTATTAAACATGATCTGCTAGAACTTTTCAAAACATGGATTTTAGCGTATGGGTTCTTGAGTACTTTTGGCTATAGAATCAACATGGTTTGATATTAGAAAAAAAGAAAAGGTAACATTTAAAAAAGATGGTTTAAACAAAAGTTGTTATTTTATTGGTTGATTTTTTTTTGTTTACTTATGTAATGTTTCATTTTTCTATAAAGTAAAGCACAAGAGCAGCTTAGTCACCAAATTCTTTTGCTATTGCCACTTTTTCCCTCAGCATGTGATTGAATGCTTTAATGGAGTCTACTTCTTGTTATGAATGATGAATTTTTTATGATAAAGTCAGTGTCATATGTTTATTTCTCCTACAAATTCCCTTTCAGACCTATGTTAGTCTGAAACATGAGTCGGACAAAGTGATTGTGTTCGAGAAGGCAGGATGTCTCTTGTTCATCTTCAACTTTCACACAAGTACAAGTTTCTGCAATTACAAGATTGGTACCGAGTGGCCTGGAAAATATCCTTTTGTTAGATATACAAAAAAGGTTGGAAACTTTTCCAAGCAGTTAAACAGGGAGATGCATGAAACTGAAATAATAGACAAACCAGAATTTACACATTCTTTTTAGCAGCTCCCCACCTAAAGTTTAAAATGGATCACGCGTATAGGATTTAAAAAAAAAAAAAAAAAAGTTTGTGGATGATGGTGGCTTTATAGTTATTGCAGGACAAGCAGAAAACATTAATATTCCAGCTTTTGCCATCTTTTATAAATCATTTTATGTCCTGGTTAATTCACCTATTTTAGTCTTGAAGAGATTTAGATTTTTTTTATATTAAAAAATACATAGGTTTAAAACAAACAAAAAAAGTTGTACCACCATTGACACTTTAAATCGGAAAAGGCTAAGCTTTGATAAATACAAATTTATCTCAGAACCCAGTGAGAAACTATGGGACTATTAAATATAAAGTGCTTGTATGCATCCTTAATGATGTTAGATATCGCATTGTTCTGGATACTGATGCTGAGGAATACAATGGACACAAGCGATTGAACCACGAGACTACGTTCACGACAGTACCACAACCATGGAACAATCGGAAACATCACCTGTTTGTAAGTATTTTTGTCTTTGAACCTGTTGCGAACAGTAGTGAGACCCATAGTGTCAGTTTCCTAAACCAAATAGTTGTACACTCACTACAGAAAATTCTTACTAGGACTCGTTTTTTCAAGTATACTGGTTACACATTTTATACAACCTTCATCTGCTTCTGAAATAAAATATCTTTTTTTGGTATCACTATTTCAACATACAAATGTGCACAAACACTAAATGTACCATATTTTTGTTTATATCTTGGTGCTTTTCTAAGGTCATATTGCAAAGGTTAATTTACAAAAATGAATGTCATATATTTGCTGAATAATAATATTCAAAACTTGTCTGTTTTCGGCCTATGCTCAGATCCAGATCACATGGTATGTTGATGTCACTGGTATGCTGTAATGTATAGGCTAGACTACAGCAAATCTCTTGACAGATGATTGGATGTATCAGTCAACTTGATTATTGGGAACCAGTGGTGAATATTGAGCCAAGTCAGCAACAATGGCGGAAACATTAAATATTAATAGAATGTCAGTCTTGCTTGGGGGATAGTGAGTAGATTGGCAGAATAGCATGCTCTACCAATATTTAAAGTTGGTTTTAAAAAATAAGTGTCTTCATTTTCAAATTCTTCCAGTTTAATTTTATCTACAGACTACTGGATTTAGATTCTACTAGATGTGAGATTCAAGTTGTGTAGAATAGCTAACTTTAATAAGAAAAAAGTTTTTAAAATACCAATGATAATAAAAATTAATTAATGGAAAACCAATACATTAAAACTTATATCAATTTTTCATTATATCCAAAATATAGACTGAAAATGAAGATGTTGCCTTTTTGTCAGATTTCTTATAAAGGAGAAATATTTTAATCTCTATAAACAATGTGCATGAATTAGTAGCAGTCAAATCCTTATTTGACTTGCATGACTTGTCATCAAAAAGGGATTCGGATAACTAAATATTTGAACAATGAGGTAGTTTGATTTTATTTTTTTTTAAAAAAAATTACTTTGCATATGACCTAACAGCTTCTGGTTTCCAAAATCATCTTGCTGCCAGACTTTTGTCCATTTCTTGCCTGCCTTTTAGATTAATGTGGCACTTTTCTGCAGTGATAGGTAATCCAGACCTTTGCATTTCAGGAGATCCCCAATCTAAAAATTTAGTTGACTTGTGAGAAAGTTAAATTTTAATTTCTTGACAGTAAGAAGAAACAGTTCTTTTGAATCTTCTGTACCAATTTCGATTTCATAGATTGCTTCCTTTTGTAGGTCTATATTCCTAGTCGATGTGCATTGGTATTAGAACTACAATCATCAATTCCAGCAGATGTGAAGCCTACTCAGATAGTTGTAATGGAAAGCGGGAATGTTCAACCAGGTCACAAAGACACCACAGACATTGAGGGGAAAATAGTTATGCCAGCAGATCAGCAGGTTACCACAGGTATGCCAACTAATCAACAGGTTAAAAAATGTAAAATATCACTTCCATCAGTTTCAGCTACTATGTCTTTTCCATCTGATGAAACAAATAACAAGAATGATGAGCCAACTCCCAAATATGCAGCCTTTAAGACGTTGAAAAATCAAGCTTTTAATTGTATAAATGCTGCTGCTGCTTCAGAAATTGCTTCAATTTTAGTAAATGCCGTAACCAATAAGGGAAATTCAAAACCAATACCAATTGTTCAGAAGTGCACAGAAGCCACAGAGCTGGATGCTGCTGTTCCATTGTTGAGTCCTCAAGATTCAACAGACGATACAGTCATTCAGGTTACCACTGATGCTAAGCCAACTTGTGCTGCAGTTATTAGGCAAACTCTGAAGGATACTGTAGTTCACAAAGCTCAGAGATGTGCCAAAGTCATTCGTAAAACACTCAAAGGTAATGTAGCTGGTCAAGAACCTCTAGCAGCCAGTAAAGAACAGGAAGTTGCTGCAGCTGTTCTGTCATCCAGTCCTCAAGATTCAACAGACAATACAGTTATTCAGGCTACCACTGATGCTAAGCCAACTTGTGCTGCAGTTATTAGGCAAACTCTGAAGGATACTGTAGTTCACAAAGCTCAAAGATGTGCCAAAGTCATTCATAAAACACTCAAAGGTAATGAAGCTACTGAAGAACCAGATGCCCCAAAACATCACAAAGCTTTGAAAAATGCTGGAGTCAAGGAAGAATTTGAAGCTGCTGCTCCTGCTCCATTGTTTCAGCAAGATTTGAAAAATGCTGGAGTCAAGGAAGAATTTGAAGAAGCTGCTCCTGCTCCATTGTTTCAGCAAGATTTGAAAAATGCTGCAGTCAAGGAAGAATTTGAAGCTGCTGCTCCTGCTCCATTGTTTCAGCAAGATTTGAAAAATGCTGCAGTCAAGGAAGAATTTGAAGCTGCTGCTCCTGCTCCATTGTTTCAGCAAGATTTGAAAAATGTTGATGCCATTCATAAAGCTTCCACAGTTAATACAACTGCTCTCAATGTTTCAAAAGATACTGTCGGAAACCCCAAACATAAACCAGGTGCTAGAGATGCAACAGATGATGCTAGCACCAAGCCTTCTGGTTTTTCTGATGTTACTTATACAGCAACCAATCTCCAGAACCTCTCAAGCATCAGAGGGAGAACATAATGATAATAGCTCAGAATGTTTGTTTTTTTTTTTTTTTTTGGTGGAGGGGGGGGTGGTCTTCCAGAAGTCTTTGATGTAAGTATATTCCCTCATGTAGAAATACTAGAAACTGCCTATTGATTGCAGTAATCTCTTAAATAAAAAAAAACCTTTTTTCTGTTGCAATGTAATGAAAAGAAAAAGGCCAGATAATTTATTTGTGAAGCCAGCTAGACACCATCAACAATGAATTTAACAAGTTTGCTGTCTTAAATCATAACTCATGATGTTATGAGCTGTAAAGGGCACATTATTATTATTACCTGTTTATTTGCTTAACTTGATTAGCAGGTGAGTTGTGTGTGCAGATGACTTCTTGTTAGATGGTTAAAATCCTTTGCCAGTTTTGTTTTAGAAAATAATCATGATTTAAAATTTTTTTTAGGTATGGAAAAAACTAATAAATACCAACCAGTAGATCTATTGATCGTACCTTTTCAGTTATTTTATAGCAAGTGCCATACCTGTCTTTAAAAAACTTGCTGCTGATACAGCAGCATCAAGAGGCAGGAAATCATGAAGAACCCTGCAGTTCAGTCAACTGCTCCATGTGTCATCAGAAATTACTGAGAACAAAATACCAAGCACAAATTTTGTAGTAAAGAGGAAAGAAACCTCCACTCGAAGTCTAACCCTATAAAAGAAAACTGGATCCATGTATAGAAGAGCATAATCAATATTATTTATTACATTTTTTTTTTCCTTTGCCTTTCTCTGTATCACTTCCTGTGCAAAAAGATAAATTAGGGAGTTGCTAAAGTTCGCTGTGTCATCCTAGAATGTCTATTTCTTCTTCCGTGGTTGCCTCACATACCGACAGCGCCAGCACCTCCTCCTTCATGAATAGCCCACTCTTTCTCTCCCTTTGCTGCTGTTTCCTCCTCTTCTGCTGGTTGCGTTTTTCTGACACTTTACAAATCTTCTACGGAAACAAAGTTACATTAAACAAACAAAACGTGAATGAGCACAGAAATATTCAAGGTTAGTATAAAATTTATTTTTCTCATGCATTTTTTTTTTCTTTAAGAGAATCCACAATACTATTTGATTTGACTTTTTTTTTCTTTTAAAAATACCCATTAACTTATCCATGTGTGAAATGGTTCTGGATGACACAAAGCAAAAAATTTTAAGTCAAGATTTAAATTCTGCAGACCATTTCTTTTTGATCTCCTGTCCAAATTGGCACAAGGAGAGGAACTCAGCCATTTTGGTTACATTTTTATGTAGTGTGAACACTGCAGTTCCCTTACTCGGCACCGTGCAGACAGGCTAGCACTCCCAACAAAGCCTTTTGGAGAAGCATTTTAGTTAGTCCTTTACCATTAAAATCAACCAAAAATGCCATTATTTAATAATTGCTTCCATCTATGCTATAGATGGTACATGTAGGAGGATGCTGGTCTACATTATCCCTTCTTTTGGCTATGTAAATTGCTCATTTTCCTAGTCAATAACAATAATGCATATAACTTATGTGATGGAATTCGGCACAGAATCCTTCCTTTCTGGTGATTTGAAGGGCTCTAGTATTCATACAATTTGGATCTCGTTATTTAGTTGAACAGACAATGGTGGAGAGCAAAGCAAGGTTGTCAAGCAGGTTTTGAGCCAGTGACTTTGCAATCTGCAGGCCCAAAGACTAATGTTCTTGATAACTCAAGTACAATGGATTAGTGGATTTCTTCCATCACATGGCTAAGGAATCTAACTGTTATGCCACACAGACCGAGAGAGGGGCAAACAGGGCTGGCACCACCAGGGAGATGAAAATAGTTGTAACATTCATTGGGGATTATTGAAGTAAAGACAACAACACTCTCAGAAGTAATAATAGCGCGAAGATTGAATAAAAATCAGCACCTCCACAACAACAAGGTGATTTTACTCTACATAGTTCCTTTTCATTTGGATTATTGAACTGCATGCTGAGTCATGGAATGAATTTTAAATAATTCTGTGCAGCCATTTTGGAAATAATGCATACACAAATAATGATAAAGTCCTAATTACACTTTTATATATGCACTTCAAGATAATTAAAGATTCAAAACTTTCTGTTATTCAGTAAACTAATCAAAACTATAAAAACACATTTTAAGCCTCGTCTACACACCTGTACATTTGTTTTTGTTTGCTTTTTATGTGATGATGATGTCTGTCTGTTTTCTTTGCTGCACTCAAGAAAACAGGACTGACTGTGTGCCTGTATGTACTGCCTTATCCTGTTCAGTTTGTCTCCATTTAGACTGCTCACATCTGAAACAGAGTAAAGGGACTGTTTGTTAGTATTTCATTTTAAAAGCATCGCATAATAGAGCTAAATAATCATTCTTCCAGCAATCCAAAATTGCTCTGCTTCAAGTTTGGCAGTGAAGTCAATTACCATCAGCCCTCACTGGTTAATTATTAGCAGTCAACCAGTAAATTAATTAACATTTCACCAGCTGTCAGTCTTTTCATGGTAAATCAGCTTATTTCCATTGTGCTAAAATCACTGACCACCACCTGTATTATATAGTATCCGTTAAAGAAAGAGAAAACAACTTATGAGAAGTATGTCAATCAGCAATTGCAACTCAAGGACCAACATTTTTCTCTTAAAAAGAAAGAACTTCAACACTGCCATGCTAGTTCCATATACAAAGAGCTGCCACAATCACTATGGTACCCCAGTGGGGTCAACCAAAGTTTACATAGATAACTATTGACTAACATTTAATAAAACAAACAACCTGACCCTATTTCAGTCTGCACCTGTCTTTTTTCTGGACTGAAATTAAGTGGCTGGTAACAGACAGCCATACATGCAATTTGCACTTGCTGACTGACAAGGAAGATGAGGCTCACCAAAGGATTGCCTGCTTTGCAAAAATTCCAAGTTTGCTTCACAAATAACAATGCCATGCCAGCTTCAGTCTTTACAAAATTCCCAACTAATCATTCCTAGAGTTGATGGAAGTTAATTTCATGAAGGATGTAGTGACCAGTAGACTGTCAGGGCAGTGTTGTCATCTATTCTTTTGAGAAATATCTCACTTTGAATCTATTTGATCATGCTGACCATTGAGTAAATCTACTAAGTAGTTTACCTTGGATCTGTACTCAGGATGTCCAAACTAACAATGCAGTTTCAAGAGAACAAATGTTGAGACTGCATAACTCACCTATTGTAAATTCTCTGTCTGTTGGCAAAATGGTTGCCTTTGGACTTATTATCTTTATCACCTCCAGCTGCTCCCTCAGACCCAACTCGCTGCTGATCACCCTGGACAGCTCTTCCACCACTGAGGTCTGCTCCTCAAAGCTCAGGTCTTCCCTGCAAGACAGACATGTCACCTTAGATCTTACCTAGACCAACTGGTTGTTTTAACTTAAAAAAAGGACACCTTTCAAGTGATTTAATGAAACAAGCAGCAACCCTCTTTTCCCTTAAAAAAAAACAGACATTATCATCAAAACAATTTAGTTTTATCCTTTTTTAAAAATATTCTTCTTTACCTGCATAGAGTTCTGCATATTTAAAGATGTTGAAAATGGGAACTAGATGATTACTGAGGGATGGAAGGAAGGAAAGTGTAGCCGATGCACACAAAACATCCTGCCACTATCACTGTGCACATACATTGTCAGCCAAAATCCAGACCAGCAAATGCTGTCTGTAGTTTTTACAGCCAAGTCAAACTTTCACCGATTACATTTTCTGGATGTAAATGGATGAGAGTTGTTTGATCCAGTGTATTACAAGCATTCATCTAAATTTCTTGTTATAGCTCCATTCTTTGGAGTAAACCCCCACCCTGCCTGTGTTCAATTAAGATCTAGACTCCACTCATATGCAGCATCATGAGATAACTAAGAGACAAAAAAAAAAAAAAAAAAAAACAGCAGAAACTGAAGTAAACCTAGACATTAATCTGATAGGCTCCACGCTTGGACATCTACAAACTGCACAACTGAAAATGACCTTTTGTGTGTTGTATGGGGCGAGGACACCAACAAAAGAAATGAATGACTGCTGCTAAGAAATATTAATAAACACTAGTGGTGAAATTAAAAAGCTTTTCTACTGGGTTTGCATGATTATATAGTCACTTGTCACAAGTGCAGCAACCAGGAGCTCAAAAATCATGGATGGAAGTTTCCTTGTAAACAGAAGAAAATAAAAGTTTATTATAGCCATGAGGTGAGAAAACCAGACGCCTACCATTTTTGTCTGCCCAAGCATTTCCGCCTGTGTCTCTGATGTCGAGTTTGAGGCGAACTTTGGGTAATGAATGATGGGGCCTCGCCACATTCACTAGATTCCAAGGAATCTGATAGGGTCTGTATTGATGACACAGATTCATCCTCCCATGCAAAGCTGGCAAGATCCAGGGAATCTGTCAAAAACAAATATTCAGGCCAATTACCCTAGACCACAGTCATTTTACTTCCAGTTTATATGAACCATGTTCTCAGCCAAATTACACCTTGTAAAGCTATTAATATGGATGACAACAATCAACACACTAGAAGCCTACTGCTAAAACAATAAATTTTAGACATCCACATGAGAAACATCTACTCAACAGCTCTGTCCTTCAAGAACCATATAATTTTGTTAGCATGCAATCTTTGTCCCTGAGAATCATCTATATCAATTAAAAAAAAACTTCTGTCATTTTTTTAGTTATATGATGAGACTATTTCTTTCTTTTTTAAAACAGAAATCCAGGCCGATAACAAGGTAATGCCATCTCGATCCATTTCGATCTTAATTGTCTGTATAAAATCCCCATTCATTTTTAAAACGCCACTTGTTACATCATGTAAATCCTATACAGCAGCCTTTTAAATGGAGGTTGCACAATTGGCCAAGGAAACTGGAAGGAATATGGCTGCTCATTGTAAATATGGCATCAATGAAAAATGTCTCTGTCTGGGAATGGTGCAAGTGAGGACAGGTTAGAAGGTATACATTCTCGTAGTGTGCTATGTTGCAGACTTAGCACTGTTCAGGTGAGATCAAAAGCAAAACAAATCACCACTGAGTTGGCAGCGAAGAACTTTGTGGGCGGTCCATCGTGGTGTTTCTGCTTTATGCGTTGAAAAAGACTATCAAGCAGCGCACAACCATATAATTTTTTTCACCTTAAAATCAAATTCATTTTATTTATGAATGAAGTTAAGAAACAAGAAATTTAGCCCATTTGTCTTCTAACCAAGAAATTACAGTAATATACAAATTAATTTTGAAGAAGTCATAAGTATACATTGTGGTCTTACCAGAGACATCGCTGCCATCCAGTGCATTTATAAGTATTGGTGACCAGTCTTCATGAAGGCCCACAGCATCACCGTAACTGTCGCTTGGTGATATGATGCAGTTCTCAGATTCCATCAGGCCTATGCCTAGAAATGCATCTTGAGGGGTGCTGAGTGTTTCCAGCGTGAAATCTTTTTGCCACCTGTATCTGAAAATACAAAGGGAGTTGCCAGTTTAGTTTACTTTATAAAATCAGACACCCTTTCACAAAATGTCGTTTCCAGATCAAACATCCTCTAGTGAAGATGCAATAAGTGCTCTGCCCTTTCTAAGCTAAAAGCTTGACTTACCTTTCCAAGTCTGTTTCTAAATCAATGTCTTCTGGTGTAAAGATGAAAATGTCTCCTACATCTTGGACCAAAGGGCCATCTGTGCACCAAGGACTGAAGGAGTAAAAACAAGCAAAAATTGTTATAAAAAACAAACTCTCAACACACTTTACATATCTACATGGATTGTAAACTGTTGAGATACCTAGAACTGCATTATATTACAGCGAGCGAAGAGTGAAACAATGTATATTTAACATGCCTAAGAACATGTCACTTCATATTCTTTTCCACACGTTTTGGCTGGATTTGCACATAGTCCTGACTTAGGATAAAAAATAAGATGAAAAATCTTGGTGTGTGCTATCATCACGAGGCAAGTGAAATCCAACAGTGCATGAGACACATCATACCCATCTTTTTGTTCATCAGATGTAGGACCAGCTGTTGCCATCTCTTCCTTGTGTGGATACGTGTTTTGTGAAGTTTGCCCTCAATTGTTACACTATGCCCAAAATTAAACCAAATAAGCATGGCCTCGCAGTGCAGAAACGTACACTTCATCGAAACATTATATAAAGATATCTATAATAAACAAATATAGAAATGACGATTCCAATAACCAGAAATATCAGCTAAAAACTTTTTTAGTGGACCCGAGGTTTTCGCTAAACCACCTTTTCTACATAAAAATGCATTTCATATAAAGATTTTATGACTAACTTTCATCCTTTTAGTTAGTTTTTTTTTTTTTTTGGGTCAGTAAAGGCAATCAAAACCAAATGAGAAATTAAGGGTCCACACAACAAGTTATTACTTAAAAAAGAAACGAAAGCCTAAGCAATGTTTAAAAAATCTCAGTAACATTTGTTTTTATGAGTCAGAATAATACCTGCAAAGCAAAATTTTCAGAAGTCAAGCTACACTTGTTTATAAATGCATGTATTTTCATTTTTAAATTTTGGGGTGGATGCCTTTAATAAACCCAGACACAATGGCTCATACTGACTACCTATGTAACTTAGGTTAGTAAAAGCTTTAGTTTATTTTTTATGTTGCCTAAGACTTTCTCTCAATATTGACAGTTAATGTCAAAACCCATACACTTTACACAGAATTAAAAAGCAACACTATTTTGAAGGGCTGCATTTTCCTAACTATAGGAATTACAAAAATAATACTGGTAGAAAAAATGCAGGATTTACTAAAGTTGCACGGAGAGCAAGAGTTTCTACACTTAACTGGCCTTTCTGCTATAAAGTATTGCTACAATTTTGCAAAGGATCATTACCTAATTCCCACCCATCTATAACTTCAAACATCAGTGAACAGCTAGCTAAAAGAACCTCCGTGACCCTAACAAATGCAGTGTCCCCCAGTTACAAGATTTGTTTCTTCATTCAGCCAGGTTGTTAAAATTCTCAGCCCCCTGCCACAGCTTATTCCACCCTACACACACTTCCCCATAACAGTAAGCTTACAGTCGTCAGAACCATCAGCTGCTGCCTAATACAACTACTGTCTGCCTTTAGCAAGATTTCTCAAGCGAACACCAATTTCCCCCAATAAAGAATATGGGAAGATCTTTTGCCCACAGGCTAATAAATAGGAGATAGCCCAGGTGCACAGTTAGTGCGAATGAAATACAGCCTGCTTAGGTATTTAGGTCAAATCAGTATGCTTAGAAATCATGACCCCCTCCAAACTTTAATTCCCCTGTGAGGATAAAGTCGCCCATTAGTGGCAGTTTTCAAGGACTTGCAAACAATGCTGCTGCCACAGCGTTTCTGTTCTCCCAATGTCTAAACATTCAGTCGATAAAAAATAAAGGCTGAGAGAAATTTGAATATGTACAAGTGGAATTCTGATAATCGCAAACATTACAAATGCGTTCTTTCCTTTGCTTACCTAAGCCTCCTTCAAACATTGAACAACAGAACCATTTAAGCTGAGTAAAATATTGTGAAGGATTGAAGGGAATTTCACTCCAGAGGATTTGCAAACTTATGTAAAATCCTAAAGTACAACCTAACTCACCTGTCCATGTTTTTTTAAAGGGTTAAAAAAAATAATTAAAAACTCTAATTCAGTGGGTCATGGGTCGTGAAACTGTTCACAAGTATGTATTTGTTTTGTTTATATGTACCGTATTTGCCGACTAATAAGATGCACCTTTTCCCAGAAAAAAGTATACAAAAATTACCCCGTGTCCAATATGCTGGTATCACCGATGGGAGGCCAAGTGCCGATGGTGTAAGGCTTGTCTCCCACGCCAGGCACTTTTGGTTGCACCAAAGGCCTCTGCGATAACACATTTGCACCACTGCCCCCCTCATAAAAAGACAGACAATACATGCTGGTGACAAAGGCCGGAACTCTAACTGTTACCACAGCAGGACTGATGCAATCGAGCTGCGCTCCCATTTGCTAACATCATTGGAACCTGCAGCTAAAAGACTCGGCCCACAGCGCCTGGGGCAGAGCACACTACAAGGACTGAACTGTGATTTCGGCCGGACGCACACTAGCCAGCTCGATTTTAGGAACTTGGGCACGAACACCACACAGCTGTTCTGATCAGAGGTGGAGTTAGATTTCTGTTTAGCTGTTGTGAATTCACTATATGTGCAGTTGTTCCCCGAAAAATCACTAAAATAATTTTCAATAAATGTATGATGAAATGAAATGTACTAAAACCCTTTTTTTCTGATATAATATACAATATAATGTTTCTGTTGCTTTTTAGTTCAGCGAACATTCACATTGATTTTTCTCCAATAATATTCATTTGAATTTATAATGATTAAACTTTTTTTTTGTAGTTTTAAATTTAATTTATGGAAGTGTAGCAGGGGGTAGCAGGTCTTTTGAGTATTAGAAAAAAGGTTCACAAGTCCAAAAAGGTTGGGAACCACTGCTCTAATTCATTAATTTTAATTACATTTATGGAATGTTTAATGTTGACCAATCTGATATACAGCTTTAAGCAGAATAATGATGTCTAACATAAGCCCTACAGAAAGATATCCCACTGCTTTACAATGAAATAAATACTATCCTCTGATAAAGTAGTAGATTCCAAATAGAAAATTTCTCTCACTAGAAACCATCAATGAAGAAAATGGTGTTTCAGACATCAGTCTGTGAAATGTGTTGGTGGTGCCTTTCATCTTGTAGAAACTGAGTTTCTCCTACAGAAATTCAAAAAAAAAAAAAAAACCCACCAATCTTCAGGACGTGAAACAATTTATTTACAACCAGAACTGGTTAATTGTAAGAAAAGTCTGAGACACGTCAATAGAAGGTCCAGCTGCCATGGGAGGTTCTGTAAGGCCAAGTGCTAGTATAACAAGGCTAAAGAATCCAATGAATGGCCTGCTGGTAAACCGATTTCCTGTTTGTCACAAACTGGCTTTGTCATGAGCTAATATCAGTCAAAATATAGCAGATGCCTACAATCTCAAGTTTGGCCACCCTCCATTCCATGTGCTGACCTGCCACCTACGCAGCCACTGCTGTACTCTGTGCCCCCCCCAACAGCACCTTAAATGTTTACTTACCCTATCCTAACAATAGCTTACAGGAAAAGACCGAGTGATATCAATGTGTGTAGTAGTGTGAAGAAGAGGAAACGCATTACTTTTATTATCACACAGAAAGCAGAAATATTACGAAAACTAGATAAGGATGCATCAGTACAGTACATAAACTTGCAGGACGGTAAGTTGAATTTATGCAAACAACAGTTTTTTTGGTTGTCCTGTGTTATCTATTCTTGCATTTATTGATGATTTTTAAAATATTCTTACTTACTAAAACCGTTTAAAAACTATTTTTACGCAAAATTACACTCCAGGAGTTCCATACAGCACAGGAATCAAAGCGGCCTGGTCCCAAGGTGCATGGATTTCTAGGAGTTGACTATATATATTTCATCTAGCAGATGAAAAACAGTCAGCATGAACTATGACAATTTTTGAAGTGAATAGCTGTTTCATTGTATTTTTCCAGAAAGTGTGAGGCTGGTAGCACATAACAAAAGTATTTTCCAATACTGGCAGTAACAAATCTGGAGATTGGATCAAAAGCCTTGTCAACCCCTGAATGTACAATTATCAAGCAGAGCACATTTAGAACAATGGAAGATATGGAATCAAATACAGTGAGTTATCTGGGCCCTACAGAACACAGGTGCAAGCCTGCTGAGCACCTAGGGAAGAATCTTGACAGCAGAGGGCGGGCCAAATGTCCAATGATAGATTCCTTAACCAGACACCTACAAACTCGCATGCTTGTCACGTATTCAAAACACCTTATGAACAGTTATTGAACATACAATACAGGTGTAAAAACACAAACACCCCCCCAATTATATTGTCACAGATCAATATCTTGCAGTTGTTGCATGACACTCAATAACCTTTCATTGTATGTAATTACACCAAGCCACTTTTTCATTTGATGTTAAGAGTACACAAAATATATGTCGGGCAACTTTAATTACTATTATTCACACATCAGATATATTTCACATGAAATTAAATAACTAAAAACTCAGAATTATTTTAATGAATAAATTAGAATACAGGCTAAATGTAAACCAGTATATACACCAGAATTTGAAAAAAAATTGATAGAAGGGCAATCCTCTGTACTTTGCAGGCAGAGGCTATGGCTTAGGCTCACCCTACCTGTTCGAGACACCTTACCGGTACTACCAAACCTCTCACATTTTTGAATGCACCAAAATTTCAATGATTATTCAAACCTTCCCAGCTTATTCCGTATTTTCCAGACAGTCTATGCTTTGTGAATCAACTTCAGCAGACCTTGAATTTGGTACGGTATAATTATAAAAATACAGGTAAATTTTGCACATTGTTGTAAACACTTGGTAGATGCTGCATCAACCTGCTGGGCTGGGTATAATGTCTGGTAAAACAGTTAAGCCCACCCTGCTATATACCATCACAAGTTTCAAGTGATAAATGTAATTCGCCAATTAAAATGTTCTACAAGCTACAACTTTTACATCAAGCACATCTTCACTTTCAGTTCTCAAACCGCAAATCTAGCCTTAGAATTATTAAAAACACTGCAATATAAAGACCTAGTACACGAGAGAGACTAGAGACGCGCTGATAATCAAAAAAGTTAATTGGCAAACTTCTTGAGAATTCTTGGCCAGCTCCTGCTCAGAAATCAGGCATCACCACAAGCAAGAAAATAAATAGCTACCACTGGGACAGGTGTGTACATGGAACTTCATGTGTCCAAATTGTATTCATTGGCCAATGAAAATTAGAGTAAAAAACGCTGTTGTTGTTGCCTATTTAACTGTTGACTGATCAGTAATTGCTAATTCAAGTAATTGCCCCATAAAACCCTAACAAGCTGAGCTATCTATCCAGCCAGGAAAACGAAAGGCACCCATTTGAAAGCCACCTTGATTCCGGACACCTGTGGGTCTCACCATGTAGCAAAGCCAGTTCACCTAGAAGTTATTCCTTAACCATTACCACTGTTGTTAAATTCTATGTCCAATGAAAAAGATTAAACAACTATACAGAAAGCATGGGCAAAGCACCACCCCATCTTTTGCTTTTAATTAACATAACCGACCAATCCAAGAATTATATTTTAACTTTTATTTAGGCATAACAATTTCACTACAACAATGTTATTTAAAGGCAACATGGTATTATTCACTGGTCATCGCTATAAAGATGTAGCAATTTGTAATCACATGGATAGCCATTGAAATTTCTTTAATTAACAAATAAAAAAACGACAAAAGCTCTTATTTTTCTGAGACCATTGCCAGGAACGTCTGCCAATTGGGTTAATGCACTTGCTCACCAATCACGTTCCATCTGTCCTTTCCAGTCCTAATTACACGTATAAAAATACCACCAAACTAACCAACCCTCTACCCAATCTCAAAATGGCTCCAATGCAGTCACACTACTCGCACACAGCAGGTTTTTAAAGCTACAAATTGTTCAGTTTGCGGAATAAAATGGTGGAAATGCGGCTGCACTTGGGAACTACGAGGTCAGCGAGAAATGTGCTGGGGGTATGGCATAAAGCAGAGATGTGGTACGGAGTGCAAAGAAAACCGGCAAATCATGACCACAAAGCCAGGTGGACCAACATGGCTTCAGTATTCGCATAGCCGAGTCTAAAAACCAAACAAATCGCAACTGAGTTGGGACTCGACCATTGTGAGGCTTCGGTTTCATGCACAGAAAAAGACCCCGG
Organism: Nautilus pompilius; assembly: GCA_018389105.1. NCBI lineage: Eukaryota > Metazoa > Mollusca > Cephalopoda > Nautilida > Nautilidae > Nautilus > Nautilus pompilius. Next base: position 893,097 of record JACATO010002441.1, read on the forward strand.
CGAACAGTTCAGCACGTTGAGCCCCTGCTTGGTCTAGCTGTGAACTCCAAATGTCGGACAACTTGAAACTGAGCTAAATATAGACTCGTACTAGCGAAAATGAAATTGAGAGTTGAATTTCTGAATAAGAGTGTGCTGTAATACCTCCAGATAAAACTGACATGCTTAGCTTTTAAACTAGGCAATCCAACACAGCACAAATACCCTGTAATCACCCGATGATCGCTGGTGCCATGCAGTTTGTTTCAAATCTCTCTCAAAGATTACAAATATGTTGGAAACCATTTCAACACCCTATTTATCTGGAAGATTATCCAGTCCCACAAAGTAGTTCAATGATATGCACAAACAGATGATTAATATTCATGAGCCTGGAAGTACCGTAGAAAGCGATGTGATATGACAGTGTCATGAAGGATTTGATGTACTGTTCAGACTGATTGAAAGTTTGGCTGATCTAGTCTAGTCTCATACTCCACATCAACTTGGGATGTCCATTTTAGTTCTGGAGCTAAGGTGAGCCAATGCAATCCACTTTAGCCTTATACAAACTTAAAAAAAAGAGAGAGCTTAGATCGCAATCAAGAATCCAATGTTCCATTAGTACGTCTTTTAGCAAGCTTAACTGCCATCTGGCTGCATAAGGCTACCATAATGATGACATTGTCGCATGCCTTGTGATTTTTACTACAGGTCTAAGAAAAAGAAAGGTAAAACATCCAAGGAAATCCATTGTAAAATGCCCAGGTTTTCCAGAGCCAGTGGGAAAACCCGATCATCTTTTAAACAAGAACCATGACAGCCTGCAGGGTGACAAAAAACAGAAAGAGGGTGGTGCCCCATTGAAACAAAGTTCCTGAATGTTCCAGCTTCCCCTTTGACCGGTGGCCACACTGTGCCGCCATCACTGTTTGTTGGGGTTTACCAACGACAACAAACTCTGATCCAATTTATTTCAGCAGTCGAAAAAACTTTCCTGAAGTCCCCCCCAACACGTTTACATTAAATAAAATCCTCTAAATGATAACAATGCCTTGCAGTGCAATTGTATTGAATCTGACCCCCACTGGGCCACAATGAACACCCATCTGAACTTCTTATAATCTAACTCAAACCCTTACCACACAACAAGAGTGTTCGATGAGCTAACTCTGGCCAGCGAGTCATCAAACCATGGCACATGGACTGCCTGGTGGAAGGGCTACATGGTTGGTTACACAATGGCCTAAGCACAGACTAAGACCAGATAACGACTATGAAAGCCAGGCAAAGGGCATTCCACATCAGTTCACCCAATGGTTGCAACCCAATCTGCACCAATTGAGCTGAAATTTGGTATGAATAATGCTTTTGAACAGCAAAGTTCAGATTAAAAATTTTAGCCAAATTGGTTCAGTAGTCTAGGAGATATGGCCATTTGAAATTTTAGGCTTTTCAACAAAAGCTGCTTTATGACAAAACTTCAAATGTGAATATCTCGGCAACCAGTGGACCAATTTTGATGTATTTGTTATCGTTGTAAAGGAAATTTGACAAAGAAACCGATTTTGGCATCATTTTTTGAAATCAAATGGGTTTTGGGGTTAATTACCTCTTGACTTATCCTTTGGCCTTGACCATGGCATTGATGACCTCGTGACCTTCAGTCAGAACGAAAGCTCAGATTGTCTTCTACAACATACCCAATAACCAGAGGCAACATCAATGAATCAAGATAGCTAATTTCCTCCAAATCTTGTAAATCTTCAGTTCTTCAAATACTCAACCAATCCTTGCTTTCCTGGACAGTCTTTGCACTGACCCATCATGCACTTTTCTGTTTCAGTAGAGCAAACACAGTGGTCCATCATATTATTTAGAGATGATTTCAACAAGACATCACCATTAGTTTGGGATTCTGATGATACTTGCAAACGCATACCGTGTGTTCCTGACGCTCCAGCAAGAACACACCACTTCGGTCGCAGTGAGGCAAATGTAGAAAAACCAATTTTATTTTCAGGGTTTGCTTCTTTCCAAGCTGAGTGCAATTCTTTTAGATTTGTTAATATCAGGCGTTTCTGATGTTTTTATCTGTCTCCATCTTTGCTCTTGACACTTACAAAGTCTTTCTTCCCATGCATGATGCAGCTGTAGTTGTCATGTTCATAAAATTCCATTACTTCACTTTTAATATTCTCTGAGAGTGCTTTGCCCTTATTTTAATCACACAGTCAAAGGATACCTTTGTCTGCTTTTTTTTCACCATGTAGTTTGTTGCACCAAATTCCTGCAATGTGCGTTGTATGGTGAAAGGTGAAAGTGTCAGAATTCGAACTCGTTCCCTCGTTCCTTGTAAGATTTAGATACTCATATTTTCTCTTCAACTCTTCCATTATTTTCTTGTACAGATGTAAGTCCTTTCTGAATCAGAACTTGTTAATAACACGTCATATGACAACTGGATTCTTCAGTGATCCAGATGCCACTGCAAGCCTTTTCTTCCCTGTAGATCACTTGCAGTGCGCTGGTAGCTGATGTACTTTCACTGGTGTCTCATCCAGGTTAACCAAAGCAAAATTCACTTAAATCAATGTAGATTCTTTTTCAGGTGAACTTAGCACCATTTCATGCTGATTTTCCTGTTGAATGTTTGAAGAATCGCTATCAATAGAATCAGCCTGTTCCTCTTTGTCAAGTCCTCATCCTCTATTGGTCCCTGAGCACTTTGCTTTATGTTTATGAAACAGACCAGGCATAATTTTTCTGCAGGTACAAACTGATTGTCTTTAATGAAGAGAATCTCATGGATAGTTCTCGTTCATGATGCGCACATATTGTTTTTATGCTCTGGGTTGAAATTTTTGTCTGCAGATGAAGTATTTCTATCTCCTCTTCGTCCTTCAATTTTCGCAATGTGGCAGATTTTACAAGATTCTTTTGGTGACGTTCACCAATGCAAGAAAAACTACAGTTACCCATGTTTGCAAATGTGCACGACGAATGATCTAATATACCTCATCTTGGGCAGATATCTTGTGGTATGGCCACAACAAGTCAAGGCAGGTCTGGACAGGTTTTACAGCTACTCAAGTTAAAACAATTACAGTGTTACAAGTAAGTCTGGGGAGAACTGAAAAAGGAACTACATATAGCTGAGAAATAGTAGTGTAAATTGGTCAGAACTTTCTATGCCAACAAGTCTGCCTATGATGGACAACCTTGGGAAGGTGTGGTATCCATTTTGCAGGTTGTTTCAATGTTTATTGTTAGTCTGGGCAATTAATTTTGTTGTCATAGGAAGGTCTGCTTGGGGATGCCTATTGTTGTTTTTGTAGACCCTCTACTCTATAAGTCAAAAATAGTTTGTTCTTCCGATAACCATGTGACCAGTGGTATGAAAGGAGCATCCTGCTACTTTCGCATGCTTTTCCTAGATTCCCATGTGGTCAGAACAGGTATAACTCAAAAGCCAAAAAGGCCTTCAATAGGAATCGCCATCATGGCAAGTGGATGGGTGACTTGCACTTAAATATCCCTGCAATAAAAAAACATTACCCCCCTCCAGTTATTGGATATGTTGTAGAAGACAGTCTGAGCTTTCATTATGACTGAAGGTCACGACGTTATCAATGCCAAAGGATAAGCCAAAAGGTAATTAACCCCAAACATCGTTAGATTACAAAAATGATGCCATAATCGGTTTCTTTGGCAAATTTCCTTTACAACAATGCCAAATATATTAAAATCGGTCTACTGGCTGCCTAGATATTCACATTTGAAGTTTTGCTATAACACATTTTTTGTCGAAAACCCCCAAATTTCAAATGGCCATATCTCCCAGACTACTGAACCAATTTGCCTAAAAATTCGCAAGCACTGTTTACTGGCCACGTGTATTAACTATGCCAAGTTTTTTGAAATTCGAAGATGGTCGGGTTACAAAAATCTTTTTTTTTTGGGTTATTTGACGTAGAATGATCCACAACAAAAAAATCTGATGTAACATAGTTAGGTCAACCGATGACCAAAAAAACCAAATGGATTGCTGGAAGCCCAGTGCCACTGACTGGAACCCTGAGGTTATATATACAGTTGTCCCCCGGTATTCGTGAGGGTTACGTTCATAGAGCACCTGTGAAGAGTGAAAAACCGTGAATATTGTACGTGGTCCATAAAAATGCCTATAAACATCAAAATATAACGTAAAATATAATAAAAATATATATAAGTAAATATATAATAATAATTTAATAAAAAATACAACACTCAGAGAAACATTCAAGATAGCTACACACGGTAAACTGAGATGATGCTGGGCAGCATCTGCCTGAGACAGCACCTCGTGGGCAGCAGCCAATCAGCAGCAAGGAGAAATGAATAACGCTCTCGGATTGGCTACTTTCAAACCTCCAGCCAATAGCTTTTATTTTATATTGATATTTTGCTGAATTTACGTTAGTATTTATATTACAAAATTAGTAAATTATATTGTTATTAATAATTTAGTGTTATAAAGCGTGAAAAAATATATATTGCCACGAAAACAGCCATTAAAAAATTGCGGAAGATATTTGCAATTCCACGAATATGCGGGGGTTTCCATGAACAATTATTAGTTAGGTTCTAAGGAAAATTCCTTGAATAACCGGGGCTGCTAATGCTGAACCGCAATTACGCGGGGTGAGGACTGTATATATATCTAAAAGCTATTTGAATGACCAATAGTATCTGCTCAATGCTATGCTACCCAAGTCCTGTTGTGTTTCCTACGCAGGTTCTTCAGAAACTGTTCTGTGCATTCAATCTGCTCTCTGACAAGAGGCAGCCTGCACAAGTTGGCTCACAAGATAGCCAGATTAAATGTTTGCTCACCTCAAGCTACATAGACAACTCAATTTGTATTGGTGCCCAAGAAAGATGCTTTCTGCCGCGAAAGTGTTTTGTGTCATACACCAAGAGTACAAAGACTGTGTCAAACAAATGTGACTGTGCGATAACAAAATCACCACCATTTTTGAATACATACAAGCACCAGTAAAAGTCAAGATACAGAAGGAAACTATGAGAATGCATCATCAGCATCTTGCAGAGAGAGAGGGTATTTCTCAATTCTCTGTTTGTTTAATGATTTCCCAAAGGAGTTGATCTCGCCTCAAATTTTAGAAATGCCAGTCTCTGCAAGGAGTGTTGAGCAGCATAGTACTGGATGATAGTCCTTCTTCCATTATTGAGATATCATGTTTTAGAATCAGATGAAATAAAAAAGGAACTTAACTTTCTGGAAGTGGTGCATAGAACAGCAGATGAAGACATTCCTAAAGTTTTACCAAACATTTTGAATACTACAGGAGATGACATAAAAGATGATTTTTTTTTTTAATGTAAAAACTGACGGTGAGCCTGCTATGGAGGATAGGGAATTTGTGCAGCTCCTGGAACAATATATTGGTCATCCAATTATCAGATTTCACCGCATTGCTCTCAACAAGTCTTTGTGCAAAATTTCAAAATTCCCAACTTGATGCTCGTCTCTGATGGCTACTGTTGTGAGGACTAACTTTTTCTTCTTTCTCCCCCAACCCTAATCCAGAGTTTAAAACCCTGCTGGAAGAAATGGACCGTGCATATACAGATGTTCCGCTTCATTGTGATATCTGCCAGCTTAGCAAAGATGCCTTGTTGGATCGTTCAGTAAAATGCCTTAATAACAAAGTAGTTTTTATCGTACCCTGAACTAGATGACAACAAGTGGCTCATCAAGAACACATTTCTGAGTGACTTCACACCTCACTTAAATTAACTTAATCTTTGCCTAAGGGGCCAAGGAAAACAGTCTTGCACCTGTACAAGAGCTCGAAAGCATTTGTTGCAGAACTTTGAATTTTATTCCAGGGATATTCATTCACACGTCTAACTTCCACTATTTTCCTCATCTCAAAGAGCTATTATTGCACTCCTCTGTTGATGTAAATAAGCAATTTTTTCATGTGAAAACTGAAACCAGGATTTGCAAAGGTTTCAAAATTCCCAACATTTCCATTCACCGTTAAGCCTGACCATTTCAACAAGGTTGATCACAAGACATGGCGTTGTTTCAGTGGAATCAACTTCAAGAACTGGGACTAAGCTTCACTTCCTGGGAAATTAAACCCGTTCAAAAACAGTCTTAGGGTCTACATGCCTTTGTGAGCAGACATTTTCATATGAAATGTTTCCTGTTCATGCAGCAGCCTGACAACTGATCGCTCAGAAAGCTGACTCTGGAAAAGTATATCTCACTAACTAGATACCAAGCCTTTAATCTAAGTGACAAACTTTTGAAGTGATATGTATAATAGTGTTAGTATATGCAACATTGCTATTAAAGAAAATGTATTGTCTCAATTGCTTTAAAATAGATATACATCCTGTATTTATTATATGCCTGCAGAGTCACTAACCTCTAAATTGGGGGGAACAATGTGCAATCCAGCACCGCAAAGAAGTTGCTGATCCTGTGAAAGAGTACACACTATATTTTTTTTAGTTTCAATCAAAATGCATAGCTTACAAATGGCTTGAAGCTGTCTCTAAATCCTCATCGGGGGGAAGCAGAATTAACTGAAAATGTGTAACTCTTTTAGTATGTAAAATTAACATCACCATCCGGTTTGCGTTCCGGAAAAATGCTAAAGGCTTTAAAAACCCAACCAAATGTGCACACAAAATAATGATTGTAGAATTAAGTGGTTCTAACTAATGTTTACTGACATAATTCATAACTTCTCCTTTAGCAGATAAACGACAGTAAACTTTCTCTGGTGAGCAGCCACTTGGAGGCTTCTGGTTTCTCTTGTATTGGTAATTAAGCAGGAAATGAAGAGAGCTGGGGGGGGGGGGGCGTTGACATGAGGCAGAGAGGGGGAGATAACTCGACGGACACGAAAGCCTGCCCTCGAATTCTGTAACAAAAGAATCGGTCCCTGGTACGAAATAAGCGCCCTCGTGGTCCCGGACGGTGGCGCGCGCGCGCCCCCCCACCACAGTCCAGATTACCAGAAGGGTCCTAGCACCGACCCGTCCATCGCGTTAGGTACATTTTGATGTATGTTCTTGTTTCCTTTAGGCACGACAGGGGACCCGACCCCACCCCTGCTTGTCATATCCGGGGGAGGGAGGGAGGGGATCTAAGTCTGAGCCCAACTACGCCAGAGTTCGCGCTAGTTCAGCTCCTTAAATTAGTGGACGGGGGGGGCCCAGTCACCCGAGCCTCCCAGGTAGGTTCAGACCGGCAATGACAATAGATTGGGAACTGGAAGGGAACCAGGTAGAAGTTAATTACGGAGGAACTGCCCGGTGGTAGTAAGGGGGGAGGAGGAGAGAGATGCCCCCTCCCCCCCCGGCCAGCAGTCCATGCTAATGAATCATCGTCCTCGTCTTATTATATCCGAAGACACAGCCACTACGATGGCCAAACTGGTCCCAGTCCCCTCCCCCCGGGGGGGTGGGTGGTGGTGGACGACCATATAAGCCTACAGGTGAGAGGAGCACCTGGCCGGCCGGCCGGCGAACAGCAGTCGCACGTGTCCGACTATCCGTCCGTGGGGAGGGGCCGCGGCCCGGAGGGACGAGGGAAGTTTTCCTCTTACCTCGCCATGACCGCCGTGTCCGCGATCATCTCGCCCTGGAGGAACTCGCTCGCGCCAGGCAGCCGACAAAGGAGAGATCGAACGCCTCGCCAAGGCGTCCAACGTGGAACAAACAAAAAAAATGCCGGGGGGTATACGTCATCAGTGACCCCTGACCCCCGACCCGGGGGGGGGGGAGCCCCGCGCGCATTTCATTGGATCAGGCCCTGCGCGAGCCTGGACCGGTTTAATGTTTCGTATGAGGAGAAAGCGATCGGCGAGAGCAAAACGGGCATTTTTAAAGGATCTGTGAAATATAAATTATAAACAGTCCGTTCCGGCATCAGCGCCGAGGGGCTGCGGGATCCTCTGGATGGAGATCTCTGGCTTTGTTGGATCCTTTCCCGCCATTTTAGTAACGTGGAACATAAAGAAATTTACGTGGCGCCCGAAACGAAACAATCACATTAGGGCGGCCCGCGGCTTTTAATCCCCCTTCCCATTACCACCATTGTTATTATTATTATTATTATTATTATCCATTTATTAAAGAAAAACCAAAATAAATAAAAGCAGCAAGAGAGCTGCATCAGTGATATATATATATATATTCCCACACGCACAGCCCTAGTTAGCTGTCGGGGGGGGCCCCTAACGTACAAACCGAGTACTAACAGGTGACATATAATTTGCATAATTCTGTTAAGTTAAATCTAAAACACTTTGGATGTCCGATGCAGTAATTTTTGGAAGGAAAAAACACTTTAAAAAATGTTTCGGCTTAATAAATGTACTTTTGTCTCGATTTAACTCTCTGAACAGCCAAATTAGATGTTTTCTTCTTTAAAAAATTCAAACATTTTTTTTTGTAGAATTTTTCCACGAAAAATACTCGGCTGTAGGTAGATTAATTAATAATCTAAACGCAGAAGCATAATTTCCTAAGCTTCTAGTTACTGTTGCAAATAAACCTATAATTATCATCAAAGGGAAATAACTCTACTAAATTTTTGAAAACGTATTAGGTAGTTTATTTTTTTTTAAATAAATACGTGTTGATCGCGTGATTGTTTACTTTTAATGTAAGTTTTTTTTTAAAAATTATGAATAAAAAATTATTTTTCCGTAATATTCGAACAGGTGGACTAAGCCTAGTTACCATGGTTCGCAGTCTGAGGTTTTTATTACTGCTGTCCACCAAATGAACGTCGGGAGATAAAGGGGAGATAATATTGAGATCATTGGTTTTTGCAGTATTCACGTATTACTGATCAATTGGCCGCTTTTGAGGAAAAGGAAGGAAGGAAACGCACGGGGAGGGCATAATCACCTTTATTAACGTATTAAAAAAATAAATAAACTTTTAAATTTCCAACCAAAAATGTTGTTTTTGGTTTATTAATATCTTATTTTCTATTCTGCTCTTTGAAATTTTATCGTGTTATTTCTTGTGCTTGGATTCTTTAACTAATAAAGTGTGGATTGAGCCATTAATTGGCACTAAAAGGAAGTCTAACATTAATAAATGTTTAATATACTCCGTGATTATTCATTATTAAGCTCTCTTGTCGGGAAAACAAGCGAGTTTGTGCGCGTCATAAAGGTGCAAGTTGATGCACAGGTGTGATGTTCACTACTCTTACTTCAAAAGGGGATCACACACAAAGATGTCGATCTCTGGTCTCTTACTTTCATGTGCATTTGAAGCTTTTTTCCTTCTCCTCGACTCCCTGTTCTGACTTTTCAGAACCAACAGACGGCATCTAACAACAGGGAAGCTAAAGGGTTAAGGTGTGTCGCGATGACGGAGCGAGTTACGGTTATGACGCTTGTGCGGTGTCAAGCTTCAACCCAGTCAGAGGGGTCACGCGAAGTCCCCATTTTAAATGTGGGAGAAAACCGAGGTACCTGGGGGCAGACAGCCCATGTGGACGGCTGCGGAGGAAGAGCGAGAGAAAACCCGGTCGGGGGGAGGAGGTATGTACGCCAAATTCGTTATTTGTAGCATCGAAACTGAATAAAAAATAGCAACAACGTATATTAAAACGATATGTATACCTCCGAAAGTTAGTCACCCCCATCGACCGGTGGAGGGTTGGCATCTCCATCAGTCTTTTCTGAGTCTACCCAACCAACCAACCAAATAAATAAACGCGTCTCTCTTAGAATCGAGTCGAAAATTTATTCCAAGCATCTTTATTTAATAACCCTCAAGATTTGATGCGATTTTCCAAGCAAATTCGAGGGGCTCAGAACCCATCCAAGAAAGATAATACGTTTAGTCATTTATATTATAAAAACAATTAGAGAGACGGCTCGAATAACAATATTAGTTACATGATAGAAGCCAGAATAGTGTGTCGGTGTCTGTGTTATTGCTCCCCGTCATAATTTCCCCTTTTTTGTGTTAAATCTCCCTCTAAAACATCCGGGGACTCAATTCTTAACGGGTATTATATATATACTATCCTACATGGATTAAAAAAAAAAAAATCCTAGTTGGACTTAAATATAATGACCACATCCTTTACATACTCCAGCATGAAATTAGGGGGTCAACCGATTTCCTAGGATGGATACCACAATAAGGTCGATCAAGGTTCTGATCGCTGTTCTATACAGGAGCGGCAATGGTCAGAAGCATGCGATTCTACCAAACGCCCTTCTATTCATCTTCGTAGTCAGGAGATATGTTTCTGACGGATCAGCTTATCTCGTACAGTAACCAGAGCAAATAAATGATAGCAGCTTGTAGGCAACTTCATAGTCACAATCTAGGAATACTAATAATCTGCACCCTCCAACCAAGTGAGGCGTACGAACAACAATCTTCCAAGCCAATAATCAGTATATATATAATACACTTTCCTCAGAGGAACAGGGGGGTTTCCTCTGTACGGTATGTTGCCAAAAAGTGTTCATATTCCAGTTGAAGACCTAAATACTGGGAGAAACCTAAAAGGACATTACACGTACAACATCGTAGGTTGTCAGGAACTGACGTGTGCAAATCATTTCTACCACTTAATCTGAGCATATCTTTACACCAGTTCTTCTACCTGCAGCATTTAACAGCTGCTGCTTCCCGGTGTCATTGCTAGGATTGGCCGGCTCACGGAAATCGCCATCTTTGCCAGTGTTTTCTCTCTCCAAAATGACCTACAAAGAGCGACCAACCGATTTGGTCTGGCTGGAGAACTAGCATTGTGCTCATTACTCGCATGCTGTGGCCTGTACGATATCCGGACTTTCAAATCCGATTGAACACGTTAAAAGCATCCCAAATGAGCAACAATGCCTCGAACTGGAGGGGATTGTGGTTGACACCACGGCACATTTGGAAAGCGTTTTCTGTCACAGTCTCTGATCATTTTGGGGAGATTTCAGAATATTAAGGTCCTCCTCCACGCCTCGAGCAAACGCAGAATCACTCGCCGCTTTTCACATTAAGCAGATATTCTTCCATAAAACTAATCAGTTCTACGAAAAATCGCAGATGAATGCCATTTGTTTATCATCCAGACAGAAAATACCACTGCGGCAGTGGCCCTTATCTACATGGTTTGTTAAATCTTAAATTCAAGAATTACATGATGCTAAAGAGAAAAATCGCGGCAAAAAAATAAAGGATAATTTACATATTTATTATTTTTTTTAAAAAAATAGTTTTAGTTGGGTATTTTCAGCCCGAGTACACAAGATCGCCATACACCAACAAACAGGCAGGCGGGCTGTAGGACCCCTTGAAAGCAAAACTAACTGAACAGATAATCTGTCCTACATCATCACTTGTCAGATCAGAAACGATGGCTTGCCCCCACACCATTAGAGAAATCACCCGCCGCTGAGGGGAGCGCCCGCAATGAAAAGACGAACACAAGGATTTCATGATTTTTATTCTAGTATTAAAAATGCTCAGCTGAAGAGCCATACAATATAGATCTGTCTCTCTAAGCCTGAGGCCTCTGAAACACAAATCAATCTTATCTGGTGGTGATAAAACTGCACATAGGATTCCATATTTAGCACAGTATTAAACCAACTAACAACAACAAACCCTTTTAATTAATCCACTGTGCTTTCAAGTATTTTCACTTTCAAAATGCTAAAACATAAAAACCCCTGATTTACTGATCGATAGGCTAGGTTCTGCACATGAGAAGAACGCACCTGGCACCGAGGAGGAAGAGTATGAAATCCACTTGTGGTGGAAACAAAGTACAATTTTTTAAAAAGAAAACCACACTGACCGATTATGCATATATCAGTTTCTATCCTTTTACCCATTCAGAACTGGCATCCAGGGTGGAGACAATTATTCTAAAATTAATATTCTGATCCCTCTTATACTCGATAATTGTTTCCATTTAGAAAGTCTTAAAATGACTTTAGGGAAATTTTGGCATTAGGCACCATCCCATCATTCATCTTTCTTCCTAGGGCAGAAACCAACCATTTATGCATTTTTGTAATTATAAATCTTTTTGAAAGAAATTTAAATAATTTGAAAATAAGCCCTCATAGAATACCATCAAAAGGTGTGCTATTATCTCTGTGACTAATAATTCTCCTTCCTTCAGCTGTGCCTGAAGTAAAAGAACAAGCCATTTGGTGATTATACAGCAAATATAATACAAAGTTGATTGATGAGCACAGCATGACTAACATACACTGTTGTTTAATCTGAAAGTGAAATTAGCAGAATTAGGGTTACCAAACTGAGCTGAAACAACACTGACAAAATTCAAAATACATGCCTGATAAATACATTTATTGAACACTGATGTATCGTCTAAAGAGTAAAACCCCTGGACTGATACAAAAACAGACAAGTAGGTTGTTCAACAGCAGCCTTATGCATCAGTATTCAGAAAAGCTTCTTCTGTAAACCATTTTTTTTATTTAATGAAACAATTATAATACCTGTATACAGTTTTCTCGTTTCAAAATGAGAGAGAGAGAGTGTTTTGGCAACAGAAATATGGACAAAAGCAATAAAACAAACACTGTATTTTAACATTTTTCTTGCCAATATGAGTTTTATAGCATACTTAAGTCTTTGCTGTTAACACCTGATGTCACACCAGATTCATGGTGGTTTTATAAGTAATCTTTCATTTGAAAAAAAAAATACATTATCTTACTAAAACCAGCTGGTCCGGTTGGGAAATAACAGATTTCAGGTTCGTTCCCTTGGGTAGTAGAGCAAGATTCGAGGTGGTTAGGTTTGTGTTATTGATGGGGATCATAAGAAGAGAAATTGTGCTCAAGGGAAGGGAGATGTTTCACAGAACACATGTAAATTGGAGGCAAAGGAATGGAACAGGATTTTATCAGGATTACGCTGATTTTCCTCCAGGCTAACAGTTAAAAGATAATAAAACAATTAGATATAACAAAGTGGGGGGGAGGGGTTATCATCATGTGTATGACTAAAAAACACAAAACCAACAATCACTAACTTTTGCAGTTTCTCTTAGCTCTGAAATAAATGATGATACAAGGTTCTCAAGTGATCCACTTAATAAGCAAAAATAAAGTTTAATAAAATTTTATACAAAAGATGTTTTAGAGTTACTCAGATTAATGCCAACCCCAGGGTATTACTTCATCCTATCAGTAGAATCCAACAATTTGTTCTTTGCCTTATTAGTTGTAAAGATAAACTGAATGCAGCCATGGTTACAATGTCACCATGACATCACCACTATGCTAAATCCACAAGTTATTTTCAGATATATTTGACCACTAACATTTTAAATAGTTGTTGAAAAAATAGTCAGTTAACTTAATCTGAAATATGATTTTTAAATTGAGAGAGAGATTTGTTAAGGTAGGGTCTGCTAAAAGACAGACAAAGGACAGGAATTCTATTTAATAAGCAAAGACCTAAGCAAGAAGCTGGAAGCTTTTATTTTTATTTTGAATGAAACCGTCTGGAATGGAATTCAACCTCTGATTCAAAGCCAGCAATACAGGAGGTACAGATACATTTCTTAAGCTTTTAAAAATTGCCCTATTTAATGGCAATCAGAGTGAGGAAAATCTACAATGACCACAAACAAGTCTACTCACTGAAAGTTTACTGGCTGTATTTGCAAGCATACTCAAATTGAAGAATTTTCTAGCTCGAGACACATTCATAAAGCAGTCCCATCCATCTGTAATTAGCATGACAAAGATATTGAGCACTCATTTATTGAAAGGTTCAAGATATCATGTTCAGTCTGAGTTACCCAGTGTCTATTTGGAAAACTGTATGCTTGCTCCCTGAGCTTATATTTTTCTAGTAGTGCACACCAACATGTGACAATCTGGTCAATACAAAATCAAACTACTATTGTATTTCAATTATTTTTTCTTTAAAGGTTTTAATCAATTTTTAAAATCATCCAGCACATTAAAAAAAGAGTCTCCCTAATGCTAAAGAGGTCTGTAAAAACAAGGTCTGCTCCCTAACTGGAAGCGGAGAAAGAGATTAATAATAAGGACTGAGTATATAATTAACTGTTCAGCCGTCAAACACCAACTTCCTTCTAGCAGGTGAGCAAGTAAAGAACATAAATGTGTGATGTGAATCAGACTGGAGATAATTTGGTGAGGGTTCATTCACTGGTTTCTCTCTGGATTTTACCTCCATCAGGGGATCCAGCAAACAATGTTTCTTTACATATCACAAGCATGGTTCTGCATCAAACAATTTCTTCAAGTACTTGCAAAAATTAGATACAGAAGAGGTGCAAGGATATTTATAAACAAGTCAACAGTACACAAGTACATGCCGTCTCTGACAGATAAGGACAGCGACCAACTTCACCTGATGTTGGAGAAAATGGAATGGTGAAAGCAGGAATCTTGAGATAAGAAAGAACGTGTTGTACTAAAACTAAAATAGTCTCATGTTTGCCTACACTGTCATTTAACAGCAGACTCCTTGCTGTTACTTTAAGGCTCCCAGCACCACTGAATAAAAACATTAAAAAAAAAAATAAACAAACACAGAATAGGCCTTGTAAAGTGAACATCCACTCTTACCCTAGAAATATAGCCGTCATGTGGAACCAACAAAGTTAAAGCACAAACACACACACTCTTTTCTTGTCAGGTCCATCAGTGGTCTTTTTTCTCTCTTTCTTTCTGTTTCCCCATAAAAAGGGCAGTTTTCTCCAGTCCTTCCTGCTATTTTTTGTAGTTCCTGCCATTTTTTGACTCTGTTTGAGGTTTTGAAAGTTTAGAAGTGATGGTGAAGCAATAGATATTGAGGTATCGACTGATCTGAAGACTTAGCTTGTGCGCGTATCTGAGCAGATTGTATGTACAGTACAGCTGAAAGAGAGAGAGAGAGAGAGAGGTGTTTTAATAAATCACCCTGCCATCAATAGTAGCAGGACTTCTGTGACAACTACAGGGGACAGCTAGCTACTATGTTAACTCATAGTACAGTAAATCGCCAAAATACTAACACAGCTTCTGTTTTTCCCTAAATTACTTGCAATGAGGCTAAAGTTCAAACAATTAAAAAAATAAATAAAAGAAACACTGATTCCACAAAATAAAAGATACCAAAATTAGCAAAAATGGCAGAGATGACAATCAAACTTTAAGAAATACCTGTACAGACAAATGAATGTAGCACATTTAAGTTATAGGAAATGAGTACCTTTTGAAAATTATCAAGTAATGAGCATTAAGTAAATTATAGACAGGTCTGTTAACTACATGATGTAGGTAAATCATAAGACTCATAATATCAGTCAATCCTACAAATTATAGAATCTAGACAGAAATTTTGAAATTATGGGGAAATGCAGCTCAGTAGCTTCATCACATAAATTTTAAGACAATTCAGGACCAAGCTATAAATATACAGAATAATAAACATATCAAGGAAATGAAAAGTTTATTTTTTTTAATACATATGACAAGTAAATAAGCACCCAAGTCTGAAAGAACACCTCTGTATATTCTGGAACAACACAGAGTACTGGCAAACTGGGAATACTGTGATGTAGCCCTTTGCCTAAAATGCAAGGCAGCAATGTCCTGACACACTGTGTGGATATCAGCCATCTTGGTCAACAGCCCATTCTTGGTGCAAAATGTATATTAAGGAATTCCAAAAATTTGGTTTAAGGGAACACTTGTAGAGATCAGTTGAAGGCGGCCATGTATGCTCCAAGGGATTTATGTCAGGTGATTGACTAGGCTGCAGCAAGCCATCTTTTATCAAAAAAAAAATATATATTGCCTTCTTTAGACAGATAACTACTAGTATAAACATGCAAACCCAAATTGCACCCAAAACCATGACAGACAATCTGAAATGTTTTCTTCTGGCTTTTAGATGAATCTGTGAAAATTTCCGCTTGACAGCACCACACCCAGACATGAACACTATCCAAGAACTATGGAAACCTGGATTCACTGATAAAATTGAGCGTGCTCCGATAAGGTAGGAGAGCCTAGTAGCATCTGCAGTCAATGACTTGGTTTGGCTGCTCTTTCATTGTATCCCATGTTGTGGAGTTAGTGCCTGATGATTTTCTTGGATACTTGGACATTCTGCTACATGTGCAGCATTTGGATTCCACTCTCTCCTACACTGCCCTGTTGGGTTTGGGTGTCAATAACGCACATGGACAGTTGTCATTGGCTACTCTTGAATTGACCAATCTTGGTTAACAGTCAAAAGAATGCCCAATGCCATGTTGATTTCCTGAGGCTGGTTTAGAACAATAGATTCTTAATAATCAGCCTTATTTTAATTAAGAGTTGACTTTTTAAAAAAATATTTTATAATCTTCAGTTAGACATGGATTCGCATCATATTTGGTTTTACCAGTATAACAAGTTAAGTAAATATACTAATTCTGCCTGTCTATCTTAAAATGTTGAATTTCACATGGTTTGGGAGCTGGTGTTGGTAAGAAAAAATGCTATGTACGACACAAACCCAACCAAGGCGTAAACACTATGGAAGAGTTGCATTTCTAAACTTTATGAATGTAATTTTTACTAAAATTAAAGTGTGTATCAGCAAAGTTCGACATCTATCAGTCATAGCTAAGGCAGTTTGTTTCCTATCAAGAAACTTTCAGTGATGGTGGACACAAACACACAAAATTGTTTTCTTTTTAAGCTGAACATAGAAGGAAAAAAAAAAAAAATCACAAAGATGAAGACATCAGCAACCACTTACACAACAAAGCCAGAGGACTAAATACTCATTGATGACACAGTCGAAGTACTGGTTCAGACACAGAGACAATGGTCCTAGGAATGTTTTATCCAGTAAATCCATTTCACTTTTTGTCATGTGGGCAATCTAGAAAAGGGGAGAAACAAGAATAACACAGGTTAACTTTTTTTCCCCATTAGGTAAATGCCACTCAGTAATTAAAACCCACCAAGAACAGCAAAGATAATCCTCATTAACTACCTGAACAAAGTAGAATGTTTCATTAAAACTTTTCAGTTTTTTTCTAATACACCCTAATGCTTCATAACTGCACCGGATGCTAAGGCGACTCAAAGTTCTCACATAGAGAAAGGTGTTTGGCAAGGAGAGCCACAAGGGGCGTGTGCCGGAGACGCTATAGAAATCGTGTGATACAGCGCAGTCTGGCTGGCCTGACACTTGACACAGGTTCATCATTCTACCAAGAATCAAAATGGCACTCATGCTCAAGGTAGCTTAACCAGCACACAAGTGCATGCTGACCACCCTGATCAGAGAGAGATATGCAACAACTGCCACATCATGTAAGGGATGTTGCCAGGCTCATCAAAGACAAAACAAACAAACCAACCCACTGACAATGGAAATGAGTAGCATTATTTTTCACCAGGAAAATTCAATTTTTTCTCATTCACACACAGCCAGGTTTTGTGTCAAATATCTTCCGTCTATCTGGCTCCACAAAAGATTCTCTTAGTGGAAAACACTTCAAAACCAACAAGGAAGTTAAACATCAAGTCTTATAGCACCGGTGTCAGGTCTCTTGTTAAATGATAGAACTGTAACATTTTTGTTTAAATATAATATTCTGAAGTTTACACACTCGCATAGTACATGATTTTAAAATATCGTGCCAATTCTTCTTTGGATTTTTTTTTTACTATGGGTGATAGACTAATAACTATGATCAATTTCAGTTAGCCACTAGTAAGATCCTACTCAGGTTGAATGCTGTGGCTCCATCTTTCTGAAATGGTGTGTCCTGTGGCCCACGTAAAACTGAGACAGAGTAAAAAAGTAGGGAATCCTTTTAACTACACCTGACAACTTATGACCCAAGTAACTTTGCAAATTCTTACAAACTTTTTCCCTTGGAAAACTATCATCCTTTATTTAAAAAAAAAAAAAAAAAGCTAGTTAGTTTCCAAATAAATTTCTATACCCTAATCTCCGCAGTTAGTTTTTCTTTTAATCTTTCCACTCTGTTATAGAGTTTATCCATTAAAAGAAAAACATTTGAACCGAATCATTTATAGACAAATTTTTAAACCTCCCCTATTATGTTGAGATTTTGGTCACATCTAAAATGTTCTGGCCTGATTTTATCATTATTAAAAGACTGTTAATGGCACAAGCATTAAACTGGTACTGTTATACAGAGGAAAGTCTTAAGCTGTGGGACACGTTCCATTTGCTTCCACAGGTGGCACGTTTAGAGGGAAAACATGGCAGACTGCAGGCTGACTGTGCATCAGAAAACCAAGCTAAGTGGTTCATCGAAACAGTCAGTTAGCGGCAGTGATGGAGAAAGTACAGGAAGGAGTCCACTACCCACCGAGCTCAAAGTGTTCGTCTGGAGAGAGACAAAGTGGACTAACCAAACACTGCCAGCCTAATTTGATCACCAATAAAATCAGGGAGGATATTCGGTATAGGACGATTGATAGTCTCCAAAAGAAATCATTGCAGCATCTGCCAATGGAGTTAAGTACATCAAAAACAACCAACTGGAGCATTCCCAACTCAGTGGCAGGGTAATCTCAAACCATTTCCCTGCATGCTTTGATGTAAGCTTCCCCGACCAACAGCCCAGACCTCAATCTGAATCTTCTCATAGTAGTAATGTTAACTTAAGGAGCAAGTCTCGGAGATGGACCCCAAAACTCTTGATAACTTGAAAATAGCAATCCAGAATGGACATGCTGCATGAACCAAGACATTCTGGGCATGTGTCAGGATTAATCAGAATGGTGGTTCATATTACATGAAAATAACTTTAGACTTTTCCCTGTATAGCAGTGCTAGTTTTGTTTGTATAATTAATATATTTTTAATAACAAACATATAAAATCATGGCATTTTATCTGGAATATCATGCAGTGTTTCACATCATTATTTTTGTATAAGATCAGTACTAGATAAACTAGACACGTTAAATTTGTTTATTTCTTGTTTGTTGTGCATGACCCTCAACTAGGAAAAGTCACAAAAATCTTAGAACTTTTAAGCTTGGTGAAAACTGGTGTTGGGCCAGATAGATGCAAGAGGGTTAAAGAAAAAAAATGATGATTTGAGATAAGCTTCTTAAAGGAATAGATTCTGGATTTTCAGCTTTCTGAGAAAGCACAAGACTAAAATGACAACACTTACAACTAATTTATTAGTAACTTTTGCTGCAACCATCCCAAAAGTGATGATGTAAAGACATGGGTTTCGCTCATAGATGTGTGTTGGAGATTTCCAGTAAATAACTAATGCCAATCCAATGACAATGGTGATAGGAAGCATGGGGAAGATTGTGCTGGTACCCTGGAAGAAAAAGAAAAAAAAGAAGAGAGTCAGAAGCAAAACTCCAATCTTGATCAACATCAGCCCCAGATGAGCGGAGAGATTTCGTCAACCTCCGTCAGCTGGATTATCTCCAGTACACAGGTTTTATTTGGCTCTCTTTAATAGGTTATTGGATGCATTTTTAATAAATTTTTTTATTTTGTTATCTGAAACTTCAACAAGATATAGAAAAAAAATACATGAAAAAATTTCTACTATATGAACTGTTGGCATTCAGAATATTCTTGAAATACATGATTTTAATTTACCAGATAAAAGCCATTTTCAGATCAAAACGACGTTGGTTCCTAAAGTAAAGTCCCATGTATCTGATTCTGCATGGATGTGAGGAATCAGTGCACATCTGCCAGGCAGTCAAGACAGGTAACATGCACACAAGTTAGTGGGAGTAAAGCCCTTACTTACACAAAGTCCCCCAATGAAGAGAAATGGTTATCAATCTACTCATTATGAGCATTAGTAATTTGTTTCACCTTTTACTATGGACTTTCAAATGAAACCATCTGTTAAATTATTCCCAACACCCTCTGGGTTTCACTTGAACGTCCCTTACATTACTTAAAGAACATCACTCAATAATTAACTTAGCTGGAATCTTAGCTAGTGCGTCCTATAAAATGTTGCACTGGTACACAGGAGTGGGGCACAAAAGCTCTTCTCATAGTCACCAAGTTAAACGAGAGACTAAAGTCAATCCTCTGTTTCACAGAACAGAAAGGAAAAGCTGGCTGGTCTCAGAAACCACATTGCGCAGTACTTCTGTAGACTGGGTGGTCATCTCGATGTGCAACACATCCACACTTTTGTTAACGTGTCCCATTTCTGAACAAACCCGCAAGCAGTAGTAACTTTATCAAACCACTGTAAATGATGATTAATAGTAGTATTTTTACGTGTATTTGCACTGACATCTCTTGTGAAGTGTTCTGATCTGAAGATAAACTCTATTAAAGTTAGCCTGCACTATGAAAAGAAAAAAAGGCTAAAAATCTTATAATACTGAGATTAATGCATTTTAAAAATGTGATAATCATAGACAAATGGATGGTTTAGTTAAGGTACCACCAATCAAGTAGTTTTACTTACCCATATACATAAAAAAATATAATCCTGCTTTACATAATAAGCTCCATGATAAATTTGTTTA
The DNA here is from genome assembly GCA_018389105.1 of Nautilus pompilius. NCBI lineage: Eukaryota > Metazoa > Mollusca > Cephalopoda > Nautilida > Nautilidae > Nautilus > Nautilus pompilius. Next base: position 913,642 of record JACATO010002441.1, read on the forward strand.
AGATAGGACAATTGTAACAAATTGAGCAGCCAGTCAGTTGTGGGAAAAAACAGCTTCATTTATGAGATAAGGGGCCTGATTAACCCATGTATGCAAAAACTACAGCAAGAGATAACTAATGCAGCAACTTTAAGGGATATTCCCAAGATAGAAATGAAAAATATAACCCAAAGATGCCTATTTGGGCAAAATGACAGAAAAGTGTGTGCAGCTTATTTTCTTGGTAATAGCATCATCATGTAGCCATTACAATGGCACCATTCCATCCTGGTGTTTGGACTGCTTCAGTAGCTGCCTACAAAAACAAAAGTCTCCCTTTCTACAGATCCAAGCATGTCAACACCACCACCACCACCACAAGATAAACTCTTCAACTGCAGCCAAGTGTGGAACAGACAAAAATTACAACAGCTTCAGAGATGCTAAGTAACCATTTTTCATTCCAGTGTTTTAGAGTTGGGGGGGCTACTGGTGGCAATGACTGTGAACTCACCAAGTGATCAAACCTAAAGGAAGATATATCAGCAACACACACACACAAAAAAAAAAAAAAAAAAAAAAAAAAAAAAAAAAAGAATAGGGCTCAGCTTTTGATGTCTATTTTACACTTCTTGCTACACATGTTGTGGATCTATTTACCCTGTACACTCTTGTTTCCTTCCATTTCTAATCAAAAACTAAATGGCAGTATTCAGTATTGTGGAAGGGTTTCAAAGTGTTCTGATCCCAAGAAACAGCTAGATCTCTTTAGGTCAGGTATCAACTGTGTACTGTTTAAAAATCTTCACAAATTGTGGACGTATCTAAACATCTACAGCAGACCAGAACAGAACAGCAGCAACAGGCACTGTGTAACAATTCTTCTTCCCCAGTCAGCCTATTTGCCAATTTCACCTGCCTATGGCTAAACTACACCTGAAGGCAACTTCAAAATAGCCAAGCCAAATAAAAACTCAACTGATGTCTAAAAAATACATTTATTCGCCTGTACCTAAATTGCTTAGTTGTTATAATAATGCTTTCTGACAATGAAATAAAATTTCCAAAGACTTTTTTTTTTTTAGCATTTGAGTATAAATACAAATAAACTTTTGGTCAAGTTAGACTTGTAACTTTATTAGATTGTCAAAAATATGGCTTTGCTTCAGAGACTGACTGACTTATCTACTAACCATCTCACATTCACCTTGCCAGTACAGGGCTAAACAAGTTGGTCAACCAAAATTCAAGGAGAAGCACATCATAATACATTAATCCAAATAAAAAACATAGCCTAACTTTAAGATTCATAATGGACCATAAACATAATAACAGTGAATTGTAGCTAAACAGGTGTTTTTTCAGAATTAAATTATCCCAATTTACTTCTACCAGCTCCTTCCAGTACACAAGAAAGGAACGAGCAGCAAAGATTTCCTTAAATGTACCACTGTTAAACATGTTTTGGCAGGCCCAGCATGTCTTGTATCAATTTTTATGATGATTCATTAGAATATTTAATAATCAGACTACAAATAGTTTTGTCAGCTCTGGTTGGCTTAGTCACTTTTGATTGAAGAGCCATTTCCCCAGCATTATAAAAATCTAATTTACCTGAACTGGTCTACTATATTGCAGATACTGTTTATCCACATCACATCTAAAAATGAAGAGTTCTAGTAGTAGGGACTTCTGATAGGTTGGTTAGGCTGACTGAAGTCAGTGTGCGCGCCAGGTACTTTTGTCTTGGCTGCAGTTTCCAGTGTCACACATCCACCTTCCCATCCAACTACTGTTTCAGGCTGTGACCTATAGGTGGTCTGGTGCAGCAGAAAAATACTAATGTATAGCTTCATTAGCACAGAAAGGGTAATTATCCTGTGATCACGAGTGAGTGAAATTAATTAATTTTTCAGAAAGTTGCATATGGCAAGCCTCACTAGATAATTATCTAGTATAACAGCAAGGCTTTAGATAAGTGCTAGATTTACATTTACTTCACAACTGTTATTTCACTGAATGTTTTAACAGACCAGTTCTCCTAGTTCTTTTCTGGGAAATGTACAGATAAGGAAATTTGAGGACCTTTAAGTTTATTTATTTGATTCTAGGACATGTCAAAAACTGAGAGAACCCTGGAATAATATACTGTGATTTTATACATCATTTCACTCATTTAATGAAAAAAAAATTTTTTTTCTCTTTTTTAAAAGTCTAAACTGCAACTTCTTTTTTTTTTGGAACCTCAAAGAATTTACATGCAACAAGTCATCAGAAACATGTGGCTTATCAAAGATAAATATCTATTTGCTTTTATAAAACGCATGTTATTTATTTATGCAAAAAATCATTAAGTGGCTGTTCTTTATTATTTATACTAAGATTTGATCTATACGCAATTGAATTTCCATTGTAATTTAGATATTCTACAATTCGGAAAATATGGTATATCCCAGCACAAATTTAATTAATTTGTTCAATATGCTAATTATGTAAAACTCACTAATCTTTATCCAATGGTATTTTGTGATATGATTTCAAGGCCATAAAGTCAAGAGAGACAGACAGAAACACTGAAGCGTATCATATCGTTGAAAAATTCATCAGAAGCGGAAGCTGAGCTGTAAAAGGAATTGAGAACTACTCGGTTATATCTCTACCTGAAAACAAAAGGACAGATTATTACAGTGGTTAATATCTGCTCTGTAGATGTTAGGTGGGAAAACAATTTTGCTGACAATGTTGTTGCAGAACATTGACGAAGCTATGTTAATTAATGGTAGTGGATAACAAATGCAAGGAAATTCCATACCAAAACTATAAACAAATAAGGAAACAGGGTGAGCTGTTAGAAAGTAAATCAGAGAAAGACCATTTTTCACGACCTTTATGCACCCCCCCACTTTAAAAAAGTGGTTAGCTGAATAGTGAGTATCTCTCAAATGTGAGCCAAATAAAAGCAAAAATTTTCACGGACCCCTCAAGCTCTGGGTTGGAAGCAGCATGCATTAAAATCTAGGCCTAAAAAGAAAAAAATATATATCAAAACATTACACAAAAGTAAACTTTCAGGACCAAAACAAAAGCTAGTGTATAACATCTTAGATTTAAGGAAAATTTTCAAACAGTAGTGACTTCCCAACCGCAGAGACGTGCATGTGCCCAATTGTGAAGGTTGACACAGAAAAATAAATTATTTGCCATGTGCAGCAACGTTTTAAGTTAACTCTTAAATTTCTAATGTATACTGAAGATGTCCCATGATGTGCATGAACAGAAACTGGGAAATTTAAATACCAAGGTTACGCTGTTCAGAAGTGGCACAAGCTCTTGTAATCACCAGTACACCCGTGCAGCATGTGTTACACAATGAAACAATAAAAAAAATATAGCCAAACAGCTGGGGAAAAGCTTTTAGTCAGTGACATGCAGAATACAGAATTAACAGCATGAAACCTGACACGATAACAAAACCCAGCAAACAACTCTTTGGTTAGTTGGCCAGAGCAGAAATTCGGAGAGGTTTTTTTTGTGTTACATACCTTCGAAGATCTACTAGCGTCTCTTCTTGCATCTGCATTAACTTGCACATTTCTCTCCATTATTCTGGCCTCTTGCCCATATATAGATCCCATCCCAGGCTTCTGGAAGAATGAACGAGTGTAGTATAGGCAGATTGTGCAAGCAAGAGGGTATGCATCAGAGAGCGAGAGATATAGAGCGAGCGAGAGAGAGAGAGAGAGAGGAGAGAGAGAGAGAGAACAGATAAGCACAGAAAGAGAAGCCAAACTGCCATGATCACAGAGAAGAGAAACAATAGCAATAACAATGACCTGAACCTTGAGATAGCAGAGAAGCTAAAAATGGCCGACCAAGACATAACACACGAGTGGCTATCAGAATAGCCCAAGCCCACCATACAAAGAATTCCCCAATAAGAGTGGTTATCGTGTCAGAATTGTCCCAGCTATATCTCCCAAGTAAGCATCACAAACTGTATTTTAAAAAATAACAATAAAAATTTGGTTTAGAAACACTTGATGTAGTTTAAAAAAAGTGTTTTTAATAATCTAAGCAAGTCTGAAAAAATATATAGGGTGGTTTGCATTTCTGCAAAAATATATACATTAGTCATTGAATGAATGTAGAGATACAGGCACACATGCAATATCAGCAATATTACCGCTGCAACCCTAACAGAAATGTAACTACTTCCTATGGTAAACTCACTTTTTAAATTCAAAGTCAGCATATCAAGAAACGTTAAAAAGAAAGAGATCACTATACAAGCATTATTAACACAATCAATCAGAATGACCTACTGGCACCAAACTTACTTATCAAAGAGGAAAAGCATAAGTGGAAACAATTAAAAAAATCTATAGTTACTGCTGAATGGCTTTGGGAAAGTCCTTGTCTTAAGATTTATAGGTCACAGAATTCTTAGTGTAATGAAAGCTATTTAAAAAAAAAAGAAAATAAAGGTTGTGTTCAACATCAAATATTTCCTAGAGAGGCTTCCTTAAGATCCATGCATGTTCAGAGATTAAAAATAGTTTTAAATAAGTAGTTTGCTTAAAAGTTATCAAACTGTTCTAGAAGTAAGTAGATGTTAAAAGGATTGCAAAGGGAAAAATCTCATTCTGGTACCTGGAAAAAGCAGAGCATTATTAGAATATATATAAGAAGTAGATTAAATTGGCAGATGGTTTTAGTGCAAAAGTGGAATGTGCATTTTATTTACTTATTTGATCATTGTATTTACACTTCATGAACTTGGGGAACTGCAACACAATCATGTGAAGGTAACAGTGGCATCACACTTGAATGGGGGGGGGAGGAAGAAGAGAAAAAGATTATGAAACATTAAAAGGTGAACGGCATTGGAAAAAGGTAAAACAATATTAGTTTATTTAGACTTTTCCAAGAACACGTTATCCGGCATCGCCAATACTACGCTGAATTATCCAGCAGGTTTAGTAAGCTACCACTGTTTCCTGGAGCAATAAAAACAAACCCAAAATGCCCGTAGTCCACGCATACACACAAAAATCTGTAATGTAAACGGATATGGTAACGATTACAAGCTACTCCAGTGATTAGGGATAGAAGGGATTTTTCACGACATTAACCCTCCTATTGTGTTTTAGTTTATCCGACCAGCAAACAAACTTTTACACAGTTTTCCCAGCACTAACCTTGCACACAGACACTGTAAAACAACAAAAGTAATCGGAATCCCAACACAACAGGAGGGTTACCAGCTTGGCCAGAGGTAGGTCTAATAAGATATATGAAAAATGAAAAAAAAAAGAAACTAAATCAAACTCATTTGTTCATTTACCGACAGAATATAAATGGGAATAATTAAAAACTCGCTAAGAAGCACATTAGACCAAGTATCTGTGTATTTTGCAACAGAACAGTTAAATACAATCAGTATGCCTAGGAAAGATGCTTTGAGAGGGAACTTGATAAGAATCAAAGACCTTCCATCTTCCCCTTATGTAAACAACTATTAAATACAATAGCTGATATACAATTATTTTAAAATTTGTATGTTAGAAAGCAACAATAATAGAGAGCCATTCTGATTTGGGAGAGGATGTAAAAAGTGGACAGGAACATTTTAAAAAATAACTTGACAAGGAAAATTCTTTCACCAGCGCTTAAGTAAATTTTTGATAATCCAGTAAAGTTGCCATTTAATTGCATTGACACCATGACAAGAAAAACAGAAACAAATGTGCATTTCTATCAACTTAAAATTTTTATCTTTACTATGCTGTCAATCAGATTTTCTTCTGGTTGTTTTTAGAAGGAACAAAATGTACTAGCTGACTGTGCAGGAAGCAGATAAGAATACTACTGTTTAGCCAACTCCAATGTAGCAGTAGTACAGAATGGCAGAAATAAACCATGCTACAAGGTCTGCCAAACCAGATCAGTTTCTGGCTACGTATTCTTTGCTGCTGATTCTTCTAGGTGATCTTTGGTCCAGGAACCACACTTAATGGAGTACTACTAAAGAGATGAGCTAATTAACCAGTACAGTTGGTGTCTGACCTGAGCTGGTAGATCAATAACACTTGACTGGAAGCTTTTCCTTTCAAGGAGCACAGAATACTGCTACTCTGAACAAGGTGCTGAAGCAGGACGTATCTGTAAGCGTCACAAGGATGCTACATGCTAGGCTGACCAGCAACTTATCAACAAGTTGGCATTGTTTTACACTAAAGTATCATGCAAACTATCAGTGTGGTGAAATTAATGCAGCTTTAATTAAGGGTGATGTACTTGACTAAAATGAGTTTGAATATGACACTTTAGAGATATTTATGGGTGAGATAACTTTAATAAATTTAATCAGCTTGAAATTTCCATTAGGTTATTACACGCTCTTGAGCATTCACTGCAGAACATTCAAAATAATTATTATTTAAAATTTTAATCATCATCTAAGCGAATTGTTTTGGGTTTCAGGACATCTACTCTGGAAGCTGAAGTTACTAGAATGGACAGACAGATGACAGGACAGGGCACCACTTGTCTACTCACCGCAGTTGTTGAGCCATTTTTTCCAATTCCACCCTCCATGAATATTACAGAAAAATTTCGCTTGCATTGCAGGAGTGCAATAAAAATACCAAAGTAAACAGGAACCAATCGAACTGGGACATCTATCACAGGCACCTTGAGAGAGAGAGAAAAAAGATTTATTCGATGTACAACATGTATAATTGGAACAAAAAAGCCGCTCTTTGAAAAACAATTTTTACAAACATTTTAGAGCATCTAGAACCTTTGATCACTAAAAGTTAACACTGGCTTGATATTTACTGCTGTTTTGAAGCTAATTTAATGAGATATTCTCTCTTTACTGGACAAATGAAACAACATCAGGAGTAAAAATGCTGACTAGACGTATTCTCAGAAAACATATTAGGAATCTGAGAGAAAATAAAACCTTCATATGCGAGATACCTTTGTAGATTAGCTGTCGTCTCCCGTCGCCACCAAAATCTGGAGCATTAGCCAAATGGTGAATGGGTGGCGGTGGCATGTGTATGTAGGAAACTTTGGCTGGCACAAAATTCCCCACTAAAATTTTTTTTTTTTTTTTAGGAGGAGGAAATAAACCCATGCTGGGGAAGGATGGGTATGCCAAACCAATCCAGCTCAGACCAGGATTCAAGCTTTCAACCTTAGCGGTCTAACCACTGGACTAGATAGACACCAACATATCACCCCATTACTATAGTATAAGGTTTGCTGAATTTTATAAAACAAAATATTAAAACACTTCCAAATGTTCCTGGCCTTAACTTTCATTGTGGGCACCGGTTTCAAAGCAATGGAAACACATCTGTTGATTTATCGAGGTACACGTAAATTATTATTACATCAAGAACAGTGCATATCAATATTAGTTCCCTTGGTTGTTTTGTTTCATTCATTCAGTACATTTTTAAAGCAGTGTCACAAGATCATAATAAAACAGCATAATTTATCACCAATTATTTAGATTCTAAACAGTACTAGCTACTACTGTCAATATGCTGTAACATCAAGCCAGATGCTAATTTCAGCTTACAGAATTTATACAGAGCAAATCTGACCATTCGTTTGTTTTGAATGGTTAAACTTTTTCTGCTTTTTTTTAAAAAGAAAGATATAGTTGAGGCTAGCCCATCACTGCATTGTTTTTCAAGCAACCTAATGCATCCCTTTAGCCTCTCTTGATATTTTTTCATAAGATTAGTTTTTCCATCCCACTTATCTTTTATTCTCCCCTCCTTGATTTGATTCTACCCCTGACTTCCCACATCCGTCGTAAAATATCCAACCTGAAGTTGAAAACTAGCAGCTTGTCTACGCTGTCCTGTAATCTTTCACAATATTCACTTTTGGAGCTGACTTCTGGTGCATCAAAAGCAAGGCTGCAAAGCTATTTCAGGGCCGAGAAAAACCCACAGAAATACAGAAAACCAGGACTTCCAGAGCATATTTTTGAAACCAGATTTTGCAATTCACTATCTGAAGTTTGAAACATACCTACATCCATAAACTCCTAATTCAGTAATGTTGGTATTGCCCATCAGTTTGATTTGTATTGAAGCAAGACTATGTGCAAGGGAAGGGCTGGGAATTGAACTCTTCTAATTAGAAATCTCTTATAACATGCCTTATTATTTAAAGTAAACCGAATAACTTGATACAAAGAAATCCAAATCATTTACAACAAATCTTTTTATTCAGCAAACAACAAAAGATTGTTGAAGGTTGAGATTTAGGTCTGGTACTTTCTAACTTCAAGTCAAAAACTTTTGTATAAAATGTAGCAGCCACACACTGAAGGTTATTCAAATAAAACACAACATAATGTAATTTCCTAAAGTGATTTGGTAATGTAAACTTTCATGTGAACTATAGCTGAAAGGGTACTGTCACGCCAAGTTATCTTAAAAGATTAGATTTTGTCCCCTTCCCATATACCAACTGAACCACTGGATCATGCTTACAGATCAGTGTTTAGACAGCTAATTATTACCATCACTGCGTTTAATCACTACTGCATCAATTAATCATGGAGCTAATGAGAAAATGACATATCTAATTCTAATGAAATATAAGTTACATAGCTCTATATTTCTCATGTTTCACTCTATTTCTAGCAGGACTGTATTTAGAAAGACAATGGTTAAAAATGTCAGAAAACCAAAATATTTAAATCCAATAAAAAAAAATAATAAAAAATCTACTTAAATGTTAATTTTATATTTGTCAAATATATGTAGTGTACAAAATTCCTTTCAGATGGTAACAAATGCTATTGTCAGTAAAGAAATATTCATAGTAGTGGATACCAATATATGAAACTAGCATTAATTTATTGGTATCTTATAGCTGACCAATCAACCAACTTCTACTACCAATCTGGTAATCTGTGCATTAAATTCTGAATTTATATTTACTCTACAGTCAAGTTCTCATTAATGGCATAACAACTTAATGTAAGAGTCACAAGCACACACAAACTGCAGTAGATAAAATGATTGCATTGCTTTTTGAACATAAAGCCAACTAAGCTTTGTTTCATTATCTGAAGAGCCCCTTTACTAAACATTCTTAATGTGGTCATTTCTTGTTGAGATGTCAACCTCAATAAATGAATGCTAAAATAATGTTATGACTAAAGAATGTTATTTTAACCCTTTCCCATTCAGAAAATGCAATAATATGCACCCACCTGATTAAAAAACATAAGACACAGAATGACTTAAAAAGCACAAATTACTTAGCAAACAGCTGTCATAGAAGTGCCTATACTTAATTTCTTGAATCATCTCTCTGCCACTATTTTTGACATATGTCTGTTGTTCTCATTTCCAATAATACTCAGCAGATGGCACAGAATTATAGTTATCTTTATCACTAAAGACCCTTTCATCCCCTCCCTGGTGGTGGTCTGTCCAGCATAGTGGTCAGACTCCTTAGTCACATGGTGAAAGAAATCTTCTGATATCAGCTCACAGAAGAAATCCACTGGCTTAGCGTTATCAGGGACATCACCACACATCATTGGCCACAGATGACTGACTAAGCTTGATGACCTTGCTCTCACTCTCCATATCTGACATCTATCCAACCAGCTAAATGGTGAGATATTTGTGGTACCACCACATCATCAGAGGGAAAGGATTCACTATTATTTTCCATCACATATCAAGTAAATAAACAAACTAGGTAATGCGTATAGTTCATGCTAGAAACTTCACCAGTAAAATCCCCCTCATAAGAAAAAGCAATATAAATAGCCGGAGGGAGCAGATATGGCTAAACTTTGCATTAGTCATGGGATAGAATTACACACACAAAAAAAGTTATGAAGTAATTTTGTCTACCACTATTTGTATATGGGGGTTTTTTGTAGAAAAAGGGCAAGGTATTAAATAAAAAGGGGGGACAGGTTAGGCAGTGTTCCATATTAGGATTGTTTATAAATAAAAGGAAAAAAGTAGACATATTTTAATTTTGAAAACAACAACAAAACAGTTGACTTATTTCATTGTTTTATATACTAACTTTCTAAAACAAAAAAAGAAAAAAAAAAAAAAACAGCTTTTTAAAATAAGAAAACAGAGACAGGGGCATGGAATTAAAATGTAGAAAATAAGGAGTCTGGTAGAAAAGATTAAAACTGACAGAAAAATAATGCATGCGAATCTAATTGACTTAATGAAGGCGATAAAATCCCTTGCCCTTGAGTAAGGCAACTCTCTCTCTCTCACCCCCCCCTTGCAGGACCAGATGTTTCTATGGCTATATACTTGCTACTAAGATAAAGTAGGTTGTTGGATTTATTCTCTGCCTAAACATCTGGACAACCACAAAATTATTCCCACCAGAGACTTGGCTTTCTCATTAAAAGGTTTCCCATGCACCAGTGCCCTCTCATAATGGATACTGAGTGCAAAGTGTAAAAACCCAGATCTGACCCTTAACAGAATTTGAAGCCATAGCTGGGTCAGCAAGCAAACTTATTTGGAGTTGAACATCTGCTAAAAACTAAAAAAAAAACAGAGCAAGTCTGTTCAGTCACAGAATATATTTAACACACTAAATATTAAGGGATCCCGTTAATATCTGAAATTTAAAAAGTCATCTAAAGCTGATATCAGCCTTGATAGTAGAACCCACTTAGGCTAAGTAGGTACTACACCCTAGAAATTATTACATAAATGCAATCAAACATGAATAACCAGTAAACCATGCACTCTGAATGGAGTTGTGGTTTTATGCTAAATCAGCATCTTCAATAAAGCTCTGGAAAAAGAGAGAAGACACCTGGACATCATGTGGTTTTCTTGTGAAGATTAAAATTAAATTAAATTACATCGAAGCAAATGGGCTACAAGTTGAAAAGGTGGAAATAATAATGGAGCAGTTGACTTTTCAGATTGACTGTTACTACAGTAACATATGGAAGATGGACAGAGATTGTTTCCTTCAATATAAAGGGGGACTATGATCCTAAAAATTAAAAACCAGCACTATAATGGCTATTAGATAGATAAATTTATGTCTGGCGTATAAATTCCAGTAAGAATGATAAAAATAAATAGATAAAGGAAAAAAAAAAAGACAGACTAGAATAATTAATGGAATTTAACAAAAATGTGGACAAAAGGAAGGTTTTGGGAGAGCAGCAGCAATGTGTGCGTGTATGTGTGTGTGTGCGTGTTTACCTACCTGAATGTCCCATATGTGGGCTCCTACAAATGCATTTATCAAGTAGATTAGCATTATGGTAATCTGACCTTCTGTCACATCCAGTCTGAAAGATACAGGGATGTACAACTATTACAGGGGTCTATTTTGGCTGAGTTTTCTTTGTAAAAACTCTTGTGATGTCAAGAGTAATTAAAAGAAAACAAGACTGGTAGATAATTGTAAATTAAGGAACTACAGAATACATTATCAGTAAATTCCAGATAAACTGTACAGAAAATGCACATACCGAAGTCATATCAAACTAATATATAAAATAATATTGTAGATTAAATTTGATCCCTAAAACGTTTTATGCAGTAAATCACTGTAATTAATAATAAACACAGTCTAAGTAATTTCATGCAAAGGAGTCAATCTAAATTTGCCACAATTCTGTTTCATTTCTGTAACAATGAATTCCACCAGCCACTTAATCTCCCAGAGTTGCTAAAACTAAAAAAGGAATGTGGTAGTAGGATATTCCGAAAATGTGCCATGAACCTAATCTAGAATTCCAGATTGCACCTGACAGCTAATCTTAGAGAACATTATCAAGCGTAACACAACCACTGATGCAGATAACCATAGATGTAAACAAACCAACTCTCCTATAAAACAGGGCTGCAGGTCAGAGAAGCTGGATTGTGTCACACATTTCCCCAGAGAGCAAACACATTTTATCCACAAAATCTATCCATCAAAATAAAACCGTAGAGTGTCTGCACCAGTAAAAAAAATTATATCAATCAAAGCTACACATCACTAAACTCGCAATAGCGCATTCTACATTAATTTCTTAAGATAATTACACAAAGCCCACTATCTTTAAAAAATATTATTTTAAAAAAAAGAGAGCTTCAAATTCACAAATATTTATGATTATCCATATATAGTTAAAATTAAAAATGCATAAAAAACCCAAGATATGACGCTCTCGATCACAAACTAGAGCACCAAACCAGCCAGATAGAAATTGAAAACAAAAGAAAAATCTATATTCTCAAAGTTAATTTAAAGTCTGTATTTTGACTGTGAACAACTCTATAAATGGAGAGAGATTTTTGTATTTATAAAAGAAAAGAAAAAAAAAATGTAACTGAAAGTTTGGGCGGCTATCACCACCCATCTCTAGGCGCAGAGCAAGGTCGTCTGACATTGATAGTAAATATCTACATCTGGCAATACATTAGTATGCAGAACACACCCACCATTTGTGAACCTCACCTGTGCATTGTTATAAGAGAAACAGCTTACCACATAAACAAATATCTGTTGAGAATATACACACTAAGGCTGAACATCTGGCAAAACAACATGTATACAATTAACTACTCAGAAAGGTTTTGACTGATTTTAGATTATCAAAAACCCATTTAAAAAAAGAGACACAATCAATACATAAATTCCTCCCTCATTTTTTTGTTGCCTGACTGTACGACTTACTGAAAGTGAAAAAGAATTATGCCAGACCCATTCAAAGGGTTTAAGATGATTAGTGAATACCACTAAAACACCAACAGGTAGGCAAGTGAACAGTTGCATGGGGTTTAATGACATAGTTCATGTTCCTAAACCTTTTAAACATGTCCACCCCCTTTCTTTTTGTTGCTGACAAAGTGTTTAGGTTTGACGAGACAAACTTAATAACCCACGTTCTCAAACCAAAGGTAGACACATTGTAACTGTCTACTATGGTTATATTCATTACCGAATAGATATTTTTAAGTAGTCAATGCTGAAGGGTGAGATAAATTGCTCTGATTTAAATTCAAATCTGCTTACTCCTTTCATTGATGGATAAGAAATTATCATTCCCAATAATACTCCTGTTAGCTAAATAAAAATTACAAAGTACTGAGTTGGTTTTTCTGATTCAGGTGCACCAAAAAACTAGCAATAATGATAAAAAGTGGATTGTTTTGGTTGTAGATGCAATTTTCTTCTTATTTGTTTAGTTTCAAAGACCAATGCCTTATTTACCACTAGCTGGGGCACCTGGGCCAACATGCAGTAGCTTAAAACCTTGCCCAGATTCTGAAGTACCTACACCCAAAACGTCGGATACTAGGTGCCACGGCATGAAAGGGTAACAAGCATGCACACACACACGCTTTAAAATACACATTAAATAACCCTGAACACTATGTAACACAAGAACTGATTGGTCATGAAATCATTGACTCACCAACTCACATAATTCTGTGCAAAGAGGTGGAATACAATCTCTTATTAAAAAAACAGTAGCTACAAAGAGCAGATATGGATAAGAAAAATTGTTTTATCTACATTTCCCATAAGAACACTGATTTATAAAGGGAACTGTTTAATTATTAAATAAGCAATCAAGAGGCCCAACTTTGATAAAAGTGATAAATTGTTTCACAGAACAGAAAGAAATTTGTTGGTTTTTGTGATGTGTCGGCTATTCAACCATCTAAACAGTTTACTGGGTACACTTTGAGATGTCTTTGATGTGAAGAGTTGGTTTTTTTATTCAACAACCACAAACTAAATACAGCTAGCATCAAATTATTTCATTAATTGTTGTTTTACTAAAGATTTAAGTAAAAAACAGGTGAGTACTAAATTGTTATCTATTACTTCCTAGCATAAATTGTCAGCTTCCCGAATTTGGCATAGTAACACGATTAATTAGACATACTGCTACAATCAGTTTAAAAAAACACATTGAAATTGTCTACATTTTGAAGCAGCCCCTCGAGGAAAACAACACATTCCCAAAGTTAAGAGAACAATTCATTCTAATGATGCAAGCCAATTCCTTGTAGTATCCAGTATAGAAATTCACTTCAGTTCAGGAAAATCTACACTGAGCATGGTGTACTCTTCTTATTATTCTTTTTTTTTTTTTTGGTAGGGTTACACGAAGACCGAGATAGCCTGGTCGGGTTGGCGGTGCTCTCTAGGTCGATGGTATCAGCGGGTCAGCTTCTGGTACCAGTATAACATTTAAGCAAGCAGCTGCAGCTGTCAAGTCACCAGTCAGCCCTTCTTAGGCTCTGACTTAAGACTCTCTCAGTGCATGAGCATGGAAATAAACAACTCTCTTGATTAGCAGTTGGAGAAAAGAGAAGCCACACTAACAGCCTTGCACACTAACCAAGCACCAACTGCCCCATTAAATAGATCTCTTTACAAACAAAAAAAAAAAAAATCTCAGGGGAAGTTACTGCACATTTTATCAGGTCTCAAGGCTGGTAACTGTAGTTTAATGACTCCCAGTTCATCTAATGGCTGTTTACAGCCAACCAACAAGAAACCGATAATACAAACTACCCACCTGATTGAAACCTGATCGGCTTTAAACAGAATCAATTCTTTTGTTTACATTCTAAACCCTTTCAATAAGCACCCATTTTTAAGGAAGATAACTCTGCACTTCCCAAACCTAAATCCGGCATACATCAGGACTGAAACGCATAAAGGTAATTTAACAAACCAACAAAGTGAAAGATACCGTGTCACCTAGTTTTTCACGTGGCAATGAGTTATGGAATGCACACAACTAGAAATGTTGAAACTTTTAGTTCCATCTTCACATAGTGCATGGATTTAAAAAAAAAAAAAGCAAAAACTAAACTATCTTTTATCATCTAACCACTTGTCTACTTACATGCCAAATCGCAATGTTCCTGATACATATGATTGCCAGTGTGCACAATAAAAAAGAAACATTGCAGCAAAGCAGTTGAAAAACATCCAACCAGGATATGCACCAAGACCCAAAGCTATACAGATGCCAACAGCGACAAAAACTGTAAACAAAAGGTAAACAAATAGGTTAAATCAATCAACAACTAAAAATTACTCCTCTCAAATTAAGTAACTGAGGTTATTATTTAATATTAGTAGCCCAAGCCATTAATGTAAGTTTATTTTTTTCTTAAACATATAAAATAGAAAAATAATTATTAAAAAGTGTGTGTGTGTGTCAGTCAGTCTCTCTCAGGCTCGTATACATATTTTACATTATGGGAAAGAAAAAATACCTAACATGGGTCATAAATAAACAGACTCCTAATATCTCCAATAACTGGATGAAATTTCAACAATGAGTATCATTCTCTATAGCCTTCCAGAAGGCAAAGTGCCAAAGCTGCAGCAGATCCAGAAATGAAGGCCAAACAGATTGCTTAATACTTTGTTATATCACTTTTACTGGATGAAAATCAATGTTCTAAATTTCCTGATGCTAAGTCCAGGAGCTTGTATTAACTAACGACTTATCTGTCTACTGAAACACTGTTACCAAAAGCAGCAAATGGGGGAAAACTGAAATAGCAGTTTGCTTCTTATTCCACTGATGACAAGTGAACCTCACACTCTGATGTCATTTTAAACCTTTCTGTATGCATGCCAATGCCATTTCAGTCTACCCGATATGGGCACGGTTGAGGGCAGACATTCAGTCTCTTCAGGCTAACATTAGTCAAGACAAGAAACTGTTCTGCATAAACAACATTGCCAGAGTTAAATAATTAGTTCTGTCCTAGATAAGATGAAAAAAAAACAAGAAAAATCCTCAATAAGTTCTAAACTTCAAATTAATCACTCATAATTCAGAAACAGTTAAATTATCTCCTGCAACTAAGAGTGTTTAAAGTGGAAAGAAAGTTAAAAGCATAAAAACAAACAAAACACTTAGGTTTAAAAGTGAAGGTCCATTCTAATTTGCAGAAAGCAAAGTCAGCCTGATATAATTTTTTTTCTCAGACTTTTTCTTATTAATTAGCCAAAAAATATGTAACTGATTACTCTTAAGATGGTGTTAATGGATAAAATGTGTGCTAATGATCATGGATATTCTTTTAAGCTTGATCAATATTTAAAAAAATACTTAAGGTTTTTTTTATTTAAGTACAATTTAAACAAACTTTCTGGGAATAACATTAGGAAGTTATGAATCCATTTATCAATACATACCACAGTCATGAAAAATATACAATGAATAACTACATACAAATTTCCCTACTTTGTTTGCTTATAACAGCACCTTCCCTCCTTCATTCACCTCAGATAACTCACTCAGAACTCTAGTGGCCTGTGATGTACTAACGTATGGAGATCAGTTAAGTTGAAACAAATGTTACCTGTGGACACAGAGTCGCATCCATGATCAAAAAGTTCTCCAAGTGGTGAACTGGTGGAGGTGCGTCGTGCCTGCTTCCCATCGATAGCATCTAAGGACTGGTAAATAAACAAGCCTAGTGCCGACAACACATACACCCAGGATGGTACCTGAAAAATACAGCTGTTATAAACCAACCTTCATCAATTCAATTCAACATTTAAAATATCAGTTGTTTGCAAAAGAAAGGGACTTTGGATTAAAGATCATTGGGCACGCATACAAAACTGTTATGAGAGCAGCCCATGTCTGGTTCTAAAAAAAATGAAGTAATCAGTTTAAATATTCTTTTCACTTTAAAAACAAAACCGATGTAGCCTACAGTATGGCCCCTGAGCTGTGCTGGGTGTGTTCAAACCATTAGTCTTCCACAGGACTCCCCATACTGACAGATTTTGGAAAATCCATTGGGGCCCCCACCCCTCCCCCCATTCTGGTAGAATGGGTTTCACCATCAGCTGCAATCGAACAGGGAACTGCTGTGGAATTACAAGAGTTCTGAATCATCTTGCGAGCTCTGCTCAACAACAGCAGCAACAACAGTAAGGAAATACGTGGCTCTTCTAGTGGTGTGAAGGTAAAACTACAGAGATGGTTTCTCCACCTCTCATTAAGCGGTTTCAATCAGCAAAGCTGTGTCTCTTCACCATCCATCTATCTATCTATCTATGCCTATTATGCAGATAGACTCCTTCCTGTTGCACTGATGTCGCACTTCCTATGGGTACAGATCTCTTAAAGAGAAAGTGGAACAGGCAGACATCAGCTTCACCCAACATGTTAAGGGAAGCAAATCATTTGAAGGGGAGACTTGAGTGGGTGGACAGACAAACAAACCGGAACTTTGGGGACGGGGGATGGCGCTTGTATGCAATTCCTTAGTACAAGTGAAAAGGGAGTGGGGTCAGTCAGGGTTAGTTGTCGTCTATCGGGGAACACGACTGAGGTGGCCTGCAGATGCTGGGCGAAATAAGGTGGTTGTTATCTGCGCCATATCCTGAAACATGAGAGCGGCGGCCATAGGGAGATGACCGACTCTGTGGAATAGGCAAACACACACACACATACATATATATTAAAAAAAAGAAACAAAAATTCCCCACTCTGCCGGGGCAGGAGTTTGTTTCCCGTTGCTCCGGGGGGGTTCACCTACCTCCTGGACGGCGTTCGGACTGTAGTAGACCATCAGTAGCGTGGTGACGATGTTCAGCAGCAGCCCCGACACGGTGATGGCGTTGGGGGCCCACGACCGGGGCACCTGCTCGACCAGCCAGCGCCAGAACACCTGCAGGGAGGGCTCGAGCAGCGACACCCCCTCGGCGCTGTACCTGTGCTCCGCGATCCGCCTCAGCTGGCTCGCCGACAGACTCTCCGCCGTCATGGCGGCGGCGGGAGGAACTGTGGGAGGAGGGGGTGGGGGGGGGTTACCGCGGACGGTGGCTAATTACCCTCCACATCGCTCGCTTCTCCAACGCGAAATAGTGTTAACAAGACTGCAGTGGTTGATAGGGGGGGGGAGGGGCGAGTGTAGCCGAGGGGGGGGGGAGAGTAGAAGATAGAGAAAAACAGTAAATATGGCGCACCACCGTCGGCAGTGCGCATGCGTCATCCTTGTTTTTGTTGTTGTTGCTTTTCTTTTGTCGCGCGCGGCGATCTCACGCGAAGTCGAGGATATAAACAACGCAAAAAAAGGTCGTAATTTGAATTAAAAAAAATATAAATATATATATCTCATTTTTAAAACATCAAATAGTCAACGAGAAGAAGAAAAGAAAAGAAAAGAATAACCACAGGTCTAACCTCAAATCGCTAATAGCTATAAATAGCGATGAGCTATCATGTCGGCCAGACATTGGCTGACCCGGATGTACTCTCAATGAAAAGTACAAGGGAAATCTTCTAGCTGACATGGCAGGGAATTTTCAGTGCGACAACATATAAGGTGTTTTCGTACTTGTTTATTGGTATTCGGTGTTACAAACGGCAACAACAACAACAACAACAACAAAAAGAAACATAAAATGTCTCAATTTATTTCAAGGTTGAACAAGGGTCGTAGAGTGTAATGTGACGTCACATTACTCGTTTGTTGATGGCAGCTGATGCTGGATATGTGAAAACAAACTTTCGGATTATCTGGGTGATTATCCTGGGCCTTGTTTCAAAATCCATATCTATAAATCGATACCCACATTATTCTCGTAAAAAAAACAAACAAGAATTCCTACATTCTATTGGATAACAGGAGCGACACACGCCCTTTAATGGAGAGGCGCCATTCGGTGATCGAATGGGGACAAGAAAATGTAATTAATTATTCTACGATGTGGAATTTCTGCGCCTGATCGAGAAAAATCCGAATATCTGTGTTCGGATAAAACAATGGCAACAATGTCAGTTACTAAAACTAAATCTCTAAACCTGTTTAATGCATTTATTATCTCATTTACGAAGTAATGTGCATCTCTCTCTCACACTCACACTCACACTCACACACCACTCACATGTAAAACTTTGCCACACAATGCACGATCTTTAAAATAAATAGTTTCAGGTGCGTTTCTAGGCTCCTTTTCCCGAATTCAGTGATGCTAAAAAAGGGTAGGTAATCCATCGTCGCACATTCCCATTCAGAGTTATCCTCCTTGTCATAGCTATGTAACAATCGTCGGAATTGATTAACTTTGGTAAGTAGGGCAAAGTCGTATTTAGGGTGGAACTGAACGAACCCCTTCTCCTCATACCCGGTTAGTGGATTTCTGTGGAAGTAACGGTGTTTGTTGGAAACTCTGATACTGTCGGTCCGCGTTCGTTATTTATTTATTTATTTGTTTGTTTGTTTGTTATTTTTTCGGTTATGTTATTGTTCTAGGGGTTTTTCTTAAAGATGTCCCCTCCTCCCCTATCCATCCATTCATTCATTTGTTGACATCGCGATCCCCCAACACCCAGAAAGGTTCCCAAGTCGGATATAAACACCTCTATATTTCGGTTTTGGGTCCGAAATTTAGAAAAATCCTTGATTGTTGAGTTGTTTTCTATGCCCCCCACCTTAGGCCTACCAAGGCCAGGCTAGTAGACTCCACATTACACCAATGAAAATATACTATTTCAAACGAAAACAAGATAAAGATATTTGTTTATAAATCATATATATATATATATAACAGTGATTATTATTATTATTATCATTATTATTATCTAAAAAAAATAAAATCCTAGCAATCCAGATAGGACTATCACGATAAATCATTTATAAAGTCAATTAGTTGTACATAGGATGACTTGAGATGTTAATAGTTTCTTTAGTTAGTTAATTTTTTTTTCTTTTTCAAATTTTAAAATTTACTTAATTTTTTTTCTCTCCTTAATCCTCATCTTTTGTACCTTAACAGCACTGAGGAGAAAGATGGTAAGTGTTTTGAGAAATTCTTTAGCAATGGCTAATTCTGAAATACTTCAACGCCATCCTGGTCTATGTATTTTAAAATCTCAGTAATACTGGGGTTCATTCAAAGGAAACCCGGCCCGACTACTACCACAAGGATTCTATTTCAGTGTCCTTAATGAAAGTCTTTCAGTTGACCGATTAGTTGTACAAAGACAAAGGACAAAATAGAGTATAAACTTATAATTAAGGGAGAGGAGCCCTGGTTGTCTTAGGTAGTCAGAGAGAAATATTGTTTATTTGCCCATGTGTACCTAGTCTAAAATTGGTGTTAATTTATTACTCTTACTGTTTTTATTGATTTTATTATAAAGCTAGAAATGGTTTACACAACAATTAACCCCATAGAGGGGAAACTCTAATAAAACCACCTTGAATAACAGTATTCAGCTAGCTAGTGAATCAGTGATGGCTTAAAAGAATTAACTTGATGATCATAAATGGAAGCTATAAAAGAAAATGAAAAAAATATTGTTATATATATTATAACTTGCTTAGAGACAGTTACTGACTGCTTTATACTATTTCACAAGCTCAGTTAATCAGTTCTTTCCGTTTCCATGGTTGCAGTTTTATTCTGTGAAGAAAGACTCTGTTTACAGTACAAAAAAAAAAAGGTTTTCTGTTGAACTAACCAAAAATTCCGAAATGTCTCTTATACTTACTTACCTTATCCTTGGAGTCCTCGGTCTTTCAGATAAATGATATGGGATGTGGCCGTAATTCTGTTCAACAGAAATCATCAAGAAAGGAATAGGAAGTAGGCTTTTTTCTTGATAATTATTAATTGTGTTATTTTTGGCCCAGCTAACTAACAAAACAAGAGGACTAGAGTTGTGTGTCTGTTATCATGAGATTAATGTTTAAATATACTATTCAAAATTCAGTTTTATAATAACACAGATTGAGTTGTCTGTCTTTTATTATGAAATTATTATCAAAATGTATTGATAAAAATAGAACATGGTTACGATGTTATGCTCTTACTCGGCTTCGACACCGCTTTTTGTTGTTGTTGTATTTTTATAGTTTACCATTATCTTTGCTCTATTCTGAATATCAGTGTACTGTTGAAGAATTGGTTGCCACATGACAACTTTTAAAATGTTATGAGATTCTGACTGACTTGTGACTCTCTTTCAGACTTAAGTGCTGCAAGAGCTAGTCTGATGAATAGTCACAATGTTCGTTTGTCATAACTGTTCTCCAGATGAGCTCTATAACATTATAACAGCCCCTACTGGTGGAGTGTGTGTGTTTCCAGAAACAGCCATAGATGAAATCGTGAACAATCTTTTCCTGGGAAATGCGTAAGTGAAGTCTACCACCACTGAACGCTTGAGTTAGCCTTGACTTTGTTTTAAGAGTTGAAATAGAAGCAGCGTGAATCTGTAATTTAAAAAAATATTTGAAATAAGATAATTGCTTCCTTTCTCTAATTCAAATGTTTACCAAATAATCAATCTTTAAATTTATTGTTTTATTTCTCTGAATTTAAAGGGAAGCCATAAGTTGTATGAAAAAGGCTGTGCATATGTTTTTAAGTACATGCATCAGCTGCACCAGTAATTTTCAAACTTAGGAACTTACTTTCACTTAATTAAAATTAACACATCCATAATTTTAAAAAATGTAATACCACAAGTGTACGACTCTTCATTCCACAAATGATAATAGGCAAGGGGAAATTATTTTTACATATTTGTAAAGGGAGACCATTCAGCCAGATCCTTGTGATGTAGTTTAGTTTAATTTAGCTAGGTTAGACTTAGAAGAGACTTTTTTAATCATTGAAATTTTACTCAAAATATTTAATATGATGCCATTGCTAGACTTCTATTTCTATTTGAAAGTTATAAGCTTCAAACTATATTTACATCTAAACTACTAATTGAAAGTGATTGGCTGTATCTCATTCTCACTTTTAATATTTTCACAGAGCACCAGACTCAAAACCAAATGTTCTCATTCGGTGATGGATGGGGGGAGGACTTAAATTCTAATTTTTATTATATATGCAGCATTCTTTGTGTGTGTAAACGTCACTGAAAGACATTTAGTCACACCATCTTTGTTTATTCCATTAACCAATATTTAGTATCCTTGAACACGTTGTTTTAGAAATGAAATAAGAAATATTTCTCTCTTGCAGCTAAAAAGTAAATGAACTTTAGTTTTGTCATCGTTGAGTGTTTACCTTCTCTTTCTGTGAACTACTCATTCTGGGAAAACAACAAATCAAAATTGCTTTCTTCCAGGACAATTGCACTTGATCTGATAGAGCTTCGGAGGATGGGAATGACACACGTGCTGAATGCTGCTCTTGGCGATTCTCCATTTCATGTCAACTCAAACCAAGCAATGTACAGGAAGGTGGACATTACATTTCTTGGTATCGAAGCAATAGACTTCATGAATTTTGATTTGTCACCTTACTTTCAAAAGGCTGCCGACTTCATTGATCATGCCCTGACTTCTGGAGGTAAGCAGTCAGATAATATATAATTAATAATAATAATAAAAATAATCAGGGAGAGATCAGTAAAGCTAATACCAGATAAAACAGAAACTCAGAAAGCTCTGCAAAACCCCTGATTTTGGTCAGTTTCTCTTTAAAATGGATAGGCAGATATTAGTCCCTACAAAAAAAATCCAATGAAGTTTTTCCTTGAGTAAAACACAAATTCTGATTAGTTTCAGCTTTAGTGGTAGGCTACTAGACTGGCCCACGTTGAGGGCCAGAGTTAGATTCCCAGTCAGCTTGGCTTGACGTACATCCCTGTTGATTTCCTTTCATCATCAGACTGCATGGGTTTCTTCCACAACTAAAAACGGGGAGTTCTTGGGTATTTGTGGTGGATGTTCTGGCTGATGCTTAAATGTCTGTTCAAGAAGCCACATCCATACCCAAGCAACTTGCTTGCTCACCAGGGCTGATACCCTGTTACCTTCCTCTTTCTTCTATCCCTTTGCTGCAGGATATCCTTAGATCTCAAAAGTCAGGACAGCTTGCCATGAACGTTTTTCATTTTAATTGATGAGATGTAAAAGTGAAAATAGGTTTGGTTTATGTAAAGCATAATACAGTATTTATATATAAAAAAAATAAATACTGGAGATGGATATTGATTTTAAAATTAGAATAAACTGTTAAAAAAATTAATTACATAAGTAAATAGATGGAAATTAATTTAAGTCTAGCAAAATTTGTGAAATTATGCAGGTTCTCCATGGTTTAAACCTGTGACAAGGAAAACTGTCAACTGATGCGGCAACAGCTGTATCCTTTGAGCCAATTTTTCAGGGATGTTTGAAGAACATTATTAAATACCAAGTTAAGATTTGAATTTTAATTGGCATTTCTAAAGTTCACAATACATAAGCCATTAATGGAAATGTAAGTAGAAAAAGACGAACAAAAAGCACATTAAAATTGGCGAATTAGGATAAGCATTTTGCATCCAGCAAGGATAACTGGCTTACTCCGCATCTGTTGATATGCGGAATAATTGTATTTAAGAATGCCTTCGTTTCCTTTTAACAATAGATTATTTAACTGCCAACACAACTACCCGCTTCATTAAATAATGGTGATGATGAAATCTAAAAAGAAAAAAGACGTTTATGGATGAAATGTCAGTGTAGAGGCGTGAGAAATTATAAGATTGAAATGTATCTTTTTTTTTCTCTGTGTGTGTGTAGAAAAATATATCACCATTACTGCTGATTAAAGTTTAGTGCTAAAATTGCTAATCATAAATTATCAAATACACATGAAAAAATAAATAAATAGTTTTGGACAGTTCAGGAAAGGCCATCTTGTAATTTATGAGCTATTTTGAAGTGAGAGAAGTAGCAGGTTTTATAATTGCGCAACTGTGATAGATACAGTTTGTTCATGCTTGGAAGATATTAAAAATTCAGGTTGACTGAATTTCCTTCGGAATAAAGTACATAGATGAGTTTATTTTTTCCAAAAATCTGTTTTAAGCTATGGAGTATTAAGTTTATTTGGTGTGTGCTTGATTTTTGTTTTTGTCACTGCCAGAGTTATCTCCCCTTCTCACAGTTATGGAATCAACGTGGTTTAATGTTCTTATTTGCTAAAATTATAAACTTTTCATAGTGGACTCAGATTCTATTCCACCTGCTTAGCCTACCGTTTAAAATTAGGAGTCGAGAGAGTTATCTCACTGGATCTCTACAATAATGCTAACAGTAGAGGATTACAGTGCAGATACTAATAGGGGTTCATCAAGAGGCTCTCTAGTTTGCCACTGACTGTTGTCTTTTCAGGCAGGGTTCTGGTGCACTGTGTACAAGGAGTCAGCCGGTCTGCAACTCTCGTCATTGCATACCTGATGCTGAAACGGGGCATGAAGCTCCAGGAAGCTGTGAGGTTGGTCCGAAGTCGCAGGGAAATTTATCCCAACGAGGGCTTCCTTCAGCAGCTCTGTGACCTCAATGAGAAGATGGATAACAGCATCAGGACGGTGGGTGGGAATTCTCAGAGCATGCCTTCAGTTTTTAACAAGTGCTCACTGGGATGAAGAAGCCTGTCAGAGATAGCCATATTGGGTTTTCTTGTGTATAATGATGCATTTATGTGTGTATGAGTATATATATATATGTGTGTGTGTGTGTATATATTATTTATTTATTTATTATATATACATAGACACCTGATTAAACATGTAAGTTAACTTTACATTAAAGAGATTTAAAAGAAAGGTTTTGCCTTTTTGTCTGAGAGAACCGCATTGTCTGCTAAGAACTAATTTCATCTTCATTGTGACATAATGCAATATCTGTCTGTACACCAATTTAAAGAATAAGCACAAACAACAACTTATCTTCCTCTTGGAACATTTTGTTGATTAGATCCTTCATCCATGATCCAGTATGGTTTCCATCGCACAAGTGTTTTGTTTATAAACAAAACTTACAGAGATTTAAATCCATCAAAGGTTTTGAGTACTGAAATGAACAAATTTTATTTTTTAGAATCAAACAAACAAACAAATAAACAAAAAAAGGGGGGTATTGGTTTTAACTGGTTAAACCTAGGGCAAGACTTGGAATCACAATGGTTTGTCCAACTAAAGGGTCTTACAGAAAAAAAACAAGCCATCAACAGTTCCAAGACTTGGGCCCTTGTTTTGTATAAGCTGTTTCAGCTTTCTGTTTCCATGTTACCATTTTACATTACTTATGGACACTATGCGTACCTTGGTACCTTTTATAAGTTGTGATGTCTCTTGCCTCTCTCTCTCTCCAACCACTAAACTACACTACCTATGGATATTTCTCAAACTCAGGAACCTTGTTTAAGCTGCACAACCATTATACTGTACTATTTGCGGAAACATCTCAAACTTAGGGCGTACCTTGGTACCTTTTATAAGTTGTGATGTCTCTTGCCTCTCTCTCTCCAACCACTATACTACACTACCTATGGATATTTCTCAAACTCGGGAACCTTGTTTAAGCTGCACAACCATTATACTGTACTATTTGCGGAAACATCTCAAACCTAGGGACCTTGTGTGGTGTAGCCCTTATTCTATAAGGACACTTCTCAAGCCTGTGCACTTTGTCATGTGTGTATTCATGACACCATACACTATGTCTTGAACTCGAGGATTCTGTTTGAGCTATTCACCCATTACACTTTACTATGTATGGTCACTTGTATCTGGGAACCTTGTTTGCAACTGTGATGCCTTTTGAATTCTTATACCAACTATTCCATAGTTAATAAATAGTACTAGATATTTTGGCATCTAATTTAACACCTGCTAATGTTCTGATTTGCATATTATGGAGGACAGTAATGTCTGTGTTTAATTATGATGTGTTATATGGAAAATCCTATAATTTATTTTAAATTCTTTACATTAATGGATAATCTTTATTCAGAGAATCGTGACAGGGTGAGGGCATAGAGGTTTGTTTATCTACAAGAGAAAAGGAAATGCACAAAGTAAAATAAGATTGCTATAGAATGCTGTTTTAAGAAACAAATGAAAAATTTTTGATAAATTAGTGGATTGCATTTGTGAATTTTATTCATTTGAAATTAAATTTAAATGCCACTAAATTTGTTATTATTATGTGAAAGTTTAATGATTTATAAAAGCCAGTGTTTTCATGTTCATCTATGAGGCTAAACCATGAACTACCTAGATACTGTTACTCATCATAATTGACCATCACAAAGAATGTAGAAGGTATAAAGTTATAATTCTCTCTCCTTTCACTACTTTTTACAGGTGACACTCATGTCTCTTAGTTTTAAAACATGTTTATGAATTGAATTCTTTTTATTTAAAAAAAGGAGAAATAATTGATCGTTAAGCTGATTTACATGTCTTTTCAGATTGGTTTTTGTGATATACAACAATTCACCCACCGGAAAAATCTCTTCCAGGAATCCATATTAAATAAAAAATTTGATGGTCTATGAACACTTAAAGAATTAGGGCAGTGTGGAATAACCCAGAAGACTTTAAAGGAATATTTTGGAGAATTTCTACTGAAATATCTGATTCTACAAGAATTTCTGAGCAGAAACATTTGAGAGCACATCAACACACACACACACACACATGCATGCACCTTTTCATCAGCTCATTGGGGCACCCTAATCATAATTTATTGGAAAAATTCTACAAATACAAGATGCAATATACCATTTTAAAAAAATGTACATGCTATTTAGGTGATGATTAAAAGAAGAATTGTTAAGTCATCTACTAAATTTAGTTAAAATTTCCACCAATTTTTATAGAAGTGGTTTCAGAAAACCGCGCGGCAGCCATATTGAACAATGACAGAGTCGGCAAATTATTAAAAACGATTTTGTTTGGTAGTCGGAAGGGCTACTTTGTGATACTGTGTTTTGAAGGCAAGATGCTGGGAGAAGAATGGTACTTACAACCTGTACACTTGGATAGCTCAGAACCACCTTTGTACAGGTGTGGTTCACTCACCTCTGGAATAGAACCACACTTTTTTTTTGGATCAAATTGGCATCTTACTCAATTATCTTTATTTTGCTTGAACTCCAGAAAATTTGTGCAGTGCTGTAGTGCACAGTGAGATGCCATTAACCCTGCAAAGCATTCTAGCAATGCCATACTTCATTATTCTTAAACTTAAAAAAAAAAAATATGTATATCATTTACCAAAGCTAACTTATGGTGTTTAAAAACTTTTCTAAGGGGTGTATTTATTAATTAAAAAAAGAAAAACTAATTAAACTTTAAAAATGTTTCAAACTGCTATTAGGAAATTTTAAATTTAATCCAATAAGATGATTGGCACTTGAATGAATGTCTGCTAAATAAGATAGTTTTATTATTGATTATCTCCACCTTTACTTTGTGGAAGCGGAAGGGTCAAGATGGAAAGTTGCTATCTATTCAAGGCGATTGGCCCTTAGACAGGTAGAGTACTACTTTTGAGCTTGGTTTCTTTATCTTCCAGCTTTAAATTATCCTCTTGAGCCACTGACCACACATTTCCCCAAGTTCTCCAGCTGGGAAAGGTTGAATTATCACGTGATTGGTGTGACAGCCTCGTGCACAATTCCTGATTGCATACCCTGCAGTGGAGCTATGTTTATCGTCCGGCGTTTCCACGACTTGTACTTCTTAATGAAGCAGAACAAAACCATGATCACCAGAAAGAAAGAAAGAATCCCAAATGTTGCCCCAACCCGGGTGAACAAGCTATCCCCACTTGGTTCCATCCAGGTGCATGGCATTGTGGATGATGACGACGATGATGTATTTGTTTTTTGGAAACCTTGCAGTGGTGGTGTCAGTGTGAGTGTACCATTTGTGGTCTGTGTTTCTGTTATGGATGTCAGTTCTGAAAAAAGAAGTAAAAGTCTTCACCTACAACTTCAAGCAAAGTAACCAATTCAAGGTTAAGTAATTTAAATCTGCAAAATACCTTCACTGTCAAAGGAAAACTGCAGCCCCAGTCAATCGTGGGACAATGCAATAGTAGTCTGTTCAACAGTTTTTACATATTTTCAGTTTATCTTAAAAGTAAATTTTGTACTCTGTCCATAGGTTTCGCTGAGTGGAAAACACTTGCATTCTATGACATTGTGAAAACAAACTTTGCATTGAATCAGCCCATTTCACGTAAATTGATATCGTTATAGTGGTCCACTAGCAACAAACATCTAAGTTGTGGAAACAAAAATAAGGCATTAACCATTTCCTAAATGCTATTTCATGTTCATCCATTTTAGTTGAGGTAAAGAAAATAAGCAGCTTTAAAGATAAATAGAATACTAACCGTTTCTGCTTCTCAGTTTCATGAAAATTTTGAATGGACCCCCCTTCAATTACAAACTCAAAAGTAACAAAGAAAATTCCAGAAAATTTATGAAGCTCTACAGTGAATGAGGTTCCATCTCTTGGTAACAATGGATAAAAAAAAATGGTCCATTTAGAAATTTAGGTATCATCCATAGGTATAAATCCACTGGAATTCAGGAGTATATATATATATTTATAAAAAAATTCTGTCATTTATCCATTGATGATATCATTGCTTCATGACACACCACTGTCAGATGAATGCTTTACACCAGTCTGTAACCCAGACATGGCATCAGTTTGCTACAAACATGGGCGCCTACAAGATGATGAAAATTCATCTTTCTTTTTCTTCACAGTTCAATAATCTGAAACGACTGATTGAGCAAGTGGTAACAAAATGAAGTTTCTTGATTATGATGTTTCTAATTAAAATTTTGAAATTACAAAACTCCTAGCAAGTGAAAATAAATATAACTACGTATTTATTAAAATCGAATCCAGTGAAGATAGCAAAGACTCAAGAAATTTATTAGTCTAAATTATTCCCCACCATTTGAATTTTCTTTTTTTTTAAAAGTAAATAAGTGTAGATAACTAGTTATCCTGCGGCTTGCTAATGAAAATTAAAATTTAAAAAAGAGACTAACTTCACCAAACAAAATTGTCTTATTTTTATAGTCCACCCCCCCCACTTTTTTGACAGAAGTTATTTCCCTTTATTTATTTATTTTTTTTTTTTTTAGAAAAAAACGTTATTTCCCTTGAACGGATGCGTAGACTTGTTGCGCCGTCCCCAACGTCTGGCGATAGTAACAGCAATGAAATCAGAATATCCTAACGGTTTCTCTCTCTTCCCCAACTCTGGCATTTTGGCTACCGCACAACCAGGAAAAAAAAATCCAGCATCCACTACATAAACTCCATCTATAATTAAAATGCAATTAATTATAGAAAGAAACAGGCACTTGCTCGGCACAAGGGTTAACAATTGAGATTTCGACCAGAGTTTGCTCCTTAAATGATAAAGATGGATTTCTTAATTCTTACAACAGATTAAATCAGGAAGCATCGTGATTGGCAAATACACATTTCGATTAGGTAGGTTCGTGTTTCTACAACAACAACAACAAAAAACTCCACCAAAAGTAGCGGAGAAGCGGAACAAAAACCAAGAGGGCTAAGAATTCTTAGTACTTACCAGGAATGGCTGTAGCATTGATGCTCTGACGAAGGAACATATCCGAGGTAACCAGGTCGACCCGGAGTGTATGGATGAAGGTGGATACGGCAGGTATATATTTATGTTGATATTGCACGGTCTTGGAACGTGGCCGTCCTCACTTACGTAATCCCTGGGAGGGTAGCAGAGCTGTGGGGGTAAAATTCAGAATGGGAGCTATGGCGACAGGTTCTCCGAAACCTGATACCCGCCTTAGCCGGAAGATGGATCAGCGCACATCGCATTTTGTAAGGAAGGAGGAGGAGGAACGAAGATGAGTTAAAACGCCTCCGGGGTTTGGGTCAACCCCAAGCTCAGTTCCTTCCAAAGAACCGTTGTTAACTATATATATTTTCTTTTAAAATAAATACGAAGCAATACTGACAAAAGTATTTTTTTGCTGAAGACTTGCTAAGAATAGTAAAATCAGTTTTCCATATTATTATTATTATATTATTATTATTATATTATTATTATTATGTAAAATTGCTACGAAAATCTAATAAAGTGATGATCAGGAAATATAATTCTTAATTCCAGCTCAGGTAGCATTCAATAGAGTTCGGACGATTGAGGTAACAAGCCGGCGTTTGCTGAATATCTCGGAAGGGGGCTGATGACGTCTGATTGATTTCATGGCCCCTGTACCCGTGCATCTGAACCTATGGCTACACCAATGAAGTCTGTCTAACCATTGTTAAGAGACCGGGATTATAACAGATTATAGAAAC
This sequence comes from Nautilus pompilius, assembly GCA_018389105.1. Classification (NCBI taxonomy): domain Eukaryota; kingdom Metazoa; phylum Mollusca; class Cephalopoda; order Nautilida; family Nautilidae; genus Nautilus; species Nautilus pompilius. The sequence continues at coordinate 943,781 of JACATO010002441.1, forward strand.
AAAGTAGACGACTTTGATATCTGAAATCCTATTTTCGCCCCCCTCCCTCCCAGGGGTTAAGGGTTTCCGGGGATTTCCATTACTCGATTAACTGACTTTGTCGCCGCCCCCCCCCCGTCTGCGACCAGAGGCCATTCTTCTTCTTTTTTGGCCGGCTTCTATTTACGGAGAAATGTCGAGGTCGTAGCCCGTCAGGGCCGGGTGGACTCCGAAGAATGGGTAATCCCTTCCCGGGTAAAGCTGTTCTCGAGGTACAAGTATTGCGCGGGGTCGGGTCGCTTAAAAAACAAACAAACCGGTTTCCGGCATCCCTCATAAAGGGGGTGGGGCACTGACTGTAGAGTCTCGAGAGGAGGGCAGGACGTAAACCTTCCCAAAAGGAGATCCAGGTGTGTGAGGAGGGGGCACCTGCGTGCTCACGTCGTGCCTGCGGCAAGAACCTAAAATCTGGCCCCTACAAAGGGAACTGTTCGCCTGAGTTGTAGGGACGCAAGGGTGATGAGACAATGCTAGATCTCACAATGCAGATAGGCATAATTCTATTTTGTGAACTTAAAACGATTTTCTTTAGTTTTTTAAATTATGGCTATTACCTTAAGATGTCTCCATTCCTCTCCCCTTCTTCGACTCGCCGTATATTAACTTTTAATATTACCAAATCACGCAGAACAAAAGAAATAAACAACAGCATTAGGTTAAAGGTTTTAGTCAATAGTATTTTAGTTCTTGATCGATTATAGAGGGATCTATTATGCATAATTTGTGATAGCTTCTCCCTCTGTTTGCAACCATTATATTAATAGTACTATACTGCACTAAACTGCGCAGTACTACCATGTATTAGGCACGTTCAAATAAAACCCAGCTGAAATAGGGTTAACCGTCCGGTTGGTTTGAACGTCCATATACTATATTATCCGGCGCTGCTCTATACTATCGAGTACTACATCAGTACACTAAACTGCAGTAGATTGCACTGCATAGCTGAACAAAAACAGGTTATTAAGTGAAACTGAGCCGAGTTTAATTTTGTCTCTCTCTAGCAGAAATGAATTCAGAACGTTTCACTCAGCCACAGGTATATTTGAATTTATACAAGGAAGCAGATATTTCTACATGCAAATTATGTACATTTCAATCCCGACAAATGCTTTCAATCTCAACCACTTTAACACCACCCCCAATAAACATAACGATTTTTTAGTGGGGATCAAAAGTAAACCCCATTTTTGTCGTTGGACTGTAATTTCGGTTCTGAAATCGAGAAATTTCTCTTTAGCCAGATTCGATTTGGTGAATTTTTCTTTTCCAATGAAAATGGCATTGAAGAAATAGAGTTATTTCCCCTTGAACGCCTAAGAAGCAGTTGAAAAACAAACGGAAACAAGAATTACTCTTCAGCAATTATCGTTTATTTCAAATATGAAAAAATACAAAACTTAAAAAGAAAGGGGGTTCCATCCCCTTTCTGTTGATGTTTACATGATACACGGTGTATGCGGCTCTGGAAATACACGTTCCACGACATCAATTTCTCAGGTAGGTGATGGTGGAAGCAACCGAACAAACTCTGGCCACTTTACGGCACTCAGTTATATTTCAATTAGATGTCGTTAGCGAACTGCGAAGTTCCAGAACGAGGAGGACCGCAAACAAAACACGAAAGAAAAAAGGACAATATAAGTATATTAATAAAAATGACTGGCTATAAATACTTCGAGAGTACGGACTCCTGGGGAGATACAAAAGACCTGGATGGCCGAACACTCACACAAGTTACAATTGAGATCTTGCTGGTTAATATCTGGGAACAACATCGCCCTGACATGTACCTTCTAGAATGATCCCGAGTCAGATAGGGAAAAAAAGGGGGGCGGGGGAGAGAAAAATACGAATCTGCGGTGCTGTAGTACCGAGTTGGGTTCATTCCTGAGTTAACTCTTAATCTCAAGAACTGGAAGGTGTTTAGCTTCATTGCTACCCTAATCAGCTGTGAAGAGGAAAGGGAGAAAGAAAGTTCGGGGCATAAAATAGATTGAGAGTACAGCGTATAAGATGTTCACAGACGACCTAAACTTTGGCGATTGCCCAATTCTTTAAAACCCCCTCCCCCCGGTCTTCGTTGTGTAAAGGACACGGGCATCTCTCTCTTACGAATGAGATTTGCCTACTACTTTCGATTTACTATGTCACCAGTCTGTCGTTTGCGCGCAGATAGTTGGTTGTTGCCGGTAAATTAAGTCTCATTATCGAGTCATGTCCAGTTAGAACAGAGATTTCCACTCCCTAAAGATGGCGCATCCGTTTATCTAGCAGGTAAAACCATCATATGCAAATAGCGAGTTGTTCCTTTTCCTTTATTCCAAGGGAAGAATATTTTTCGTTAATACTTTCGAAACTGATAAAACGATGATTAGTCATGAATACGTGCGTGGCGCAAATGGAATTTTATCTCAGATTTATTCAAAGCAAGTGTCCTCTTAAATATATGAGTTGTGCGCGTTTTTATATACCTGTGAAGCTATTGGAAGATGGTTAGGCTCCAGAAAAGTGAAAATGAACAAAATGATCTTAGACTTGCTTTCCTATCTTCCAGCATAAATGGAGAAGTTTTAAACACAAACATAAGCAAGCGAAGGCATATAAAATACAAAGTTACAACCATATTTGACATACAAAGATGCTCTCTCTCTCTCTTCTCTCTCTCTCTCTCTCTCTCTCTCTCTGAGTCATTGTAATAATATGATACACTCTCAGTCTTTCCAAGCAGATATGCATTTGACTAAAGACATTTAAAAAAGCCAATAACTTTTAGGATCTCACGAACGTTGGATAAAAACTATACAGATTAAATACATCAGATCATCAGACTGAATTTAAAGGTAGAGCCAGTTGGAATGGCATGAAAGTCGGCCTTTTAAATTCAGGAATGCTTTCAAGATAATCTCCGACTCCCTATTGTTGAAAATTTTAAAATACACCAGTCAGTGTTCTCTTTGCAGGTTTTGAGAAGTTGAAAAAAACCAAACAAACAGAAGACGACGCTGAAATCGTTTCTTGGGCTTTTGTTGTTGCTATGGAGCCGAGGTTACCACACCTGGAACGAGAGAAGACACAGGTGCAAACAGACTGAGACAAAGCTAAGTTTCTCTGACATCAGATAAGATCTGCTTGTGACGTCATTGGTTTTGGTATAAATGCGCTACCGGCTGTTGGACAAAATACTAAGTTACGATCTGAAAGATGCATTTTAACTTTAAGAGAGTTCCTCGAGCTCAGGTGTGTTGTTCCACACCGTCTGAGACCGACTCGATGAACGGCCATTCTGCGGCCGCATTCTCAACGAAGGGAAAATATAAACGACGGTTGAGAAGAGGGGCACTTGCCCAGACGGAGCATTTGTCATGGTAATGTAATTATCATATATATATATATATATATGATGATGAAAAATATTCTCCCAGGTGATGCAGAAACTGTAGCCATAATCAAAATAAGGGGCTCTTGAGAACAGTTAACGCTTTAGATATTAGAATAAAATAAATGGGATTTTCAAAATATACGAAGTGATCCACTGACACCTTTTTTCAGTTTTACCTCGGTATATTAATTATAAGGATTATTGGTTTAATCCTAGCAGAACGACTGCCTTCTACCCGAATTACACTAACTAGTATACTTTATTCTTAGTCATTTTATTTGTGAGACGACGTTGTGGGCCTAAGTTCGAGTCCCGGTAGAGAGAGAGAGAAGCTCGGTTTGGCGCATCTCCCCAGTGTGTAGTTCGTTTCTCTTCATCAGCCTGTCGTATGGGGAGGTAACCCCGTGCTCTCCTCTTTCCTTAAAGGTTTATAGTAGGGACTCTCTGCGGTAGGTTAAATCCCGCACCCTGGAACAGACGCCAGAGGTGGAGGATAGAGGCCTTGTGCACCGACGTCGGCCCGCGGGTTAGGCTTATTTACACCTTAACGGAGGAATGCGGGCAAGAAAATCAAGTACAGACAGCCCCCTGACGGCTGGGTGCGGTTTGTGCAGTTGACTCACCTTCTTCACACAACTGATGAGATGTCGACGTGGACCAGAACAACCGACTTGTGCATGATGCCTCCGCTTTTGTCAAACAGCAGAAACTGTCGAAAGCCTGGAGAAAAGGAAGTCAGGAAAACCGTTCAGGGAGCAGAATGGAATGAAAAAGAGAATGGGGATATGTTGGGTTTTTTTGTCTCTCCCCCAAGAGCCCAGACTTTAAATGATACAGATAGAAGAATCACGAGGAAACACGACCAGAGAACGAATTGGTCTCTCTTTCTCCCCACCCCACTCTCTCTATCTCTTCATATATATTATATATATATCTCCATCTCTCTCTTCCTCTCCATCTCTCTCTCTCCTCCCCCCTCTCTCCATTTCTCTGTTTCACTTCACTCTCTCTCTCCATCTCTCTCTCCATTTCTCTGTTTCACTTTCACTCTCCCTCTCTCTCCATCTCCCTCTCCATCTCTCTCTCTCTCTCTCCCTCTCTCCATTTCTCTGCTCTTCATTTTCACTCCTCTTCCATCTCTCTCTCCTTTCTCTGTTTCACTTCACTCTCCCTCTCTCTCCATCTCCCTCTCCTCTCTCTCTCTCTCTCTCTCTCTCTCTCTCTCATCTCTCTCTCTCTCTCTCTCTCTCTCACCTCTCTCTCCCTCTCTCCATTTCTCTGTTTCACTTTCACTCTCCCTCTCTCCATCTCTCTCTCTCCTTCCTGTTTCACTGCTCCCTCTCTCTCCCACCTCTCTCTCCTCCCTCTCTCTCCATCTCTCTCTCCTCCTCTCCCCACCTCTCTCTCCTTTCTCTGTTTCACCTCCTCCTTCCATCTCCCTCTCCATCTCTCTCTCTCTCCACCTCTCTCTCCTCCTCTCCATTTCTCTGTTTCACTTTCACTCTCCCTCTCCCCTCTCTCTCTCTCCCTCTCCCCACCTCTCTCTCCCTTTCTCTGTTTCACTTTCACTCTCTCTCCTCTCCATCTCTCTCTCCCTCTCCCTACCTCTCTCTCCCTTTCTCTGTTTCACTTTCACTCTCTCTCCCTCTCCATCTCTCTCTCCCTCTCCCTACCTCTCTCTCCCTTTCTCTGTTTCACTTTCACTCTCTCTTCCTCTCCATCTCCATCTCTCTCTCCACTACACCCGATGGTTGCGTGATAACTACTAACCCTCTTGCATGCTTTTGAACGGTAGCGCGTAGTAGCCAATGAAGTCGTCCGAGTTTAAGTCCGAGTCCCTGATGCTGAAGCGAACCACACACAGATCGGGCTGGTTAATGCTAAACTCGAATACTTCATTCCATTTGGGGTTAAAGCCTAAAATAAAAACGAAATAATAGCACTTAAAATAAAGCGATTCGAGTCACGTGATTTCGCGAACTTCCTTCTGTTATTTTACGTTCTATAAAAAACGGGATGAAAATAAGAATCTTAAAGAAGTTCTATCAGCCATCCCTCCCCCCACCTCTGCTAGCAGTTGGTCCTCGAAATGAAGGTAGACTTATACTCCGGCACAAGACGTGTCAGAGGAATCTGGACGTTCGAATAGTGTGCCAGTGTGGCAAATCGAGACAGACGCTTACGCCAAGCGCCCGGAGAAGATAGAACTACGCTGCTGCTGCTGCTGCTGCTGGGAAAAGCAATCGAGAGGTTAACTCAAGCTTTGGTTCTTTTTAGTTTATCTCGTCGATTAATTAATCTTGACAGCCCCGTGCAATGATATGTCGAGCGCTCATCACCTCTAAAGAAAGAAAATTCTCCTTCCCAGAATCCCCGGGGATGGAGCAGAATTCGGCTCCAGAGAGAGAGGACGAGTATTTATCATTTGGCCGCTCGTAGCCGCCGCGGCTTGGCATCCCAAGATTACATAAATAAGCAGCCCTTTTTGTAGCCCCTGCTGTTGTGAAGTTGGTATTATCGGGCGAATAGATACGATCGTTTATCATACAGCCAGGAGAGACGTGGGAAAGACTTCGTAGTGTAACACGATAACACGTGCAGTCAGACTGCGCAACTGGCCTTTCCCAGCAGAGGGTGCCCCGGACGACCAGAGCCCGGATGCCATTCTAAAACAATATCTTTTAAAGAATAATTTCTGCATTTAGCGAAGTTTCTACTACAGAGAAATACGCAGCAACAAACCAGTACAAATATGTGCGCGATCGATTACCTATTAACCAGCGAAAATTTGTACGAGGACATAGAACTTATTTAATGCACAATATTGTTATCTATAAATTACCAGAAGCGTATATTAAATTAAAATCTCAGGCTGGCAGGGGACTTAACTGGGAGACGCAGTAACTGAGGTCTCACAATGGAGACAGTAAACGATTCGAATGAAATACGAAATAATGAAATAATTACAATTCCTGTTATATGTAACAATAACTTATAATAATACTACACACAAACTTACCATTGTTTTTAATTACTTTTGTTTTCTGCTCTTGACAATCTTCAACGGCTCCGTGGATCTCAATTTTGATAAATGGATCAATTATCTCCCCTTTCTGCGATTCTTTTGGTTTGGGAAGTTGGTAGGCACTAATCACCTGTGGGTCAAGCACATCGAGACAGCTAAAATGCGCATAGATGATAAACAAAAAAAATTTTTTTCAAAGCGGTATTACGTAAGAGCTGGCGGTGCCTGGTGTTTTATAATGGAACTTAGGAAACCACGGGGGGCGGGGTCATTCGATTGTCCACAGGCGGCCGTGACGGCGGAATATGTCCGTTCTGGCGAGCGGACGGAACCGAAGCTGAACCACAACGAAAGCAGCAAAGAGACGAATAGATTAACTCGGTGAAAATTCTGACGAAGGCTAGCATACAGGTAGGATGATGCATTCCTTAAAAAAGAAAACAGGAAAGATAGCAATAAAACAGTAGGAATAATGAAAAGACAAATTACAAAGGTAACCAACCACAGCAGTAATAAAAACAGTCGGATGGTTCGTTGAAGTGTAGGTTGTATGTTTTTACACATGGCAGGGGAGATAACTCTAGATAAAACATATTTCTGAAATAAACATTTCTATGTTTATTCGTAATTTTGGACACTTAAAGAGATGTAACGGGAAAAATATATTTGGAAAGGGTTATGATCCTCCTGATCAGTGCTAACATTTCGCTCTACCAAAAAAACAATCAAACTAATTTTTGCTTCTCCTTTTTTCCGTTAAAAATCCCCCCCAAAAAGATAAGAGAAGCGTTTAAGAAGTTCAGTTATATCTAAGTTTATGATTTTAAGTTATCTACAGAATCTATATTTAAAAAAAAAAATTGTTTATTGCACCCATTTTCAACTTTTTTGTATTTTTGGTTCTTTTCACAGTTCTTTGGTGCAGACAAATAAACTCCTTGTCTTTCGACATTATTGACTGCTAAGCTCTCCTTGAGTCACGTGATCCGCATCTCCTTAATGATGATCGAATTCTCACCTTGATCTTCAATAACTTCTTCTCGATGGTTGGTTCTTCTGACTCTGAGCCTGAATATTGAAACAAAACAAAAAGCTATTTCATTACTAATTTATTATTATCAACATATAATATAATAATAAATTTTTCTGTTTGTAGTTTTGTATTATTGTTACCACTCTTATTTACTGCATTAGATGATTGATTTATCTAAAACTGCATGCAGACTTTTTAAAAGAAAGTCCGTTATAGGTATTTAGATTGATAACGAACAAAACGGTCTGAAATATCCAGATATTTTTCTCTGCTTTTGGTCCAACTATGACACGGACGGAAATATAAACAAAACACCTTTAAGTATTTGAAATAGAAATTCTAATCTAATTTGTCTTCGCTTTGTGAAGGAAGCCATATTACAAGAGTTAACACAAACAGATGAAAAACTGCTGCATCTTGATGTTTTTTTTAGGTCCGCTAGTGGTATTTTAGATATTTTGGTAGAACAGCCAGTAAGGTGAAATATGTTAATCAGAAATAACATGCCATTATTATATAGCGAACACTAAACTATATAACATAGTTTGAGATATATTTTGAAAGAGGGTAAGTAACTCTTCAGGAATTTAATTCTCTTTGAACACTGACTGAAGAGAGGCCTGAAAGGGAGAGAGAAATAAGAAAAACAAACAAACAAAAACATAAAAAAGAAGCAAAAATCTTTATTTATTTAAAAAAAAAACAAACAAACAAACAAACAGCTGTAAAGATGTTACATTTGTGAAGAAAAGAAAACAGATTTTGTATTTCTTGAGTGTTGCTTTAAAAGAGTTATCTAACTTTGTTTTAGTTTTTATAAACCTCACAATATGTAAGATGCACAGCGTTCCTAAAGAATACCTGAAAACTAACATTAGAAAAAAACCAGAAAGAATTCCGAATAATACGTGCGAAACAATATGAAAATTATACTGCTGGTGTAAGATTAAATAATGAAGAAACAGCCAACTTTTTCAGTAAAAAAAATTAACGAGAAGAACCTCAACATTCTTCTATGCAGTATAAAGCGTTTCTCGGCGGAACATTTGAGCTCTACGAGTCTTTTTTTCTGAATAAAGGGGAGACAACCCTAGACTTACCTGAACGTAGGAATTCTGGTTTCAGTACGTAGCCACAGTTATTATTGTCTAGGAACTTTCCGTGGTAAACCTGCATCTGTACCCCATCAGTTTGAAAATTTAACGCAACTGAAAAAGAAGGCAAGAAAAGCGATGGCATCGGTGAGTGGCGGCGGAAATTTTTTAGCGAGAGATCCCAGTTCACCGGAAGAGAACAAGAGTTCCGTCCAAGAAAACAGAAGTCCGACCAACCCACAGTTACGATTGGAATCCGCAAACAGCTGAGTCCCCCTTCAGACGCCATAAACCCTTAATATAAAACCCTCTTATTGGGGACTCCTCTCAAGTATGCAAAGTTAAAAAATGGGGCAATTAATATCAGCGTATTCGAAATACTTAAAAATGGTTTAAAGCCTGGATGGATCAAGCACTAATGGTTGCGAAAATATCTCTTTGCTTTCATGTTTGATATCGCAGTTAATTATTCTTAACAACCAATTAGCAGCCAAGCAGCCACAGTGTACTGATGTCTATATTTCGGATTTATTCTCTCTAATATTGCCTAGATCCTTTTCTGATTTACCATTGCCCTCATCCCAATTATCATTACTTTCCGTGTTTGCTTTACCTACTTGGACGGGAATATATAACTTTATTGAACAAATCTAATAAATTAATCAAGCTTATCAAATAGTCACGACTAACCAAAATTCACAAACTTTAGCGTCATCTTAAAATATCTTTACATTAAAAGAAACCACGAATAACAGAGGGCGCAAAACCAGTCCGCTCGGCGCACCACCAGTACGTGTTGATATGTCTGCTGATGATATTCCGTTGAAAACAATGTGCTGTTGTCTATTTCCTAGGATCTTGTTTACCCGTAATACAGCTATATCACCGAGCTTCCCCTATGCCGAACCTCATCGCCTTTTCTCAGCTGATTACTTCCAACCCCCCCCCACCACCAACCTCCATTTAGATTTTGAGCCGTACCACCACCTTAACGAGTGGAAGGCACATACCGACTTGGCAGCCCACGTTCCACATGGGTGTCGCGTGATAGTTGCTGGAATCTGTCCGGGTCCCGGCGGGATACGTCCGTATCATGATTACCTTGGTCATCTCCATGCAGCGCTGAGGATCTTGCGAGATCAACTTCAGAATTTTGTTTTCTCCAATGGAGGTCATTTTGAACTGGTCGGCTAAAATGAGAGAGAAAAGTGACGTCACCTTCCGGTCGCCCGACAATTACAGCGCATGTCCGACAACACACTCGCGTATCTGAAACACATACACGCGCACAACGGATTTACTGAAATCAAATCACAAGTAATCCGCATACAACATGGAATCTAAGACCATTTCTGAATAAGTTTTCAAAAAGTTTAATTATCTCGAAACTTAACTTTCCACGCCAAATAGGAAACACATTAAAATAATAAATTTATTCTGTAGGACATACAGAGGCCTGTTAAGGTAAGGCACTCCGTTTCACAAGCCCCCGGTTTAACTTGTAATCGACAACAATACAGGTAGGATAATCAGGATAAGTTAAATCCACTCTACAAAGTATTCCTTGTCGTGCGATGTAATGGAGCAGGTTTATTTACATCTTAGTGCCGTTTATTCACTTCCAAAAAAGTCTCCGTAGTCCAGTTTAGGTGACGAATGTCCTTGTACTACCAGAGCCACCTGACGGTTGACGGACGCATTAGCTTTACAGCCACGAACGTCAAAATTTAATATTTATTATAGTTGGATTATTGCAGACCGAAACATTGGCGACCAGACCGCGTCCGCCGCCGTAACGAAAGACTGCGCTACGATAACCGGCCGTTCATAAGCTGGGTATGTAAACCGAGCCAGTGAGTAGCTATCGCCACAGGCAACTACCAAGTAGAGCAAGTGCAAAGAAACGATATGAGGAGATTAGTTGAAGATAGAGAGGGAGAGCAAACTTTCCTGATCGTGAACAGCAAAAGAATAAAAAGAGCATGAACCTTACCGTTGTTTAACGCATGATCGATCCCCTTGAACTGTTGGCTTTTGCACCCTATCAGCGAACTGAATTCGGTGTCGAGTTTAAGCTTTTTACTCTGATTTTCGTTCCTTATGTTTTTCGCTACTTCATGAATCTCTGCGGCTTCATCTTCATCGCTGACGTCGTCCTCCACGTGTACAGCAGGCAGCTTCTTGCCCTGTAAGCAGATGTCGTAAAATCAGACCAACAACAGTCCACGCTTTCTGGCACCGCAGTCGCTCTTCCAAGTAACGAAGCCTTGCCCCGAGAAGGGCTGAAGTCAAACCGACTGGAACAGTGGCGTAAAGGTCTTTTACCATGGCTAAATCTGAGATCGACTCCCGTGTGAACCGTCTCCGAACACAACGTAAATACAATTTTTGGAGACATGCAAACAGTTCTCACGCGAAATTCGATGGAATAAGAGACAGACATATCTCACCTTTAAAACAAACTTGTTCTTTAAGTCATTTGGAGACGGAATTTTGCTGGTGTCTTCTTCAGGGGAATAGACGGCATCTGGTCAAAATGGTCAAGGACACACACGCTACTTAAAAACTGAATCTTCATGACAGTCGAAATTGTTATCATAAGAGCAACAACCGTCTTTATCACGGTAACTGATAATGGCATAAAACTTGAACTTTCTATGATATAAATTTGAAATTATCGTGCTGACAAAGGCAAAGGATACCACCTAGAATACAGTCGATGTATTGAGCCATCACTCCCTGCTGTTTTATCGAGCAGTGGTTCTCTAGTGATAGGATCAACGGAAACCTAATGAAAAAGAACAAATTCACTTTGTATACATATTTTTTAAAAAAAAAACAAAACAAAAAGAAGGCAAAAACAGATTAAAATCGCCTTTGTATTTCATCGGGCTTTATTTTCTCTAAATGGGAGACAACCGATGTCTCTCTCTCTCTCTCTACTGACGTCATCTCTCTCTCCATCTCTCTCTCTGTACTGACGTCATCTCTCTCTCTCTCTCTCTCTCGTCCATCACAGAGAATAGTTTGGATAGTTATGACACTAAAACAAATCTTTTTGCTCGCCATCCGGACAGAAAAATCTACTCTCACAGTCAAGCATGGATTACTGGGGCATCTGAACCGATCTCAGTTATTGGTACTTGCCTTTTATAAACGGAAGTGCCCTTTATTTCGTTGCAACTAAGCGTAGTTAACCAGCTCACGCATCCACTTCGCCACAGACCAGCATCACACCTTCACTCACGAGTGATGCCCCCCCTGGGGGGAACTCTTATATTACGTCAGGTGTTCCAAACAGTTCCAATCTACTATAATGTCGGCCCATACTATCGATACCCTGCAAACACATCCCACGCCCTCGTTTCCGGCAGCGCTATGCGCGTCGGGTTTCCATAGCTACCGGCGAGACTTTTAACGCCGAACGGAGTGAAGTGGAAAGTTACTCACTCCGAGGTGACGAAGGCGTAGGTCTTAATGGTTTCCAGCACGTCCTTGAACTTGATCTTCGAGGTCAGCGTGTGTCCGTGGTAAACTACCGGGTCATCGCTCGGCCCGTCCCAGCAGTCCACTGTCAAGCAAACAAAACGACGTGGTTGTAATTCTTCCTAATCTCAACAAACGAACGATTGGCAGCTGAAGTAAGAACCGGCGATAATCGTGCGCCCCAGCTTGGTGTTCGGTCCAAGTTCCTCACCCCCGCCGCTAGAAATCCGACGTACTTACGTTCCACGCATCTGCAGCCCCTTTTCAGAGCCCGGATGTAAGCCTCCACGCAACTCGGCCCTTTCAGCTGATCTTCCTCTAGGTACCTACGTCAAAGCGAATAAGAAATATCGGTCTGTGAGAGAACGGTTAAGTCTGTGGGAATGTCCGACCTGCTGCTGCCTCTTTTTTCGAAGTAAAAAATGCGAGAAAATCTAATTAGCGCCCATAATACCCTACCAGTGACATTATAACCCCTCTCCACCAGGGAGCCGGGTTCTTAACCAGCCCCTAACCACCCCCCCCGGACTTTTAATGGTTTCTATAATCCCGAAGGTAAAGACGGTAACCCTGCGCTAACATCGCTTTTAACGTAAGTTATACGATTCCAGAAGCGTTGCCGACACCCTAATTACAGAGGGTTCTACGAGGACCCGCCGGGGGGCGCCCTCGCAGTTTCCAGCAGACTCTCGCGAGAATCCCGCAGACCGTGGGATCGCGTTAAGCGAGAAGTCTCGCGACTACTCACGTGTTATGCGACGCGCTGACGAAGTAGCTGGTAAGCGGGAGGCCCATGTCCTGGTAGACCTTCCTGTGCGCCGGCCGGAACAGCTGCTGGCCTTCTGACGTCATGAAAGCTTGGAAACCTGCGAGGTGACAAACCAAAGTTCGGACCGGTCACTCAAACCGACTTCACGCCTCGAAGGAAAGGGGCCGATACGGATTTAGTTAAGGATCTTCCAACAAACACGTGGGCGACAGGGATTTTCCCGGCCCTCTCCATTCACGATTTACTAAAGGGAGGAGGGGCCGCCCCGCCCCGCCCCGCAATAACTACACATCGGCCGGGATTTCGGAACGGAACGGCATCAGAAAACCAAAACCAAAAACCAGTTCTTGGTCCACGCAGCCGTCAGCGGTTGGAGCGAATTAGCGGAAATGGCGACAGCATACGTTAACTCTGAAACCGTTCTCCCATTTTAACCCTCCCAATGGGATCTACGCGCGCGGGCGGTGAATGTTCCCTGTCCCCTCGTAATCGATGAAGCTGAGCTGAAGCAAAAAGGAGACAGACATCTACTCGGAGTAGGACCCAAACATTAACCCTTTATCTTACACCTTGTAAATAAGCTAATGGGCAGTGGTTTTTTGGCAAGCACTGGGTTAACGAAACTATTTTCAACAAAAAAAAAAACAAAAATGATAATTTATTCCCCCCCTCTCTCATTTTATTTTGCGCTTGGTAGAGTGTTAATCTAGGTATATTTTTTCTCAATCGAAAGGGAAACAAATAAACCCAGAGCTGCTGGAGCCCGAGACTCACCGAGAAGACTGAGACGAGAGTGGACTTTGAGGCTGGGATCCGGTTCGTATAACTTGATGTAATCTTCGCAAGCTTGCTCCGTCAGATGGCGTTGCTAAAAAAAAAAAAGAAAAAAGAAAAAGCATGTACAATGTTGTGGATACCCGTATTTAAATCCTAATTATCACATGACATCTCGCCGCCCGACTATAAAACGATATCACCCTGTATTAGTATTGAAATGTAATAACAGGCGAATCAGAAATACCCAGGAAGGACAGTGGCACGGTGAGGATTACATTTATAAACATTTAATCAAAAATACGGGTGGGGGGCAGGAGAAGAATAAAGATAACAACGATCGGGCCAGCAGCGAATTAACTCCAGCCGAAGAATTTCTGAACAGTACGAGTGAAGGTTAAAGAGTTAATTGTTGGGAGCTGACGAAAATGCAGTAGCCATGTGGTCGCATACACTAAGCAAGTTAAAGCCAAAGTGAGATTTTACTGATAAGAATGTCACGCAATCCTGTATGTGTAAGAGATTCTTCCTGTCTTAAGGGCAAGCATGCATTATCCCCCCTTGTCCTTCCATTAGCACCCGAGAGCTTGAAGGTGTCTGCTGAAACAGCGTGCGAGCTCAGCCTCCAATTCACGGCGGAGTTAGGAAATTTCGCGAGCTCGCCTGACACGTATCGCCCAGTTATCTCCCCTTGTGTGACGGTATCACGCCACGCTGCAAAACGGTCGCCAAAATAGGCGAGGCTTGATTAAAATAAAAATGTACATAAATCTGCTTACTTTCTGCTGTTGCTGTAGGAACTTCAGCAGTTCGTGGGGCTCAAGACAGAACTTGTCTTGTGAGTATCTGAAGGACAAAACGGCGAATTCAGACGGTAGACAGAAAATTTCAAAAATGTAATTAAAGAGGGCGTGGAATCCGACACCAGCTCCGCTCAGCTGAAATCTTCTTTCTCAGTTTCACATATCACCACGCGACCCGCGATCGACGGTGATGAGATTCCATCGCGTGGCGACCCTTTTCCCGATTCCTACCGAAGCATCACCTCGGATTCCGCGTCGGTGCACTGTCGGAACAGTTCACTTGAGCACTGGCGGGTGGAAACTCGTTTAAGCCGGAACTCCAATATCCGTAACGGGAATAAGGGTTTGAATCAGACCCCCACCACATGCTGTAAACGACCAGTCGTCACACTCCCGACTCCGAGCAAACTCACAGGCAGCGCCAGGGACAAGGGCGCAGGCTGACGATTGCCCCATCTGTAGTATAGCGCGGCCTCACATCTGGAATGCAGTCGTTAGGGAACCCATCGTGACGTCCGTACGCTACAGCGGCCATTCTGCCATCCTTGCAACAAGAATCTGGGCCTGATGGAGAGAAATCGCATAAAGCCACCGACGTAGGCTCCATACCCGCTGTGGATCGCCGTGGGTATCCGTCCCGTGACGAGCGCTGACGACTATGCTACATCGGGCGTGTTCCTACACCACGGAGACGGCAGCAGGTGGCGGCACCATCGCCACGATCACTTGTTAGAGGGATAGCAGTAATTGTGTCGGATGAAAGCTGCAGAAACAGTAACTTCGACCTGACTTGTTTCCGGTGGTCGTTTCACAGAAGGATGCGGCCAGCTTCACGTCCAACAATAAAAGAACTGCAGCCGACCAAACCATCAGCTGCCGGGTGCCCCTACTGGTCTCGCTGTGCTTCTTGGCAACTCGAATCTAGGCAGTTTGCTCATTTCGTATGCCCACATCTTTACGGAAAAAATTATGATAATCACCCGAGCAGACATTTTCAGTTATGCATTTGCCATTCATATTTCTTGATCGACCTCTTTTTTGGATCTAAGCCCACGACCCTGACCCATGTGTCACGACTGATTCATTATGCACGTGCATATTACGTTAGCGTAGAAATGTTTAGCTGCATTGATATATCAGTGAATTTCTATTTTCGGGAGAGCACACACACAAACAAACGTACACACGCAGACAAACGTACACACGAAGAGAGAAAACGTACACACGCAGACAAACGTACACACGCAGAGAGAGGCAAACGTGCACACGCAGACAAACGTCAGTACGCAGAGAGAGAGAGATAGAGAGAGAGAGAGATAGAGAGAGAGAGACGACGAGAGAGAGAGAGAGAAGAGAGAGACGCGAGAGGAGAGGAGAGAGAAATGAGAGAGAGACCAAAACGTACACACTCCACACAGGACAACGGACACCACGCAGACAAACGTTACACACTCAGAAACGTACAACTCGCAGGGACAAACCGTACACACGCAGAGAGAGAGAGAGAGAGAGAGAGAGAAGAGAGAGCGAGAGAGAGAAGATGAGAGAGAGAACAACGTACACACTCACACAGACAAACGTACACACGCAGACAAACGTACACACGTATAGGAGGAGGAGAGAGAGAATGTAAATTTTAGTCATACTTTTTGAAAATCTCCTCGAGTTCTGACCTCTTCATGATTTTGAAGTAGAAATCGACAAATTCCTTATAATCCAGTGTCTGTTTTCCATTCTTGTTCGGCCTTTTATTTGTGTTAGCCTCCTGAAAAAGTCATTTCACCTGCACCAGGGATTTGAAACAACCAACCTTTACCTGAAATCCAGGAGTAGTGAGTCACCCGGTAACGGAGAGTCTGGGGGTAATCCCGTAGGGCAGGTAATCTCAAATTATCAAAACTTGACCGAATCTCGATCATTGTAACAAATCCCTTCCCGGCTCCGAACTTCCTGTCGGCACTGTGTCCTCTAAACTCCCGGACATTTTACATCAACAGAACTCGAATATTCCTGACTCCGGAATTCAGCCCCGAACCCTGTCTAACATAGGAAAGCCGCCAGATTTACATTAAAAAGTACACGTACATAAAGCACATGAACGTTATTTTATACAGTTATAATCCATAAGGCAAATAAGAAAGACAAAAAGTTCACTACTGATAAAGAGCCCCTTTGTACTTCATTTTTAATTCTTCATGATTTTACGAACAGTACTCGAAGCAGGGATTCTCCAACCTCGGTTTATCCCCTAACAATGGCTTAAGCAGAGTCCTACAAATGGGGTATGTTTGCTGACTTACGACCAACCTATTAATGCTATCGTCTATTTGTGGAAGACTGTGTTCTGCTAGGCCACTTCTCGTTTCATGGCCAGTCTCTTTACTCAATCCAGGTAATTGAACACGACAGCAAGAGGTTCCAACGTGCTGATTAAATCGAGCTACAAACGGTGGAAGTTTATCAGTTTAGCTCCGCCATATATCCTTGGTTGTATTCCTATAGCACGCAGTTTAGGCATGAAGCCCTAGTTATCCTAGGAATGTAGATATATGAGAAAAGGTTCAAAGAAGGCTAACTTGCCTGAATAGTAATACAGGTATGTAATTTCAGTTTTAAAAAGACTAGAGAAGCTTCCATCGCCTACCTTGGTTTACAGATATATAATGTTGATACAACTGGAGTTTTTTTCAAAATCGTTTGCGACAAGAAACACACACAGATAATAAATAGGTAGTATCTTTCATAATGGCGGCACGCTATATGTCACTGAGAGTTCTAAGTATTCCGACGAGGCATTAATAAATAGTTCGACGGTATTCATGTAGTTTTTGCTCCGAAAGTTTCGCCAAACCAGGTACTGGTTCCAGAGAGTGTAAACATTAAAAAAAGGGGGGGCTTTATGGGGTTGCTGTATGCTAATTTATTCAAATGCAGTTAGCTATAGCTTTTTTTGGATTGGCATTTGTTTGATATTATCGCCATCAAGGCCGGAACTCTGCCGGTCCACGAAACACGAGCTCCGAGAGATACGGGCAGCTGAACGTAGGTTGGTTGGAACAGCACTTACCTCAAACATCTTCTGGACATATTTCTTTTTCATTTTGGCGTTCATCCTTTTCAGCAGCTTCAAGATCTCCTCCATGTCCACTTGGTTATCTCCGTTTTTGTCAGCCATGTTAAATGCATCCCTGATCCACGTGAAGTCCGATCGTCAAGGAAGCAAACACACCGAAGCTTTAGAACATTTCTCCATTCCTCCCCCCTCACAAAAAAAAATAAAAAAGCTGGTTGACTCTGAAGGATGAAGAAAGGATATATTAAGGTGCCACACTAATCCCTTTTGACAGTGGCACGGCGGAAATTCAAGAGCAGTTGGTTTCCGCTGTAAAATGTAACCTTAATGGAAGAAACAGCGTTGCTGGTTCGATCAACAATTTATAACTGATCACGGTTTCCACGTGATATGAGATCATTGTCACGCAAACTGTCGCTAGAGGGAGGCACTTGCTTACTCTACTGTTAAAAGAAGAGACTTGGGATTAGAATTAAAGCGCGTGTCAGTAATATCTGTCGTAATGAGAAAAGTTCGCAAGAACGAGGATATAAAGTTACGACAGTTCAGTAGCTGTTGCATGCCAATATTTCTTGAATGGATATCTATGTATACTTTGGTCATTTACTAGATTCTCAGTAAAATTTGCTGCAATATATGGCATGGAGGCGAATGGACTTTTGAGGGAATACGTGTTTCTTTAAAATCAGTTTAGTGCTATTTTTTTTTTTTAAAACAAAACAACAACCGATGTCTTGACATGATATTTGTCTAAAGGGATTTTCTGCTGTGCTTAAAACCATCAGTATAGATTTCGTCTGTGGCCAGATCTACTTGGATTCTGCCTGCTCGTGCTACTAAGTTATTGTCTTCATCTTTCAAGAGCTCTTTTGAAAAGATCGTGTGGATGTGCTAGACTTACCCAAGCTTCTGAGTAGATAACAATAACAACGGAACGACACACACACACACACAACACACACACACACACACCCCGCATCTTTTTACCAGGATAGCGGAGAAAGGAGAGAGAATTGGCGTAGTTTTGCTCTGCGCTGTTAAAGATTAAACAAAACAAAGGATATCGGTTGTATTCTCGCTCTTGCTGGGCCTGATGCTCTAGGGCTATCAGGTGTTTCAGCGCCCTCACCCATCTGTCTCGCATTTCCGTTGACTTACTCATCAGCAAAAGCACTTTGTGATTAGATCCGATAATCACGGAGAAACATTTCTTTACCTGAAAAAAAAGAAAGATAATACGTGGGTTCACGCTGAGCTGGGGAAAATTCTCTTTTTCTTTCCCAAACGGAATCTGTTTCTTACGTCACGGAAGACGACAGATCGACATTGGTCGGTCCGAGACAAGGCGATACTCGGGAAGTGAATCAGCGAAAGGCCAAAGATGAAGACAGTAAATAAAGATCGGTTGGCCGGATGCATTCATCGCGCAGTACCCACATTTCGGAGACAAAAAAGTTAATTTAAATGTTGTTTTCTTTCATACATACGAGTACATACATATATACGTGGTCGACATACATAATGGTTGTCAGAGATTATTTGAAGAGAATTTCTTCTTATAAACACGATCACCACGACCCCTGAATAGATCGAACCAGTTCACTTCCGCTAGGGCTTGGAACTTTAAGATTCCAGGCGGTAATCAATTAAAACACGAACACAGGCGGAAGGCGAAGGAGCGGGGAAGCCAAGATGGCTCTTTGTTTACGTCTGTATTAAACATTGATAATCGATCAGTCATCGAAAAGATTCTCAAGCATCTGCTCATTGAAGTAAGATATGGTTTAATATGTTCATTTTTCTAACTAAATAAGTTTCTTTCTAATCCTACGATAATCTTAATCTGCTTACAGACTAAGTGGATTAATGGAAATAGTTTAAAAAAAAATAATCAACAAAGTGGTTTTTCTCGTTTTGGGATCTGATGCGAAACATCAATCAGCTTCAAAGCGAAGACCTGTGGATGGAAATAGTATAAAATCATTTTAAGAAGTTTTCAGCAATTTCTAGCATCATGCCCGCAAACAACAGCTGCAAGAGTTGTTTCGTTCACCGGAAACGGAAATGACTGCCAGCAAGACTCGATCGCTCTTATAGGTTATAAAGGGAGGTAACCTCTCTCTCTCTCTCTCTCTCTCTCGCTCTCTCTCTCTCTCTCTCTCTCTCTCCTCTCTCTCTCTCTCTTTTCTTTTTTTAAATTCTAATTTAAAAGTAAAAGTGCATTCCACGTATTTTTGACCATAAAAAGAGAGAGAAAGAGAAAAACGATTTTCGGTAACAGAGATAAACCAAGAGGCAACTTACATCATCAACATTCTCTAGGTTTTTGGAAAAACTGTTCTCGCCTTCCCGAATTTCTTGAATACTCGCCAGCGGAACTTTGAAAGAAAAAGAAAAAAAAAAAGAATATGCGTTAATAAACTGGATAGATTCTATTCTCGTCACTCCCCCTGCTGAATTGAGCAGAGTTTTAAACGTTATATATATATATACATATCGTTAGAGAGAGAGAGAGAGAGAGAGGAGAGAGAGAGAGAGAGAGAGAGAGAGAGAGAGAGAGAGAGAGAGAGAGAGAGAGAGAGGAGAAATTTAAGTTTTAACTTAAGACGTTCCTGGTAAGGACGGAAAGAAGAGGGTTGACGTCGATAGAGGTTCTCGTCGAAACATAGATTCTAGAATTGCTTTTAATGCGGTGGGAAATACCCGAATACCGTTCTCTACTTCTAAACAATAGACTGATAGGTTAACTAACGTTGCCTGACATTTATTATCAGACCCACGGATGCATCCCCCACGCAGAGAAGTTCGTGTTGCTGCACATGAGTGCGCTCTGATAATTTTTCCAAACCATCTGGAATTCAAAATGTACAAGTGTTCATAGGAAGGCGAGGTCCTCGGACCGCCAGCGGTGAGGAAAGGTCGCACGCTTTGTGCTTGTCACTGTATCTGTAGCCGGCCCTTACAAGACTAAACTCGTCCGAGCACTGATTAGATAAGGAGGCGATCGGGTTATCACAGACGCTGCGATTAAAGCGACGATTTGCGCGGAGATACTCGGGGAGAGAACGGGCTTCTTTTAAATACACCTGAGCCCCGAGACTTCCCATCCGTTGTCCGTCAGGTGGCCAAATTCTCGCAGGCAGCGCGGCTATACTTCCTGTCAGGGAGAACATCAAAGGCTACCATGCGCATCTGTTCTGCTAATCATATCGACGACATTTAAATATTCATACCGGGAACAACAGCTATGAGTTTCGTGCCAAGTACTGAAAGTCCTTGGAAATGAAAAATCTATATGCCCACAAATACTGGAGTCTTTATATCCAAGGCAAAGTCGCGAGGTGCAAAGTGCATTCATTACGGTCTTCAAAATGCATGGCTGATCAGTTTGTAGCTCAGTGATTAGGCACGTACAGGTGAAGAGCGGAGTAGACTGTATGTATAATATAGCTAGTGACTGGGAACGTACAGGTGAAGAGCGGAGTAGATTGTATGTATAATATAGCTAGTGACTGGGAACGTACAGGTGAAGAGCAGAGTAGACGGTCTGTAACTAAGTGATGGGGCACATACAATCTCACAGAGCCTGATCTTTGCTGTATAATTCCTCTTCTTGTTGACGCAGGACCCAGCGCCACCACCTGCCAAATGCACGCGGTCTCTTGTTCTGCCCTCAGAGTTGTCGCCCCGCAAACGGAAACTGGCGTAAACAGAAATCTCCGAGTTCCCACAACTGAAACGTGTTTGTATTCAGCGATTAGCCGGCTTCTTCACCCGTGAAATATCCGGTTCCCCGTCTTTATCCACGATATACACACGGGTGAAGTGTCAGCAGCGGCGGGTCTGAATTCCGAGTGCATTTGTGACGTCTGAAGCAGAAGTTCTCACGGAGTTGAGCCGGGAAGCCCCTGGAATCTGTCTCGCCTCACAGGACCCGAATTCCTAGGGGGAGGGGCCCTACTTTTTGAAGGTAGTGAGGCCCCCCCCAACCACCACCACCGTTTATAACGAATGCCGTTATTAAGTACGGAAAACAAAACAAACAAAAAACACCCAGCACCGCAATCGATTTATCCATAAACTCGCACTTAAATTTCCCTGTCTCTAAAATAACTGCTTGCTCAGGTGTAACTACTTAATAAGCGGAAGTCCCACAACTTTACAGGGATAGACGGCAGCACTCTATTGCCCCCAGGGGGGCAGAAATTAATTAATTCAACATGGTGTCTTCCTAAGCCACGTTCACTAACATTCGGAAGAACGATGAGGAGACAGCATGACGACCCCTCTTTTGTTCACACAATATAAAATTAATTGGCCAACCAACTCCCCCTTTTTTTTTAAAAAATTAAATCAAATTATTTATTGCTTTTATTGTAGGATTTTTCTTTTAAATACACGGCTGAGCATATTAGCAATCTGAAGAAAACGTTCATCATAAGCAGGTGGTCTAGACTTCCCTGTTTATGAAGTCTGTTTTCTGGAGAGATACCTGACGAGTAATGGGATGGGGATCTTTATAAACAGATGTTCTTACATTCTGGTTGATTTAATGTCCGATATAGAAACACCCGCCGAGAGGAGGGCAGAGCTGATGGGAAGGGGCGGGTAATAGCTGTGAAGAACGAAGGGTGCAGCAACTGCTATTATCCAAGTCCACAGTATCGATGTGAATCTCAGCAGGCAGGCATTTAATTAATCAGGACAGAAACGGTCGTCCGGGAAAGACTAGTTGGGTGGGAATTGATGGAAAGATGGAAGATAACTGTGTACGGGCTGCTGGAGAGGGGAGAAGCCATCATCAGCCACCAAAACAGTGAGGGATACTGCACAGAAGTGGATTATGTGAAGAAGTAGTACCTGGAAAGAAGCCATCGATCAGTGAGAGGACCGGAATAAGAACGGCTGTAATTTGATGAGAATTATGCGATGGCGACTACAAGAGTGTTCATCAAAGGGATGTTCCGGGCCGTGTAATCCCCAAGGGTAATCGATCACCGATAGAAGGAGTCAAGAACGCACAAAAGCATGTGATGGTACCAGCGGGCAAAGGAAACTGTTCGGACCAAGAAAGGCAGCAGCCTCCACTCACCTGCGTACAAGGTTTTATCACAGGAAAGAAAGGTGACACGGTTCCGTGGTCTTTAATTATAAACCGAAAATTAATTTATGCCCGCGGGAAGATATGAAGCAAAGGAAACGACAACTCATTCCGACTTTTTTTTTTCCAAAAAAACAATCAGCAAACCCATCTAATTACCACGTTTAGATTCGCCGTCAGCATCTTATTTTTACCTACCGACCGTAGCACGTTCTTCGATGGAAAGTGAGGGGGGAGGGCATGGTAAAAACTGCCCCGGTAAGAAAAGGGTTAACTACTCACCTCGAGGATTTTAATTTTCTCGCGATTCACTTGAATATATATATTTAAAATCCCATTAAAGACCTAATCGAACCGAGCCGCGAAAATTCTGAAATTTATTTTAATTTTACTCTCTCTCTCTCTCTGCAATGACGTCATATATATCTGTACTGGCTTCGTCTCTCTCTCTCCTCTCATATATATATATATATATATGTGGTGTGTGTACTGACGTCATATCTCTGTAATGACGTCATATATACCTGTACTGACTTCGTCTCTCTCTCTATATATATATATGTGTGTGTGTGTGTGTGTACTGACGCCATATATATATATATCTGTACTGACTTCGTCTCTCTATCCTCTATATATATATATGTTGTGTGTGTACTGACGTCATATCTCTGTAATGACGTCATATATACCTGTACTGACTTCGTCTCTCTCTCTCTATATATATATATGGTGTGTGTGTGTGTGTGTACTGACGCCATATATAATATATATATGTACATTTAAAAAAAAAAAAATATATATAGATATATATATATGTGTGTGTGTGTGTGTGGTGTGTGTTACTGACGTCATATCTCTGTAATGACGTCATATATATATGTGCTGTACTGACTTCGTCTCTCTCTCTCCTCTCTCTATATATATGTGTGTGTGTGTGTGTGTGTGTACTGACGTCATATCTCTGTAATGACGTCATATATATATCTCTATACTTCCCATCTCTCCCTCTCTCTCTATATATATAATATCTATATGTGTGTGTGTGTGTGTGTGTGTGTGTACTGACGTCATATCTCTGTAATGACGTCATATATATATCTGTGCTGACTTCGTCTCTCTCTCTCTCTCTCGGCTATACAGCCGCGTTAACTCCTATAAAGTTATATCTTCCTACCTGACCGAGGTCAGTAAATTAGAACGAAACAAAAATAGCGCAAAGTCCTCATATAAGCATCGTTAACGACAAAATAATCGCCTTGGATGAATTATGAATTTTGCTGGAAGATATTTGGAACAACATTCCACAGACATACGTTGATAACCTTTAGAGAAGCACGAAAACAAGGGGTCATGGACTATATAAAGTAGAAGACGCACGTACCAAAAACTAATGCCCTGTACAATGTATTCACTTTGTTTTTGTATGCTTTCTGTGATAATGTATCGTGAATATATATTATATGTCTTTTATTTGCGATTACTGATTATTTGTTTGCGTCCCTTGTGCGTTCTCATAATTATTTCCAGTACTATATCTACGCTTTGTTGATGGCTTTCCAGAATTTTGACATTTAATACTGATTAGCTGTTGTCTGTTTGTATTTAATGCCATTCTTCTTAAGGGTTGGTGGTGGGGGGGGAGAGGGAGAGAGAGAGAGAGAGAGAGAGAGAGAGAGAGAGAGAGAGAGAGAGAGAGAGAGAGAGAGATGACGTCAGTAGAGAGAGACAAGAGAGAGAGATTGATAGATAGATAGAGAGAGAGAGATGACGTAAGTAGAGAGAGACAGAGAGAGATGATGATAGATAGAGAGAGAGAGAGAGAGAGAGAGAGAGAGAGAGAGAGGAGAGAGGAGAGAGATATTTCTTTAGCTAGAGCTGCTAATTCTATCTAAAGCGAGTGAATGAACATGCGGTGGAAGTTTGCCCCTTTCGGATTATTTATTGCCGACCTGTATCCGACTTCCGTTACACGTTTCAGAGCGAAATACTCCATACAAAAACGGCTTCTAATGACTGCAGCGACAAAGAGGTTTCAGAACTGTATTCAAACTTAGAAACAGAGAACAGATAACCAGGGTAATACACTAACCGTCATAATTGTGGAATCACCAATGCAACGTGTCGTACGCTGACAAGTGACGGTCGACAGACGAATGGATGAGAACACGTGTTCCAAGAAGTTAAAGCTGGAACTTTGATCATATTAGCTTTTCCGTCGAAATATCCTTCTTAGCGAGTCTACATATGTATATGAGCCAGCAATCTCTAGAAGGCGCGCGCACGGCCGAGACTTTCCCAGACTGCACAGCAGAGACAGACGGACTGGATGGAATCTGTAATCGCGCTGGCCGGGAACGTAAAATAAATTTGTCAGTTTTAAGAAGATAGAATATTCAGCTAAGATTTAAAATGAGATTGACGCGTTTATATTTCTTGTAGCGAGATATCTCTTTCGAATGCATTTGTTATCGTGAGCCGATCCGTCTGAATTATGGGGTATTTCGTCCCATTAGCTAGTCTACGATTATGGCCGCCAGCGAATGCAACATTTTGGAGGGGAAAGATCTTAAGCATCCGTCAAGTACAAATTCAAAAGAAAATTTTGAACAGGAATTGGTAAAGTTAATGGAAATGACGAGCTGATTAGGAAATTGGGGGGGGTTGACGACGGAGTGATAGGAACTGACTGGTCGAAGTGCAGCTATTGCTTACAAGAGAGCAAGTCTACGCGAAGAGAAGAACGGAAGAGAGGAGTTCTTGCCTGTGTCGACGGAGTTCGAGATTTTAAAAAGGATCCGAACCAAACTTTCCAAAAGAAGGAAGCCTTACAGTAAATGGTATTGCTAGCACCCCACCCGAGCCTCGGTCTGAACCTCTCCGGAAGCCTTACAGTAAATGGTATTGCTAGCACCCCACCCGAGCCTCGGTCTGAACCTCTCCGGAAGCCTTACAGTAAATGGTATTGCTAGCACCCCACCCGAGCCTCGGTCTGAACCTCTCCGGAAGCCTTACAGTAAATGGTATTGCTAGCACCCCACCCGAGCCTCGGTCTGAACCTCTCCGGAAGCCTTACAGTAAATGGTATTGCTAGCACCCCACCCGAGCCTCGGTCTGAACCTCTCCGGAAACCTTACAGTAAATGGTATTGCTAGCACCCCACCCGAGCCTCGGTCTGAACCTCTCCGGAGGCCAAACGAAGGAATGCAGAACTATTGTCTTTGTTTTGGTGCGCTGAAAAATAAGAATGAAAGGGGTTCCAAACTGTACCTTCAATTTCCTTTGAGCGGAACCTTTTCGTGGAGCCCTCGTATCGAAGGACCATTTTGTTTGGATCCAGGATGTATTTCCTCTGGTACTGCTTGCCGTTCTTCAACTTCAAAAGCATGGAACCTTTCTCCAATTCCTTCAGGTCCTTCTCGACTGTGAACACAGAAAGAAACGGAAGCTGGTAAGTTCGGCTCTGCCAGCACCTCAAAGACGTCGGCTGGGACTATAAACCAGCCAGCCAGCGGTACTTTTATCTTAACTGTTTCAAAGGTTACCATCATGTTCGCATCCCTAACGAAACTGGTTGCAGCTATTTGACATTCCTCTCCCCCCCGCACATCTGAAGCGTAAAAGTTCTCTAGTGAGGGGAGGAACTTCTGCTCATGGCCCTTCCGCGTGCAATCTATGCGATTCCTCATCTCGTAACCCAGACAGGAATCCGCAGAGGTAGCTACGACATGACACCACTCCAAAGTGAATAATGCGAGATTATTTAAAGACAACGGTACTCGAATCCCGGTCACGTGATATGACGTAGCGTCCGAGAGCGAGAGAGAGAGATAGAAGCTGATCAGGAATCCATGGAAGGTGTGAGAACTCCCCAGCGAAAGGTCCGACCTACCTAGAGCCATCGGTGAAAAGTATCGCCGTTGAATCGAACCACAGATCCAGAGAATGCTTATTTGCGCAGACTCAAGCGGGAAGAGACCGGACCAGGCTAGCTCCCCCCACTTTCTCGGCGTAGTTCTGCTCTGATCGCCATTGTAAAATCTGATGGCGGCGTCCCATTTCGTGGCCGAAACTCACCGCTAGATGGCGCGTGACTAGAAATGCTTCGTAACTGTTTTTCATTTAGGCGAAAAATTTAGAAATGTGCGGATTATTTTATACGGAAATGGCCATATACCACATTCGAGAAGGTGACCCCGGGTAATCTGACGTAAAATTAGAGGCCTTAAAGGCATTGATTGACCTGTTCACTAGCCTCAAACGTGTGGTGTCGCCTTCTTCTGAAATCGAAGAGGTAACAACTTCATCAGTCTGAAGTCTTCTTCATCTGCCCCTAATTTTGTACGTCTTTCATCATTCAGGTGAAACGCTTTCGTGTCTTCTCCAGACTATCAACAGAGACATTATTTACATCTGTAACGACCAACAATAATAAGGCTAAAAGCGTTTTTCGTGGCATTAAACATGAAGTAAATAAACTTAATGTGAACGCCACGTAAAGTTGATGTTCACGTCAGAAATTAAAGATGAAGTAGAGATCACTTTCTGCTCAGTCGAAGCAAACTGTCCGCCAGAACTGTTTTACCTGAAGACTTATAAATACCCTGTTTACAGCAGCTAGTAGTTATAAAGAGAGAAACTATCTGTATAAAACAACAACAACATTGCATAACATTTCTGTGGATTTTATGCCTCACAGGGTAGGTAACCCAGCGCCAGCTTTGCTTGTTTTACGGATGTGTATTTGGTCTTGATTTTTCTTTAGTTTTTATTTAAAAGCGACTCCTCTCTTTCTCTCTCTTTCCCACCTGCCATCTGGTGCAGGGAGATCATACCTCCTTAAAACAAGCATCACTTCAGGAAAACAGGGGCAGAAGGTCAAACCTCTTCGGCTTTTATATTCAAATATATATTACTATGCCCCGCAGAAGAATTTGGGTCACACCTGGATTTTTCAATTGCCTCCCCCTCCTATGCCAGGCGAGATTCCCGGCAGGCGGCCACTTTTGTTGTTATAGAGCTCTGCGTTAAGCGGCTACGTTCATATAAACAGGCTGAATAATTCAACTTATTGTTGTTTCAGATCTTGACACTCTTCCTACCAAAAAACGTTCAAGAAAAGATAATTTGCTATTTGCTTAAAACCTTTAATCGAGCATCGCCTTCTGGCAGAGGCAACCCTGACAAAAACTACCTCATAAAACTTTCTGTCGAACACAGACGTTACGGCGAATAATAACATTATAAAAAATCCGAGTGGATACTTCATTTATTACGCGCTCGTTCACCTGGAGAGAGAGAGAGAGAGAGAGAGAGAGAGGTATGACATCAGTACAGAGAGAAGGAAGAAAGAGGGATGAAGTCAGTACAGAGAGAGAGAGAGAGAGAGAGAGAGAGAGATGACGTCAGTAGCGAGAGAGAGAAAGAGAGAGGGGTGAAGAGAGAGAGATGACGTCAGTAGAGAGAGAGAGAAAGAGAGAGGGGTGAGAGAGAGAGAGATGACGTCAGTAGAGGAGAGAGAGAGGTGAAAGAGAGATAGAGAGAGCTTATCGAGGCGAGAGTTCAGTAGAGAGAGGTAGATCACATCAGTTCCAAGATCCGTCAGTCCGATGCTACAAATAGAGATCTCATCGAGAGAGAGAGAGAGAGAAGAAGATCTCGTCTAGAGATAGAGAGATGACATCAGTAGCGAGAGAGAGATAGAGAGAAGAGGGGGTTAGAGAGAGAGAGATGACATCAGTAAGAGAGAGAGAGAAAGAAGAGGGGGTGAGAGAGAGAGAGATGACGTCAGTAGAGAGAGACAGAGAGGTGACGAGAGTGAGATAGACAGAGCGAGAGAGAGAGAAGAGAGAGAGAAGAGAGAGAGAGAGAGAGTACAGGAATAGAGAGGGAGAGAAAGGAGGTAAACGTCAGTACAGGAAAAAAAGAGAGAGAGATAAGAGAGAAGAGATGAGAGATGACGTCAGTACGAGAGAGAGAAAAAGAGAGGAGAAGAGAGAGGAGGAGAGAGAGAGAGAGAGAGATGACGTCAGTAGCGAGAGAAAGAAGAGAGAGAGAGAGAGTGAGAGAGATGACGTCATAGCGAGAGAGAGAAAGAGAGAGAGAGAGAGTGAGAGAGATGACGTCAGTACGAGAGAAAGAGAGAGAGGGTTGTGAGAGGAGAGAGATAGATGACGTCAGTAGAGAGAGACAGGAGGTGGAGAGAGAGAGAGACAGTCCCTACATTTTTCATGTTTAATTAATGATATGCATAATGTCACCGGATAAGCCAATCAATTGTTGTGGTATTTGAAGTGCTTTTTTAAAAATTACTTAGCTAAATAATTCATTACCCTTTTCCTTTCTTTGTCGCCACCAACTGAGCAATACAGCAGATGGATATGAATAACTTATAAGCTTTTGAAACTTTGAAGTTCTAATATTCTGCGGTATGAGAACGTTCCAGTTTTTTTCTGTAACAAGGGAAACTGAACAGTGACAAGTAAGTAAGCAAGCGATCACACAAACCGGTTCTATTAGGTGCAAACAGACAAAATTCCGCTTTTTTTGTAAAATGGATGAGTCAGATCTTCTCTTAGCCCAATAACTATTCCCAAATACTTCTCTCAATAAACAAAGAAGATTTCATTGAATATCTGGAAAAAAACAATGATTCAGAAATTTCATGCGATTTAGTTGTTGATAATTCTAAATGATTTATTAAAGCTCGTGTATTCACTTCATGTTTAAAGATGACGTAATCTTAGACCCATGGGCAAAGAAGAACTACATGAAAATCTAATGTATTATTCTTCTGCACCGGCCCATTAAAGCTCACTGCTCCAACAGCTTCTGTGCATTATTATGCTCTCGTGAAAAAAAAAGCCTTCATCTTGCTCTTCGAGGAATCTTTCTACAGCTACATTCAGTCCATCGTCATCAGAAACCATTTTTGCCATGACGTCCAGTTTGGTATTTTTATGGGAATAAATAGAAGTCTGAGATGTAGGGGGGCCCGGCCTTTTGGGCCTTTATGAGACGGGATTGTTTCTTCTCTCTCCCCTCCCCATCCCATAACAAGAACACCTCGCGCTTGCCCTCCTGTCCATCACTCCGATCTGGCGCGCGTACAGCCTCGGCCATCTCAGGTGTGGCTGCTTCCTTCAGCCGTGTCAGCTGACCGACCGTTTCTGTACCGTAATCCAAGAAGAAGAAGAAGCCTCGCCCAAAGCATCGGCCACGCTCGGGGCGAGGGAATCCGACTGGGTTGTCCGCCCTTACTTTATATCATCGTCATGCCCCATCCCGGCTCGCATCTTCGATCTGTCCATTTCTACGATGAGCTTCGATCGCCGGACACCGGACACGGATATTTAAAGTAAAAAAAAAACAGAAGAAAAAAGTTCGATTAACCTTTGACCTTTTCCAGAGATTGCGGTAGTGCGAACAAGAATAGAAGATCCGGGTGGGGGGGGGCTGAGGCCCAGAACTTATCGATTAATCCAGATAAATACGGTGTAAATCGATGTTCGCTACCAGGTTTTTCACAAGAACGCCGCCGGTGTTCGAAAGAAAGAGGCCACGACGTTTACGGATTTACGTGGATTTAGAGTAGTAATCAGCTAAGTTTGACAAAACTCACGAGTTATCCCCCCTTTGGTATAAAATGGACGACGCTACGTACCATCCTTAAAACCTTCGCCGTTCCAATCGGAATTTTCTAACATCTACGAGCACGGTATGGTCGGTGCGTGCATCCCTTACCTAGAAGAATGGACTCGCCTACGCCTACTTTTCTTATCTGAGTTTATGCGTTTGCTTCGCTTTCCTTTCGATTGCTTCAAACTTCACCTAAAATGACGATAGGATCGAAGGGCCGACTGATTGATTGCCCAGGTCACTTAAGTCTCCTCAACGCCAAGTTGACCTTTTCTTACAAAATTTTCGTTTCGATAGCTGAAGAATTTGAATCTAATCGCAAAAGTTCTGCATCGTGGTCAGTTATCGGCCTTACCGCGCAGATGACGTCATCGCCGAATACCTCGAAGCCATTATTCTATGTAACTTGTGTAAATAAGTAGAAAATCCGGTCCAAATACCGAATTCTGGGGCGCCTGCTTATGACGCTGTGGTTTTCTTATCTTCAGACAGTATGCTATCAAGAACTCTCTGAGTTCTACTGTTTAAATATTCGGAAATCCACAAGAGATTACCAGTTAACCACGACGTGTACGTTATTACTAAATGCCTGTGTATATAAAGCTTTGTTAATATCAAAAGATTAAACACCCAAATTGCAAACTTTGTCTACGTTTGACGTCATCCTTCAAAAAACCTTCAAAGAGCGTAACGCACAGTCGTCGGACAGGTCAGAATGAGGATGGGATAAAGTACAGAGACAGTGGTATGTATTGTGGTGGATATGAGGTGAATACTATGGCTCTAGGGATGGGGAGATCACGTGACAAGCGTACAGAAATCAAAGGTATTAGCTAATGAAGGTACTCCGTGTGGAAGATGTCGATCGGAGTTCGCCAGGTAATGTGGCTCAGTGGTACGTGTGTTGGCTTCAGGACCTAAGGGTCCTGGGTTCCATTCCCGATGCTGGCACATTGTTGTGACCATTGAGCAAGGTACTTAAGTGTACCGACTAATGATAGGTACTAGGACATTCTTTCAGGAAATCGTCTCATCGGGAGAGGATTCATTTTCCAACATGATGACGACCCAAAGCTTACAGCCCACATGGCGAAAAGTCCTGATATGAACACGGCTGAGGATACATGTGGTTATATGGCTGCTGACAAAGTCAAACAGCATCGGAACATCTTAAATGAATGACGGAAAGTTCTAAGGGATAATAGGGGTAACATTCTTCAGTCATACACTGAATTACCCGTGACAGCATGAAAACAAGGGGTCATGGTCCATATAAAGCAAAGGGGCTCACATACCAAATACTAATGTACTGTACAACGTATCCATTTTGTTTTTGTATATTTTCTGCAATAACGGACTGTGTATAAATTGTATATGTCTCTCAGTAACAATTATTGATTATTTGTGCTTATCCTCTGTGTGTTTCAATAACCATTTTCGATGCTGCACATATAAAAAGTATATTTCCATATATGTATACATGCAAAAAAAAATAGTATTGCTGCTATACACGCAGGCACCGGCCGCAATTAGGTAGTCAACCCAGCGAAGAACCTGGAGTTCAGGTGATCAGAGGGGGAGAGAGTTAGGATAACTCGCCTGTCAAGAGCCGCAGACGTCGGAGTGGAAATATTCCCGATGTTAATAAGATGAAAGTAGTTAAAGTACATTCTTCGCTATCAGTGGTTTGTCGTTGTCGCCTCTCCTCTGCGAAATCTATTATTTTATTTAAACAACCCCTTTTTTTTTGTTTTGTTTTAATGTCAAAATACTAAACCACTAATTTCAGTTTCGTCGCAGAGCAAAAGAGAATCAGAGAAATTCTCGCATTGTAAAAAAACCCACCTTATACATAATTCATTTTAAAGTAATCCCATTAAATTCTAACTTCCGCTACCTTTCAGACATTTCACGCCAGCACTCTTCTGTCAGGAAAACCACGAATAACCTCGTGTGCGTCAGAGCCGGGAGGCATAAATAATCCATTCCAATTAATTAATTTTGTGAAAAGTTCTATTTAAAGTTGTTGCTTGTAAAACATCAACAACGGCAGAGAATAAACCATTAATAAATATCTGCATATTTGCCTGCCAGATGAATTTGTCGCTTCTTTTTCTTTAAACAAAGTTATAATTTACAGGAATCGTTGTCTTCATCCGCCATCTTTCAGGCCCTTAAAGAATCGACGGGTTTGCAAAACGTGACAGATGTCTCCCTGGCGCATAAAAACTAGAATAAATAGTAATTAATCTTAAGCTATTTAAATAAAAGTATCCAACAGAAGATGGCACGATCTTCGTTTTCAACCTTTTAACCTTTAATTCGTTAGAAAAACTGGAATATATACAAATCGAAGATTGAAGACATCACTAAATGTGGTTATTAAACATAACTTTAGCAGCTTTTCCTCTTTTTTTGCAAAGCCGATGTATAATCTGATTTTCCTGTGGCACATACAGCCCTTCCATCTTCAGAACAAACCCGGGTCTCATTTAGTTGCAGTTTTATTCTCCATAGACTGCTATAATTAGCGACGAATGCATAGAATCCTGCTCAGGATTGAGATTAATCGGAAGATGCAAATTAATATTACTTAGCAGAAACACCTTATACAAGAAAAAGATTATTTATACGGAGAAGACAAATGCCAGCAGAGAGAATTGGTAGAGTGCAACGTTACTAGAGCGCCAGAGACAGGTGCTCGTCAACGACGGGCCTTCTGTCGCCGTGTAGACAAAAAGGTATTTCTACTAGCGACGGATACCACCTACCTCTGCGCAGGTGAGCCGTCGCCTAATAAAAGATGAGGGATCCCTAGACCATTTTAAGGATAATAATAGTAACAATAATAAAACAATAAAATTAACCCTAACCCCTCTGCACACACGCAGACACAAAACTTACACCATCACATCAGTGGCTAATCAAGTGACATGGACGAAGGGGTAACGAGTAATTATCGAGACTAATTAGGGGTCCATGCAGGGCTCAGCCTAAAGGGGACAGACCCGTGCTGAAGAGCGAGAAGAGACCTACGCCTGGAGAGGTAAGGGCCGAACGAACACACGCAGGTGCGTCCTCACACCTGTATCAGAACTCAGGTGCTTGGTGGGTGGAGGGGTTTGTCGTGAACAGGTGAGCGATTGGTTTGCAAAGACCGATAACTCGAGGGAGAGTGAAAACCTTCCACTTTTACTCCAGGCCCACGGCTGAAGAATTATCACATTTTATGGGCGTCGCCTATGATGACCTAAATAATAATAATAATTAAAAAAAAATAACAACAAAAGATCAGACGGGAAGATCGAGGGCGGGCCCCTTTCCAGAAAATGTCTCCCTAGTCATTTGTTTGTTTGTTGTTGTTTTTCAAACATCCTATTAGTAGACATTCTGCTGGTATTGTGGTGTCGTTAGTGTTAGGATAGCTCCTCCCGGTTGGGTGGCAGAACCGGTTCCCACCGATAGATTGTTCCATTAATAGTTTGACCAAATAATAATAATAATAATAATAATAATAATAATAATAATAATAATAATAATATAATAATAGCTGCTATAATTTGCACTGCATCGAGTCCGTGCGACAAGATAATTCAATTAGTCAACTGCTAATTCATTTTTTTAAAAGGTAAAATTCACCTAAATTAATTAATTAAGCAAAGGATCCTACAGCAGTCTTCTCCCTTCCCCCCTGTTTCCTACAGTCCCGATAGATGGCGTCTCCGCCGTAACATCCGATTTCTTGCCATTCGCGTAATTCCTCTTGCTGCCATTTTTTGTCCAGTCTGATTATCTGAAGCTAGGTAGGTGAAGCTGCCCCGTCCTTCACCGCCCATTCCCCTGACATTTTCCAGTAAAGCAGAGGAGATGCCAGACCTTCATTTCTGATGACACGGCACCAAATCCAAATTATAAAAAGAAAATCTAAAGTTCATTCAGTGCATTTCGTCCGTCACCTGCCACGTCACGCTTCACCCATTTTTTTTGGGGGGGGAGCAGGTAACCCTGTACCTTTAAAATACAATTCGAGTACCGCGAGGTGTCGGCCAGATGCCGCGGTGAGGCCGAAGTCTCGGCAGTTGGAAAAACAATCGCAAAGATTTGTATCAGCGGAATCAGATCGTTGTAAAAGTACTTGGCATAGCGGAGGCCGTCAAAGGCGGACACAGGTAGGGTATAACGGTCAGTGAACAACAGCCACTGTGAAGAACAGGGGGTGGATGGATATCTGGGGGCTGCTACATCAGCCAAGGGCGTCTGGGATTTGCACGAAATCGAAAGGTGTACCGACTACGGAGGCTGATGGACCAGTCTCAAAGATGCCTTGGCCTTCATAAATTCCCTATATGAGCATCACTGGTTGCCTTGCTACCGAGAAACTCGAACAGCGGCCCAAACACCTCGGATAGATGGAATGCACCGGAGGATATTTGGCCAACATTCCACACGCAGTCCGCAGTCACGCACTGGGAACCTGGAAACAGGACGTGACTCTATATCAAACAAACAGAGCGCTGTACGGCGTAATCTCTGATTAATTGCGCCCCGTCCTGGCCGTTCTCGCAACTATTTACAGACGGGCGACTAGAACCAAGGGGACAGGAGGTTTAACGACAGACGTCTCCAGAGAAATGCTGAACCGACGACGACCTTTGTCGGGGTGCGAGCGGGGATGTAATACATATCCAGACTCCCTGCCCTTCTGACGTCTTACGAAAGCCACCAGTCCTGCTGCTCTCTCCTATCGGCATGCCGAAGTTGTAGCCCGATATTCCTGTTTTCGCCGATGTGTGTGTGTGTGTGTTCATTATAGAATCGACGAGGCCGTCAGGGTAAATTATCGCAAGTTTATCGTCCACGCTGCTATATATAGGGAGAGGGAGAGATGGGGCGGGGCCTCTGCCGCCGCGTCCCGTCGAGATAAAACCACGGACCATTGTGAATGAGCCGAACATTCCTGAACCCGGGCGGAGCCCCGTCGTCCTGAAAAGGGGGCCGGCCCTGTAGTAACGCAGCTGCCCTATTTACGGCAACAAGGTATCGTTCCTCGTAAGGGGGGCGGGGGCTGTAAAGAAGAGAGTGAACGACGAATGAAAACTATTCCATAATATATCTCTCTTAAGGCGCCCTCTCCCCTCATCCCTTCTCCCCCAGTCAGTACTTCCACATCTGTTAACGTTCTCAGACCCCGCCCGAGGTCGGCCCACGCGCCAACTCGCACCCCGTCCCCGACAGAACGGGTCGGTCGGTAAAAATAAAGTCATTTACTTACTTGCGGGTTTCAAGTCCTGCTGCATCGCCATTTCTGGCCCGTTCGAGAGGCAGAGCGCTTCTCGTAGCGTGAGGCCAGTTCACGGCGGACGGACACCGACTGGGGCGGAGCACGAGCGCTCGCGACAAAAAAACTTTTGCTGAGTCACATGACCTGTTTGTTTTTGTTTTTGTTTTTTTACTAATTCTGTGGCAGCAAGTACGGGTAGAGAAATAAAGAAGGTGCGTGCCCCCCCTCCTGGATCTTCAACGGCGGTGCAAGGTGACTAATGGCGTTAGTCATCTCCATCTCTCTCTCTCTCTCGTCTCTCTCTGTACGACGTCATCTCTCTCTCTCTCTCTCTCTCTCTCTCTCTGTACCGACGTCATCTCTCTCTCCTCTCTCTCGCTCTCTGTACCGACGTCATCTCTCTCTCTCTCGCTCTCGCTCTCACCTCTCTCTCCTGTAACCGACATCCTCAATCTCCGATCCTCTCTCTCTCTGTACCGACGTCCATCTCCTCGCTCTCTCTGTACCGACGTCATCTCTCTCTCTCTCTCTGTACCGACGTCA